>BCNH02000001.1:8827011-8853217 GCA_001662345.2 Metrosideros polymorpha var. glaberrima | reverse complement strand
AGCTGATATTAGTAATATCTACAGCATGAGCGTGGAGAAGTAATGCTCAAACTCTTGGTCTATTGTCGGTCTTCTCGTACCGTGTTGGGCTTCTGTGATGAAATAACAAAAGAAGAGTCAGCGACCGAAACATCGAGAATATACCAAGCCACCAGTTGGATATTAGCAGAATCAAGGACGAACTTGGAAAAGGCGTGGGGCAAGGAGGGGCAATTTCTACATCTGCGCGACACTCAACAAGCAACCATACCTTGGTTGACGATCCATCTTCCAGAGGAAAGGACAAAATTATTAGAAGGCCCCCCATTGGAGTAGATGATATCTTCGGTTTCATCATCATGGCATTGGCCGATGCAGTCCTTTCCCTCTTCCGAGCATATGTGATCCACATGGTTTCCAAATTCTAGGAGATGCTCCTCCAGGATCTGTTTTACTCGTGATTGACTGTCGGGACTGAGAGGAATGACGTCTTGAAGACCTAGCACTAGATTATCTTTACCATCCTCTTTATCCAGCATCATCATGCTATTCAATGAATAAGACGAATTCTCCAAATTCGCACACCTGTAACTGGTGACGGATGCTGAATGCCTGTTGGATATTGAGGCGGACTCGATTTCACGGTTATCTATTCCATACAATGACATAGTGGAATCGGAATTTTCCGCAAAGCTGTTACTGTCCTTTTCCGATTCAGGTGTTGACCCATCGTTGCTATTGCCTGCGTCCACCTTTCCCTTGATTGCGACTTCAGAGATGTCATCTTTTTCCGGTTGCTTATTGAATGTAGAGAAATGAATGGTGCCTCGATCCCCGCATTGGTGCTTTGGCAGAGGCAGAACTAAGAGCTCAGGCTGCAACTTTCTTTTCCTACATAGACAAAAACAAAAGTTCTTATCAAGTGCTAAGGTAAATGTGAAAGCTTGATAAAATTGTTATAAAAATGCATTATATCCTAGAGGGATCTTACAATGAATCCATTGATTCGAGATGACCTATTTACACCCCTTCAGACATGAAGCTGCGGGTCATTTTTTTACTTCACAGGGCATAGATGGATCATGCATCTATCGACAATGGATATGAATAAGGTTAAGAAAGAGAGCAAAGATCATTGTTTTGATGTTTTCATTTGACAATCAGGAGAAAATAATCTTTATAGGAAAACTATATGAGTTCTGTTATCTTTTGTTTCCTCAATTCCATACGTGCTCTGGAAATGAGACCAAAGGCAAAGTCATTTGAACACAAGCCACCACCTAAAGTTTAGCTATATCACGCATTTCAGAAGGAACCTTCGATTAAGGACCACAAATTTGGGGCCGGATTTATTCAAGATTGGAGCAAATCATTGGAAATGCTGAAGGTTCTTGATGGAGAACAATCTCAACTCTAAGGAGTAAAGTAGATATCTTCTTTTCTAACTAACAGATAAATACACCCAAAAAATAATATTGATTACGGAAGGGCCATGTCCTTAGAGTTAAAGGTAACAACCAATCTTCTGTAGCAAAACTTAACGTTATCAAAGTATGGCCTGGGGCACATATTATAACATAAGACTCCCCTCAGGTGAAGTTTGACACAACAAAAAGTCCCCCAAGAGTGCAAACCCAAATATGCACACCCCATGAGCGATGAATTGTCGAAACCCGGAATAAGATATGGATGCGTCGTAATTGGGCGAAAAGGGGGAGTGAAGAATCAATTTCGAGACCTCGAACTCTATATCGACCTAGGCCATGGAGTTGAGTGTGTGACCGTGTCTCTAAAAGCTTAAGCTGTCCAGAGTTCGAGTTCTACTGCGCAAGATGTGTTTTATCACTTTCGACATCATGAATCAGGTGCACGGGTGTGAGCAGAAACGACGGAAAGATAACCGAGACACGAAAATTCAGAGGCGGGGAGTACTTAAACTTATGCGCAAGATCTAACCAAAAAGAACCGCATTCCCATGAGAAACAAGCATACTCCTAATAGCTCACATCACCTAATTAGCACAGACAAAGGGGGCACATTTTGCAGCACTTTCTCCCTTCTTGCAAGCATTCTCTCAGTTCCTTCATCCTAGCCTAATCCTGAAAAGGAGAGCAGAGTGGCTCTCGGAAGTCAGCCGCCGAATCTGTCAGTTTCTTGGTAAACACCAATAATTTACACAAATCCGACAGCAACTCTTCGATTCTTGCTTAGCTTCCTAAATCCCAACTCCACCAGATGACTTTGCCCCCATTTCCAAGATCATCCAGAGCTAACGAGACACGGAGAGACCCCCATCAATCTTCTCTAGCTAACTTCGGCAGAACAAGAACTGTCGGACTCGATCGACATGGACGCGAGATTATAGAACAAATCACGGGGAAAGAGAAAGGAAAAAAAAAAGACCAAGGAAATAAAGAAGCAGTGGAACAAACCTATTGATCTCAGATGGGCTCCCGTCGTCTTGATCCATGGCGAAGCAGAGAGAGACAGAGACAGAGACAGAGAGCGGACAACGGAGCTGTTCTCTTGCAGTTATCCAGCTACCTTCCCTCTAGCTTTTTCATCTTTGTTCTGGCTACAATTGGCCAGACACGGGTTGTGGCGCGTGTGCGCGTGGCTGTTGGTACTCTTTTTATCGGCTGATGAGCGACCAATCGGCTGACAACCTCGCGTGGCACCCGTCTGTACGTAGCGCCGCACGGGAGGGAGAGACCATAATGGGGCTATTTTCGAATGAGTTTGATAACTCTTCAAAATTTTTAATTTTACTTCAAAAGTAATTTTGAAATAGAAATGCATTTGGTAAAAAATTACTTCTAGAGTAATTTTTTATTTCTGAATGAGAATTGTGTTTGGTAAAGGAAGTGATTCTCTAGGGTCAGAATCACTTTTGATTCTGGCCAAAAGTGATTCTTTCTCATTTTTACTTCTTATTTTCCTTCTTCTTTCCTTCTCATGCTCACCCGCCCCATCGCCGCCCGCCCGCCCGCCAATCAATCGCCAGGCGATGGCCTGTCACCGATCACCAATCGGTCGCTTGTCCCCCGCCGCTGGTCGCCGACTGCCGTTTAGTAACTTCGCATAAGCAACAGTAAAATAAGGACACGTTTCGTAAACATAATTTCTCATTCTTTTTCAGAATTGATTCTAGCAAAAATTGATTCTTGCCATAATCAAAATTATGGAAGATAATGAACTTCAAACACACCCTTCGTCTCCACGTGCCGTCACGCCACGTCCTTAGCTTGGTGGGTCCAACCTATATCATCTGTTTTCCCTTTTTAGCTTAATTTTTTCTTTCCAGGAATAGAGCTGCCAAAAAATTTAAAAATATGCTGATTTTGACATATTTATTTTAAATTATTTTTTCACAAAAATCCCAAATTTTATTTACCGTTAATGTTCTATATTGATGGAGGGTAAATACGTATTAAGCTTGAGTTTCCTTAGACTCACATGAACCTTTCAAAAAGTGTCTTCCAAAGTGATCCTTTTTGTCCCGTAGTAAAATCTCCAATTTGTATTATTATTCTGAAAACTCATCTTCAAGATGTCAAGTGTGCTTATACTACTACCGTATTATGCTTGGCTCATCTATATAAGGCTAACTTCTCAACGAGACTTCATAAAGACAATCGACCTTAGAGACATTGGAATTTCGAAGAGAAATTTGAGAGTCAAGCCATATAGGAGCATTAACATAAACTAGTCTAGTGAACTCTAGAGATACAAATATGATGGAATGATTCTTCCTCTCAACACTGAATCTTAATCCAACTTAGATGAAGCTAGCTTTGATACTATGAGGAGGTCTTTTGGTTCCAAAATGGATCAGTTCCTACCCTAAAGTTGAAAATTGAACCGAACCGGCAAAGAACCGGCAATGTTATTTTTTAGAACATTTTATTTTTTTTCTCAAAAATTCTTAAGTAGATGGAAAGTTACTTTCGGCTCTGTTTGTTTGCGGAAAATAATTTCTCGAAAAATGTTTTCCGAATTAGCTGGCGTTTGAGGGGCGAAAAATAAATTAGTCAAGCAAAATATTTTCTCAATGATAAAAACACATTCAAAAGTGGAGAAAATGATTTCCTCTTTTTAAAGAGAGGAAATCATCTTTCCTTCTCTTTCCTCTCTACATTCCTTCACATTCTTTTTTTCATTCTTTTTTGTTCTTTTTCTTTAAAAACTTGATTTTTTAATTTTTTCTTTTCTTTTATTTTCTTTTAATTTTATATTTTCCTGTTTCCTTCTTCTTTGGCCGGTTGTCGACCACTAACAAGGGATGAGCTTGCATGTGGCCTATGAACTCTAGCCTTGCTGGATTTGGCAAGGTGAGGCTCGCTTGTCTATGGCCAATTGCTAGCCGTCATCATGGCTGGCGACTGGTTAAAGAAGAAGGAAACATAAATATAAATAAAAAAGAAAAGAAAAAAATTTTTAAAAAATTATTAAAAGGAGTGCACGAAGAAAAATCAAATCCGATTTTCCATACTAAACGACGAGAAATATTTTTTAGTTCATTTTCACATTTCAACCGAACACCAAACAATATTGTCATTTTTCTGGAAAATAACTTTTCAGAAAACATTTTCCGCAAAATGAACAGAGCATTAGTGTATGATGAAATTACAAATCATAGAGAAGTTACTAGTAAAAGAAAAGACTGCTCTCACAAATAATTTATACCTTTTACCCCTATTCAATAAAAAAATAAAAATATACTCTAGGCTGCTTCCGTTGGTTCCCATAGGAACCACCTAAAGCCAGCCAATTAGGTCTGGCTCTAGGGTTGGACGGAGATTGATGCATATCCCTAGGGTTTATGGAATAAGACAATGGTTATTTGAAATAGATTTGTTCTCCCACAGCACATGGCCCTTCTTTGGCCTTTTAAAGGGACCGTCTTTTAGTCGCTAGAATCTATTAATCTATACCATAAGCCTTTTAGATTATGTATATACGACATAACATATTACATGTGAGTTCGAGGAAACTTTAAAAAGCTGCTCAAAGTCTTTAGGTTAAAATTGTTTTGGTTTTGGTAAAACTATTATAATTCTTACAAAGCTCGGAGACTGCATTTCCAGAATTTAAAATCCAAACCAGCTCCTCCCTTACTATCATCCAAAGAACGATCAGAATACGAAAGTCGTTTCTCGAAATCCTCTCAAACTCCCCCTTCGAAGTCAAAGGCAGAGCAAGTAGACCTGAAGGGCAGGGGAACAGAATAATCGGCAATTCGTGTTTGTGTCATCGTGTTGTTGCAAAAATGTTTTAATAAAATTACATAATTTTTTTAATTAAGAAAAACAAAGACATGTCAGTTTCGAATTAAGTCATGCCGAACTCGGTTCTTTTCAATAGATTTATGTCGAGTGCGAGTTGTACTTTGACGTCGTGTCGGGACCATCCCACGAAAGCTATCCCGTAACCATGATGGGAGCAATCTAGGTGTGCAGCAAACGCAAGGAAACCATCCCAAAATTTAAATTTTCTCCACATACTTCTATCTCAAAAGAAATAACTTCATAAAAAATTTCCACTTAAATTTTCATTTCCCCCCATTTCCAAGACGGAGCCTTGAAGGCTTTTAACTTTGGGACTCGGGCTACATTCTCCTTTTTCAAGTGTAGGTCCGGTTCTCTCATGATTTTAAAATTATCAAGCTTTCTTTTGTGAAATGACCCGACCCGAAGTGGCCCAAATAGGTCCGTATGAGCAGACTCGAGTTTAAAGACAAAAAAAATTTGCATGTCCAGGCTAGCCAGCCTAGATTGTGCTTCGAGCCTTGCTAGCTCAGACGAGCCCATTGGGTCGCCAAGTCTATGATCAAATTTGTTTGGATCCAAGAATGACAGAAATATTATTTTCTAGTCAAATTCCTCTTTTGTCCCCGAATGCATTAAAATGTATAATTAATTACACAAAATGAAAGAAAAATTTAATGATCTTTAAAAAAAGTATTTGCACAAAATATGATGATGATAACAGCTGTGATAATAATAATAATAGCAATTACAATTACAATTTCGTTTTTTTAGTTTTCTTTAGTGTAATTAGCTTTTTAAATTCTAAATATTTTTTTATTTTGTATATTCTAATTATAAAACCACCATTGCCCCCAATGAAGTTGGTGTTTCTCCCCATAGTCACCACAGTGGTCCCATTCATCTATGTTGTGTAAAATACCTCTGTAATTGAAAGATGGCTCAATTTGATTCTTTTTTATCTTTTATTTCTAGCTAGATTTTAAACTTTTCTTTAGTTAGTCTTTTTTCACGGTTTTTGTGTTTCCATAAGCTACGTGTATTGTTGTCGAAAATTACAAGAGTGCATGAAGTGGGTCATGCCAATGGCCATGGTCCTTTAAACTGCTTACTAATGAATAATATATCAAAATTAAAGAACCAAATTTGCAGATTTCGATGATATTATTAAATGTTCAGGTTCAATTTTTTAAACTTTGTGTTACGAATTAAGCCATATTATCATTGTTATTGTTATTATAATTACTAGTGTCCTAATATTGTTCTAATGATCATTACATTATTTTTCTTATTTCTCTTTTTATTGTATGAATATTTATTCGTTTCAACTTATATGAAGGCAGGAGAGTCATTTAACTGAAAATTAGTCAAGAAGCATTACAAATTTGCTCCCGCAAAATGATATGGTAGGCACAAAGCAAATGGAAAAATAGGTTGAGGTTCAACTACTATAATAAAACGAAATGATAAGTACACTGAAAGTTTTAAAACTTGTTTCGAAAGTATAATTGAGTCAATTAAACTTTCAAAAAATGCGCAGTCCTAACATTTGTCACAAAAAGTGCAATGAAGTCTTACAATTATCACAAAGTACAATCAACAGAAGAACTTGATTTGATCAATTTGACAAGTTTTAAGACTTGATTACATTTTTCCAAAATTTTGATTACACTTTTGAGATAAATTTTAAGACTTAATTGCACTTTTTGAAAGTTTTATGATTAAATTGCACTTTCGTAATAAGTTTTATAACTTTCAATACACTTATCTCTGAATTTGTAGCGTAGCTCCTAAAGTTCATGGTCCTGAAAAGCTATCGGTAAAGGTGTTGAAGGCACTTGATTGACAAATTTTAAAACTTGATTACATTTTTTCAAAATTTTATGACTTAATTATACTTTTAAGATAAGTTTTAAAACTTAATTACACTTTTTAAAAATTTTATGTCTAAATTGCACTTTGATAACAAGTTTTAGGACTTCCAACGCACTTATGCCTGAAATTATGGCACACCTCCTAAAGTTCATGGTCTTGTAGAATTTCCCTCTTGGGTTTGTACAGAGGAAAGCTATCGATAAAGGTGTTGAAGGCACCTGGCAAATTAAGGCACAAAATCCGACCAAATTTTTTTTTAAGGCACCAAAGTACAAGAAAACAGGTGTGATGAACACGAATCATACTTTCAACCCGTTTCATGCATTAAATCTCTAACATACAAGAAAATGCATCCACGAATCATGTTCCCATACTTCCTACCAAACCTGTGGTCCTACAAAGGAAATCTAGCAAGCGTATGATCCTTTTATATACCTTCCTTTTTGTACAATTGTGAGCCGAATTTCGTACAAGCGGGCGAGCTCTATACCATCCGCAAGCACATCAGGGACAACCTATGACACAACAAATCAAAAGAAAGACCAAACTCCCCCCATACCCAAATCTTACAAAGACTACACCACACTTTCGCATCTTGAGGGCTGCACGCCTCCCGAGAACCTTGCAGCCAAAAGCTTCGGCATCAGAATGCAGCTAGTCATGGAAATTCCTGAATGCAAAGCCACGGGAGCATACAATCTAGGACCCTCTCAATCAAATGGAGAGCGCTCTCCGATTAGCGAGTTAAAAGAATGTGATATGACTCGAGATTGATTTCCGACAAAGCAAAAGTGGCTATGAATCAGGTGAAGCGGCCAACTCATCATATAAGGTGCGGAAGCGAAGACCGGAACCGACGTGTGTAGATATGGGGCATACCCAGCTTAATATATTTGGACCCAGCACCTGAAGGAAACAAAATGATGTGAGCCCCTTGAGGCAAGACAGGGAAAAAAATAGAGAGGACAAACATCCTCAGTTCCCAAAGTACAAACTGCAACACGTGATCTTTCAAAGTGAGGCGGCAAGTGAGCCTTGTGTACGTAGAGAAGCTTTATGTCCATTTCAGCTAATAGCATTTGTTTCACCTTAGTATTTCTCTCAGTAATATCTTATTCACCATGTAGTACTACTATCTCTACCCTCTCAAAAATTTTAGCCCTGTAATCAAGTCAAAGGGCAACGTTTAATTTGACTACCCACTAATATAGGGTATATTGCTCTTACCGTTGTCAAATTTTCGTAGGCACCAAGATCATATGGATGATTATAGACACTCCCTCCCTTCTCTGCCAACCACATCGCTCTCACACCTTCATGATACTGTCGAAAAAGAATAAGAGCTAAAAGAAGAGAGTTATCAGCAAATAACAATGGACAGATGATAGTTCTGTCAACTTTACCAACCTCAATTGTGGTCTTGTTATGCAAAATAAGGTAGATGTGCCAACCCAATAGGACACTTAATGCAATGCACAGAGGTACAAGCAACAGCACCGAAATAACCTGTATATAGCAGACAATGAGTCAATGGACTCAGAGAATATATGGAGTATCAAACCAAGTGTTGCGGATGTATTACATATATAGTTCGGGAGGAGTCTTCACTTTGCTGATCATCCTTTTCGGGATCATTGATCAAACTACCCAGAAGCAAGACCTACATGTTCATCCAAAAGGGTTAGCATAAAACTCATCTCATTCAATTGCTCTCACTGGAAATTAGTCCAACAGTTGCCGCCTATTGCATTAGATCACAAAAAAAAGAGATCCTTTCTGGCTCGAATACAGATAAGGCACGATGAAGTTCATTAACGAAAGCATGCCAGCATTAGGAACACAGCCCCAAATTGTGGAGCCAAAATCAAACCTCTCCTCAGGAGGATGGATGGATGCATCGAATTGATTGAACTTCATTAGAAGGAACCGTGCAGTGGTTCAAAATGCATCTGGATTAAGTATATTGGACTCATAACATAAATTCCTCAAAGGAATCCTCCATGAAATACATACATACCAGTGAGTAGATGCATGCTGTTACCGCGTAGACAACAAATACAAAGAAGACCTTGTAGTTTGCGTTGCCAACACAATTGTTTATCCAAATGCAGTGGTGATCCTGACAATCAAGTGACACTAGCTAAGTGAACATAGTATAAAGTAGATTAATCCACAGACGATAGCGTGCGTCATGCATACCATTCGCAGAACACATCTTTTGCAAACTCGACAATGATGAGCACGTGGAGGCTTATAAAGGGAACACTTTTGGCAATATCTCAAGTCTCCACCCTGCAAAAATCCTCAAAATGACATATTTGCAGGTCCAAATTTCCAGATTCAGAGACTAAGTAGAAGCTGCATAAAAAGCTTGAGTATCACCCTCAAAATAGATATAATCGCATTCTCTTTGACAGCAAAATACTTAAAAACTAGCTTCTTTCTGTCTACTAACTCTGTCTACTAACTCAAGTAGGACTGATCAATTAGCCAGCTCAAACAAGAACCAAGCACCAGAGATTTATGCTGAGCCTACCCTATTAACCAAGAGTAGCATCAGCGCAGATTCAGCTCTACAGCATTCATAGAGTCAATACCTCAAACAGAGAACTTTGTTCTGTATTCCAGGTGCCAAGGGATAGTAGGGAAGACATACCAGATCAAATGACGATTCTGACCGAGGTTTGGTGGGACACAAGATACTTGATCAGGCCTGACTAAACTTGAGAATATACTAACACTAGATAGACAACATAAATGGAATTCAACTCCCCATACATGAATGTGTATAATATATGATCTCAGTGATGAGAAGTTGAAGAGACTCAAGAACACACTCAAATTTGTCGACTCCTATAGAGCAAACCCCTTAGATCGGGATATATTAATGCCATGACCAAATGACACTCCAAACAGTTCCCTCGACAAAATGAACAGCAAATGAAAACAATTGGGAGATGTGGAACACAAAACACCGGATATATGATTCTCCCAAAATTCTGCAAAATACACTAGATTCGCAAGGTGAAATGTGATTACAAATACAATTCAGCACACCCTTTGGCATCATAAAGTTCAGTGCGAGCACCATAATGGGTGGACAATTCAAACTTCACATAAAGGGCATCATTGAAATTTTCACAAAGGAGGCAATTTCAATCATTTTGTGATAGACAATATGCGAGACTTGGTGTTGCATTAGTTATAGGATGGCCAACACACCTGATGATGTTTTCAGAGTACCATGGTCCATATTGCAGGCTCAATCAATACCTAACTAAAACTAAACAATCAAAATCAGCTATTTGTCAGACCTTAACGACGGGTCAGGACCAACTTTTAAATTCAATAGCATTCACATTCCGCAATAGCCCACAATCAATTATGGTAATGGCACCTTTGACGCTATTTCAACGGCTAGAGCAAGGCAAGCAGACAGGGACACATTATTCTCGGGATAACATCTACGTTCATTCTATTTACAAACTACAATTACTTCCAGAGTCTTTTCAACAGGCTATCCCTGTGGTCTTGTGGAATCGCATGGATGAGGTGGCCAAGACCGCTAAAAAGGACTGCACTTCTCATATTCTCAACTCGGCATCTTCTTACTTATTCGATGTTTACAAGCATTCTACACAGATCAACATTGCCAACACAATGAATACTCCACTCCATCTTTCTAACAGGGATTGAATCAGCATTCCTCTGAACAAAGATCTGATAGTCATAAGTTTACAAAACTTTTCTGGGAAAGAGAAATCTCGGAAAACTAAAACAAAATCAATCACCATCATGCCCATATCTCCAGATCGCCTCCATAAATAGAGCACTACATCTCAGCCCATGCATGTAACAACATTCTCCAACAACCCATTAAACGCGAGCGAATCGAGTATATCGAGGTATCAAATGCACATAAACTGGAATTGAAGGGGGCAAAAAGAAGAAACCAGTGATTCTTGGAACGGAATCAACAACATCGTGTAAGCCCAAACCTTTCGAAAGGTGCAATCAGAGCCGTACCTTGCGCTTGATCTCGTGGATCGGAGTCTCGGCATCCTCGACGTCGGGCACGAAGGTGGGAGGGACCCGACCCGGGTCAGTGAAGACGGAGGCGACGTAGTTGAAGACGCACATGACGGCGACGGCGGTGAAGGCGGCGGCGTTCATGAGGCCCGGCGAGGAGGCGAGGCCGAACCACCGGTCGACGAAGACGAAGACGGTGGAGAAGTAGATGAAGCCGATCGAGAGGACGACGAAGGTCACGGGGAGGGAGAAGCCGATCCCGCCTCGCCGCTTCATTTGTGCTCCTATCGGGCAAAAAAGAAACCCGACACGCGTCCTCCCCGGAGGCACCACCGGCGGCGGCGAGACGACGGCGTGGGCTCCCGAAGGTGGGGGGGAAAGGAGCGAGCTTGAGAGGTGGGTGGGCTGGATGGGGCGGTGATGCTTGGTGGGTGGTACTTGAATTCCACCAGAGAGGACTCGGGTCCTTCTGGCACCTGCGATTCTCGGATCAAGAAGGAAGACTGAACGCGGAGGAAGATTTTCACTCCTCCTCCCACCAACAACAACAACAACAACGGCAGTAATCTCTCTTCACACGCAAGAAAATCCCCTGAACTTTCACTGGTCATTCGGAATCGTCTCTCGAAGTAATTTGTCAAAGAAGTAGACGCTCTCCACCAACGAAGCAACTCTTGAGAAAATTATCAAATACTATTTATTTACTTCGAGTTGTCAACTGTGCAAACCTCTGTCTACCGTCTTGTGTTTTATTATTGATATAATTAGACAGTAAAAAATATTTTTATTATTGATAATATATTTATACCTCAATATGCTCCTACACAATGCAAATATAATTCGTTCGTATATTTTTGTACACAATATAATTTGATCTTTTTAAAAATATATTTTTCAAATCATTCATTTTTTACTAAATAAATGGAGCCTTGTTATCTTATTATCTTTTGGGAAAACGATACAAATGGTCCCCCAAACTTTGATCTAATGTGCAGTATCGTCTTTGAATTTTTAATTTATTTAATATGATCATTGAATTTTGATCTAACGTGCAATGTTGCCTTTGAATTTTTATTTTATTCAATGTGGTTTTGAAGCAACGTGCAATATCCCTCTTAAACTTTTAATTTATTCAATAAGGTTACTAAACTTTGGTTAAATGTTTAATGTGATCAATGAACTTTTAAACATTTTCATATAGTCGTAGGGATTACACTGAACATTTACCAATAATTCAAAGACCACATTAAATAAATTAAAAACTTAGGGACAACATTGCATAAGAACCACATTGCACAAATTAAAAGTTTAAGGACGATATTGCACATTAGACCAGAATTCAAAAACCATTTGTGCTATTATCCCTTATCTTTTTTTATCTTTCCTCGATCAGTCTTAATTTAAGTGAGAAAAAATGATGAAAAAAAGAAGAGAAATTCGATATTAAGGGCGTGTTTGATAATGTTTCTATTCCTGAGAAAAATTTCTATTCATAAATATTTTTTTCTATTTCTATTTCTTGGACAAGTTTTTAAGTATAATAACACGTTTAGTAACTGTACAAAATTTCTATTTTCGGAATAGAAAAAAAAACAGAAATGTATTTGGTACGACCCTAAAATTTATATTCTAATTTTTTTGATTTAGTAATTTTGATCGGATGTGGCAATGGTGGGTGGTGGTCGGCGGCGGGTGATGATCGGTAAGTGATAACTAGAGGCGGTGGGTGGAAGTGATCAGCGACCAGAGGCATTGATGACTGGCGGCAATTACTGGCCACTAGAGGCAGTAGTGGTTAGTGGTGATTGACAACTAGCCACCAAAGGTGGCAGCAGTGGTGGTCGATGGCAGCGGCCAGCCATTGGAAGCAGCAATGAGTGGACTTATGAGTGTAAAGACGAACATTAGATTACGTTAAGCTTATTTCTCTAAACCAACACTATTTCTCATTTTGTTCCCAAGAATAAAAACATAATTTTTTTTACTTTTTGTTTCTATTTTAAATCTATTTTGGGAACAATTTTTGTTCCGACAAATAGAAAAATTAACTGACGTTACCAAATATATTTCTGTTCTTTTTTTGTTCTGGGGAACAAAGGAACGGCCTAATTCCATAAGTAACAAAAAACTTTAGGTTTAATCCCAATTCTATCTCGAACATTTTTTTATCTTAGAAAAAATCCCAAACCTCTACGTCTAATTCCAAATTTGTCTCAAATTTTTTTTTTGTCTTAGAAAAAACCTTGAACTTTAGGTTCAATCACAAATCTATGCTGAACTTTTATTTTTGTCTTAGAAAAAACCCAAACTTTAGATTCAGTTCCAAATCTACCCCAAACTTTTTTTGGTTAAGAGAAAAATCACCAATTTTTACTCTAGTTCGAAATCTACCTACATTAACTGTTTGTCCAAAAATCGCCATTAGTTATTTCTAATTTTCATATCCTAGAACATTTTCATTTTAGAGATATTTTTTCATGTCACCTTATTAATGTGGATTTGTTATCGATGTAAAAATGCAACATCAAGTTGTAACTGGACCACGAGGGTAGATTTGAGAATAGATTGAAACTTTATTACATTTCTTAGAAAAAACAAACTGTGGCGTAGACTTGAAATTGGACTTAAAGTTTGAGGTTTTTTTGGACACAAAAAAAGTTCATGGCAGATTTGGGACTGGACATAAAGTTTGAAATTTTTTCTGAGACCAATAAAAGTTCGAAGAAAAGTTGGGACTAAACCTAAAATTTAGGGTTTTTTTAGGAAATTTGGCTATAGAACAAACAGAAAAACAGAGGAACAAAAACATTATCAAACTCACCCTAAATGTGTACTCGTCATTTTTGTACTCTCTATCATAAGAACCTTCAAAACAATACAATTTCGTTAACGGAAAGAAAAAGAACTATAGGTTAGCGTCATCATGGCTAAAGTCTTACACGAAAAGGGAATATAAGTTTTGCACGAACATGATTTATAGAAGGGCTTTTCGAGTTAAATAAACACAATTGAATCAAGAAACCAAACCTCTAAGAAGCACCTTTATTAAATATGTTGAATCACTTTTTCTTTAACATACGTTGTACTTAAGGAATTTTTAGAATTTATCGGAAAATAGATAATATTGTTGAAAAAAGTTTTCAAGAGAAAAATGGTTCTCATGCCATAAACATTGAAACTTTATGCTGGTACTCAAATGTCAAATGTAGTTAATCATGTTCAAAGACAAGTCATTAAGGTGAAGAGCATTGAAGCTCAGCACCAGCAGTAATAGCCTCTCGACCACATCGTTGTTTCTCATCGGAGCGCTATCCTCGTGGATCGCGGCTCCAACACTACATTCAATATGCTGTCACAACAGGAACAGATATATCATGCAACCAAACCAGCCCTCAATGTCGAATTCCACCCTTAACTCTCCCTCCGGCGGTAGCTACGGGCAAACCAGCGCTAGCATGATAATTGCTCAAGGATTTCACTGTCTCTTTGCAAGAAATTCTTCGTAGAAGCAATGATAAACAAAGGATGCATGGAAGCTGGGCTTGTCTCTCTGTAACATAAGAGAAGCACTACCAGTACCCCATGCAATTTGTACACTGCTTTGAGTAAGTCCAGAAAAAGGAATTGCAGCAACGAACACAATTGTGGGAATCGGGAAGTCCGTCCACAATAGAGAAAAGTCACATCATTGATAAGATTAACGTCCAATCAACAGTGGGGTAAGAAAAATTTCAGAGGATGGAACAAGCAGATGCAGATTATGTGAGAAAGAATCGCAGACTGATTACACAAGTACAGTGATGGCTGGCTAGTGGCTACAACCAGAATACAGAAACTAATAGTGAAGAAGAAGAAGAAGAAGAAACTCTACTAATGATGTGGTTGTTAGAAGAAGACATACCTACATAAGCCGAGTTGACTTGATGGCATTGCCTGCAAAACAGCTGCATTAGCACTATGCTACTGCCAGATGCAATGCTTCCAAGCTTCCATTAATTGTCAAATGCACTGCTTAAGGGGGTCTACAATCTCGTGTGATGGAAAAGGGCAGTGAAGATTGTATCGTAGAGTTCATTTTGATTTTTGAATCACATGACAGGTTTTACTTATGCACTAAAATAAGTAGTCTAACGCATTAATGGCTAAACCATCTGGAATAGATCCCCCATAACCCCAAGTTTAAAATTGTCGATCTTCTCATCAGTCCTCTAAAAAGAGGTGCTTTATCGGATGGACCAAATAAATAAAATCCGGGGGAGAGAAAGAAAAGAGTACCACCAATGCAAAATTTCTTTAATGTTCATGTGTGGAATTTGACGCTTTATTCAGATCATAAAGAACCCAGTAGTTGCATGAGCATATTATCTGGCCATGAAAATGTACATGCAGGCAACTAGCAGACATAGTACCTAAAGAGTTTCTTCTTGGTTGGCAGTACCTTAGTTAATTACTCCAGCAAAATAAGTCAGAACTGCAAAAGCATCTGAATTTCATCAACAGTAATGAATAATTTGTATCCAGTTAGAGGAGTTGAACACAGCAAACACCAAATTAAGTGTTTTTCAGCCGTTGGGCGAAAGAAAATAGTCTTTGACAAGCTTATTTCTGACTGTGGACATGCTACTGGATGGAGACTTGTGACGGTAACACCACGAAATTCTCACGGCTGCCTATCTAAGTCACGTTTACCTTCCATTCCTAAGGGAAAAAGTGTTTAATTTATCCCAGATGTACCATTAAACTGCAACCTCTGAACTCTTGCCCAAAGAATCGATAACTATCGTCTTAAGTTCTAAAATGAAGGATTTGAGAGGATATCTTGTAAAGGATGAAGTTGCTAACTAGCTCCTAATAGCACTGATCAGCAATTAGAAGACCAAAGCAAATGAATTATCATGTTCCAGTGTCATTAGTCACAAACCCTGTCAATGCAATTAGCTGAAAAAGCATTTCATAGCAGCAATTGAACAAACATGGGACATATCTAACAGCAGTTAGTTAATCAAAGAAGATCGTAATCAAATTGTGAATACACAACTTAAGAGTAGATAACCCAAGCACTTGACCATTAATGGGAGCCATCTCATAGAAGTTAGAGTAGATAAGTTGTACTTGTATAAAGAATTCATTTTATAAAAGGTGACCATTCATTCTTACATAAAGCGGCGGCCCTCAGTTCTAAACTAAACTTGTGGCAATTTCTGTGATGAACTAATTACATGGCAGAACTATGTAAAGATCTTCATAATGGCCCACAAATTGTACAGGATGAGTGACACAAATAGTATCTTAAATGCAACTAGAAAGGACACAAAAGATGAACAGCAACTTTGATAAATTAGAATGGAGGAAAAGGTAAAAAATTGCTTTCATAACTTTTGAGCCAACAAAACTGATAGAGCTCCTCTTATATAGCTATCGGCAGAGCTGGAGCCATGTACAATAATGACTTATTCTCTACCTCTGAAAGCCCATTATATGCATTGCATCAGAATCTTTAACTTGTTCTGGCCAAAATTTGTGTGGACACGCACACTTACACAATTTACTCCTTAAACAGATGACCTTCAAAAGAGAGCTTCTTCATCCTACTTCCATTGGTGTTATTATCTACAATAACTGTGCAAATTTCAACCTTTTCCATGCATCAAGTTGAGCCAGCCAAATACACCATCAAGTGTAGACTAGTTTGATGATGAGGGAAACGTTGACAGCCGCTTCCTCTTGTACTAGAAAAAGGCTTGGCTGCGCCTCCGTGAGGATCTACCAAATACAGCAGTTAAGTGACTCCTCCTCATAGACCCCAGTTCAGGATCAGCACCTGACCTGGACGATGAAGTTCGAAGCCTCCCAAAGAATGAAAAGAAACTGCGAAATGCCCGACGCAACCCACTCCTCTCTCTGGATCTCCTATTATTTGAGTCCCACGAAATCCTCCTTGGAACCCCGCCAGCATTGAACCCACCACCATCCATTTCAGTGTAAACAACGGGCAACTCCCTCTCAGCAGCTCTTCTTCCCCCCGTAAATCTCCCCACTGCAAACCCGCCTCGCGGGAGCCTCCATATCGTCAACCCCACCGAATCCTCCTCTTGAATCACATCTCTATCATTCACATTGCGCACACTGCTTTGTATATCACTCGCCAATTCATGCCGGCACACGGGACACGAATTCCTAATTGAAAGCCAGGGCAATATACAATCTGCATGGTAAATGTGCTTACAAGGCATTTCTCTAGCTTCACCATCAAGCTCAAAAGCTTCCTTACAAACCGCACAGTGCGATTCAATATCTATATGATTCCCAACGATCTTAACCACAGGCATAGACTCAATCGCAGCCTTTGAAGCCGGGGAATCCTCTAACCTCCTGATCCCATTTATCTCTAATTGAGCCAGTTGATCAAGCAACCGATCAAACCCCGAACCCATCAAGAAATCCGACATACTCGTGGGCAACGGCCGCAAGCCAGAACCAGAACCGTCATCATAATACAACTCGTAATTGCTACCTCTCTCGACCGCAATTCCTTCGTCGCCCCCATCAGCTGCTCCCCGGAGGACAATAACCGGATTAAAAGGGGATCTGTCGCTGCCATTCCTCCTTCTGCGTTGCAGCGTGGGGCTCGTGCTGCGGTCCGAATCGGAGCTATTACCAGCATACATGGCGGCCGCGGGGAACCGATGGTGGGGAGGGATTGCGGACGGGGATTCGAGCTCTTCCACGAATCCGCCACCGCAATTGGGGCAGTTGATCGAGTCCAAATCCTGGGTCTCGACCCGAATGACTTGATTGCATCCGTGGCACCAGTACGAGCGATCCGCGGACGCCATTGATACCGCCACACCAAACTCGGGGCTTAGCTCTGATTCTGTTCGGGGGATGACAATCGAACGGAAAAAAAATGGATCTTGGGAATGAATTCTGGAGATGGAGGATCGAGACACGAAGGCAATTGGATGAGATAGAACCAGTACGAGAAGGGAGATGACAAATTCGATTGCAAAATCACGAATCGAAAGGGAACAAAAGAAGAAGGAGAAGCGAACCCTAATTTTGCGGGTAATAAGATGGCAGAGAGAGAGAGAGAGATGGATGGAGGAAGGCTGTGTTGTTGGGGAAAAAGAGAACCCTTTTGCAATAAGCATAAAGATGGCGTTCGCGTGGCGATTAAGCCTTTTTCCATTACTTTTTGTTTCGAATAAGTTTCGCTATAAACAAAAACTACTTTTCGAAAAATCATTTTTCATGAAAATATTTTCTCATTTTCGAATAAGAATTGATTTTTCTAACTTTAAACGTGCATATTTTTGTGATCGCTAATGGTTCTCCATCGACCAATCATTTTCAGCAAACCAAATGCATAAGAGTCTAGAAAATGTAGCCTCCAGGTAGTAACTCGTTTGCATTACCCCAATGTGGGGACGATCACTAACTAGGTTATGAGAAATAAAAATGCAAGCTTAATTGGGTTAAGAGTGCGTATGATAAAGAAAGAAATGCTCTTCATCACTTTAGGGCTCTTAAACTCTCGTTTGAGTTCATATGCAATAAAGACACTCGAAGATTAATACAAGAGAGGGAAAGAAAGCTTTATCCATTTTTCTCACCTTATGATGTTTACTTTATTTTCAATTTATCTCGATGTGAGGTGGTTCTTGATAGGATTAACATAAAAGAAATTATTCTAATATTCAAGCTCAAAGAGGTTAGACAATAGTTTTTTTTTTTTGTTATACAATGGTTTACATGCAGTGATTTAGATAAAGAAGTACAATGCTTCTCATCATTTTGGTATGTGTACCTCTCACAAGAAAACCCTTTACGTCGTGGACATGAAATTTTTGCACTAACCTCACGATACATAAATAGGGGACTGTGAATAGGGTATGGCTTGCCTTTTATCATACCGACACATCTCATTTAACATTCTATGCCATTCATTAAATTGTTCTATCTTGACAATTTTTAGTGGAATTTAGTGAATTAAACGGGTAAAATTACCATAAAAAATCCTTTTAAATATGTAAGCATTTTGAGAGCTCATCAACTTTAAGTACAAGAAATCTAAAAAATTTCATCAAAAGCATGAGAATCATAGTTTTAAGCATTTATCTAAAAATTTTGCCCTACAAGAGGTATTAGATCTTTAAAATGTCAAACACAGAGGGAAGCTTTTAGAAATGAATGTCCATAGATTGCCCCTATTTGAAGGACACGTGAGTTGATCAATCGCGATTGGAACTCTTTTCTTCACTCCGTTTTTTCTCTTGCCCCTGCAAGAGAGAATGTGCGTGCAAATGCAATTCGAGATACAAGAAATTTCCGTCATCCATTTCGGGTAGAATCTAGGCACTATCTTAGTCAAGTCGCTATCTGGGTCTGCTATGCCCCCAATCTGTCATCTGCAAGAAAACAGTGTCACTTCCAATGTTAATTAAGCTTAGGAACAGGGTGTACCATTTTTATTTCAAAACGGGGTGATCCTCTCTTGACTTGCCCCCACTTTCTTACATGAAAATTACCAAAAGAGTTTTAAACTTATTATAATTGTACCAATTCAACCATAAATCTTTTTTTTTAGATCAGTCATAAATCTTTTACAATTGTTTCAGTTGAGTCCATCCGGCGAATTTTGGCCGGCCGACCGGCAACATAATGTTTTCTTTTTTCTTTTTTACCTCCCTTCCCTCCCCTTCTTCTTCCTCAAGCCAATTGCCGGAGCTCGACAACCGACCAGAGGGGATGGCTAGCGAGGACGACCTCACTGCCATCGAGTGAGGCTTGCCCCAGCTGCCACTGGCGAGGGCAAGCCTCGCCTAGCCAAGGTGAAAAAAAAGAAGAACATATTTCTCTCTCTCTCTCTCTCTCTCTCTCTCTCTCTCTCTCTCTCTCTTTGAAGGATTGAAAGCCCCACGCAAACGCCCAACATCGAAGAGTCTAGGGTTTCTCTTGATTTGTGCGCCCAAATTTCGCGTAGCTTGAGCTTGATCTCTCCTTGAATTTGGCACCATCTGCTCCGTCGCGAGACTCTCTACTCGGTGAGGTCTTCATCCAAGGAAGCCATGGGAGAGATTCCAAGTCAAGTGCGGATTGGGCATAGTCTAACTCGGTATTTGAGAGGTTGAGGTTCGTTGTTTGAGCTCGAATCAGTGTCATAATTTTCGTACAGCGCTTGCTTAAGTGCAATAAATTATATACAACACTCACTTACATTTTATAACTTTCTTTTTTTGCCATAATAGATAAAGTAAGAAGAACAAAGTGAAAATTGAAAGGCCTTCAGAATTGATGGGGTAACACTTAAATTTTGAAGCATAACTAATGATTAATCCTCGAAGATCAAAACACAAGGGTAGAAGTCAAAGGAACAGAAGGCAGTCTTTTCTATGATCATCAGTATATGGCATGATACCAAAATCTGATTCCATACAACTGAAGCAAAAGCATAAAAACAAGCAGTTCCTAATGTTGAACCAACGACATATGAAATGACATAGTTATCGCTCTCACTTGACGATCATGTCCGCTATTGCTGGGACATTCTATAGTTTGAAGTAATCTGTTAGGCCAAAATGAGTCATCAGAAACTAGGGATGTTAGAAACCAAATTGAACCGAGAATCAAATCGAAAAATTTGTACATTTTGATTCGGTTATTAGTTCGGTTTCTAAATAAATAACCATTATATCTATCAGTTCAGTTTTTTTCAATTTGGTTCAAACCGAACTGAAAAAATAAACCGAATGTCTCTCTCTTCTTCTCACTTTTCACTTTCTTAGTCCTACTCGTTCTCTCTTGTCGCGTATCATCGCTGAGAACGCAAAACCCTAATTGAAGCCTCTCGGAGCTCCGACACGACAAGATCAACAAATTTAGGCGGGGCGAGTACGAGTGAGTTCCAAAGAAGGGGAGGATGGAGGAGGGTGTGGAGGGCAGTGAGAGTGATCTCGTGCGAGTGGTTGTTGCTGGTGGATCCGTGGGCATCGAAGGTCGATTCGGAGTGCATCGCTTATCAGCTCCTCAGCGAGATGGTAAGAGTCTGTTTTACTCCTTCTGCATCGGGCCTGTTTCTTCCAATTTCACTTTGTTTTTTTTATGCCAAACAAGTTGCGCGGTTGCTGAAATTCTGGTTTCTTCGATTTTCACGCGATGTCCTTGTAGATTTGGTTTATCATCAGGGGTTTTCTTGGTCCGATCTGAGTTCGATTTGGTGGGTTGAGGCGATCGATCTTAGTGGATACTCGTCAGATGCAGTTGACTTTCCATCGTGTTGGGAGGTTTCTTATTTGATCTATCGTCCTGCAAATGCTTCCAAGTCGTCTACTTAGCCCCCTTAAAAGGCTAATATATCTTCTCGATCCACACTCAAATTATTTGCGCTTGCAAATGCTTACAACTTCGGCTAAAAACCCAAATTGCACTTGTTTTGGTCTTCATGATTCTACTTCCTACTCGATTTCGTCGGAGCCACCAATACGTGTCTGAAAGATTGCTGTGTATGTGTGTCTACATTATGGTCATATGTGAAATTTCCTTTTGTTTTAGGTGCATTTATTTGAGTTTTAGCTGTTGTTCAAGGGAGTGAAGAGCTTGCAATAGAGTAAATGGGGGTTTTTTTTTTTTTTCACCGCTATGGTTGAAGTTTCTTCAGAAGTGTTTTCCATCTGTAATACGTTGTTTCATGATCTGGGTTTGCTTCAGATCTATCTTTAAAGGCTGAAGTGACTCTGACTTGAGATTTCGAGCGTCGACCGACTTATAGTTTCGAGGTTTTGAGCGTTGATTGATCATCTACTTCCAGATTTGGACTTTGATAAAAGCTAGGCCGAGCTGTTGTTTTTGGATTCTTGTCAGAGCGCGTTGGTTGTTTTGGGCATTTTTTTCCCTTCTTTGGAGGTCGGCATTGTGAGATAGGTTGTTTAAGCAGAAGAAGTCCAACACCATTGTGCTCGTCGGACTTGCTAAGAGTAGCAAGAATGTTCTCTTTTATTAAGTAAGCACATTCCTTTATGCCATTGCTATGAAATTGTTTATATGCCTTTTGATTTGAATATTGATTTCTGTTGATGATTGACGAACTTGGAGATTGGTACTTGTTAAACCATTTTCTTATTGCTATTTGGTTCTACTTTAAGTTGGAGATTGAAACTTGGAGGTTCCTTTGTTGGATCTTCTCTTTATCTATTTTGCTATTGAAGTAAAGCAAACAACACTAATCTTCTCTTTATCTCCTTAATATGGAATGAGTTACGATTTCTTTTTCCTCCTCTTCTTGTTCTTTGTTTTTTTCATTACTTTTTTCAGCCTGGGTGGGGGATAAACAGATAGACATGCGTGTTTTCAAATGGTTTTATGGTCATCTCCAGGATCGGGTCTATTGAACATGGACCTTTAGATTAGGATGACTTTCAACTTATTCATATTGGCTTTTCCTTTCAAGCTCTGGGAGAAAGACATCAGGAGTGTCATAAGTTTTGTACGGAGATCACTTGAGTACTATAACTTTTTTTTGCTCACTTGAGTGCCATAACTTTTAAAAAACGCTTACTTGAGTGCCATCGGCGATTTGGCCTACCAAAAAATCCGACGTGGCATTAAAAAAACTTAAAGCAATCCAACATGACTTGCCGACAAGTTGAAGTTAGCATTTGCACTGCTAAACGACGTCATCTCACTTAACTAAATTAAACGACATCATCTCACTTCAACCAATTGGGGCGAAATCCAAATTGTGGTCTTTAAGACCCTAACCTTAGCCGAACCGACAATTTACAATTCTTCCAATTGTGGCTAATCATCTCATCAAATTCGCAATGGGGAGCAAAAGCAAGAGAAGTGACTCAGGAATTTATGAAGAAAGTCATTATTTTTGCTATTGTGGGTTGCAAAGTCAAACAAGAACAGCATGGATGAGAGATAATCCCAGGAGAAGGTTTCATGGATGTGCCAAGTATAGAGAAGACTTCAATTGTGGATACTTCAAGTGGGTTGACGAAAAATTTTCGCACCGAGCAACGGAGGTGATCTTGGAGCTACTTGAAGGATGATCTAAATGTTGATCGATATTGACAGATGAGTTGGACGATGCCAACTCAATGCAAGCTGAAATCAAGGGTCTGAAATCTTTAGTGATCCATTTGAAGAAGGAAGTTTCAAGGATGAAATTTCAAAGAGATATTTATAGAGTGTTGTTGCTTGTCTTGTTGTTAGGTTTGGTTTGATTTGTGATTGTAAGTAACCTCAGTAATGAGAAAAAGCTACTGAGTCTATCATAGTTGAAGAACAATGAAATGTGTTGTTGTATTTGAAATAATGAATGTTAGTTGTTGCAATATTAAAAACATTGGTCGATTTGGAATGTTGAATGGGATGTTGTTACTAATGGCTATTCTGTGTATGTGGGTTGAATGACTTGGGTTTATAATTACTTGATTGAGTTGAATGTCTATTTATGGTCGATTTGGTGGAGATGATGTTTTATGATGCTTGCATTATTGTTGGTTGTGTTATAGCTATATGTGGTTGATTTGGTTGAAATGATGTTTTATAATGTGAACGCATTGGTAATCATATAGTATTTTATGATGTAATTTGTGCTGCAGTTTCTGCAGCAAGAATACAGCTTGTTTAGCATTTTCTGGTCAGAGTTGTCTATTATGCATAGGTTTTGAAGGACAGTAAAATTTCAAATACGTTTACGAATTACAATTGAAGTGCCACAAATTTTTTTAAGTGAACACTTAGGTTCATCGACTTTTTAAAAGTGGCAACTTAGGTTCATCAACTTTTTAATAAGTAAAATTGTTGGTTTCACTTTCTTAAGCACGTAATAGGTTAAGCACATGGTATTTTATATTGTTATCATACTATAACCAGAATAGCATTGCACATACACAAAACAACAAAACTTAATCCTTGGAACTAGAATCATGTTCTCTTACATAAACTGCAAGACGATGTTCTTACATTCAGATCGAATAACATTGCTGCTTAAAACATCACCAACCAAAATGCAGCAATAAATCAAATGTAACATTGCTGCTTAACACATCACCAACAAAAAATGCAGTAGTAAAACACATTCCACAGCCTAACAACATTGACATTGATACCTAACAACAGAAATCCTAAACAGACATTGACACCTAACAACAGAAACATAAATAGATAACCCTTCCATAGCCTCTCCCATCAGATCATCCCATCAGTCAAGCTGCACAACCTCGTCGCTTGTTTTTTTTGACGGATTCTTCATATGACTCATGATCCTTGCACTCTTTCGAATTGGAACTCTAGGCACATTCTTCTTCGTTGTCTTATCTTTTGGAGGATCCATTTTTTTACTTGGAACTTCATGTTTGTTGGTGCTGTCTCTTGTTGAACTTCCTGCAATTGTGTTTGGCACTGTGACAGTAGGTTGAGATTGATATGTAGTGAATTTCCAAGAACATTTGATTGAGATGGAGCTGATGTTGGGGTCTTTTTGGATGCCTTCCTTTGAGCTGCTATTGTTTGCTTCTTCTTGGATTGTGCTCGAGTTACCTTTGGTTGGCTTATCAATGCTTGCCCTTGGTTTCTTCTTCTAGGTGCAGCCAATTCCTGACTTGGTCCTCCTTAGGATATTAGCACCTTTGAACTTTTCCCAAGCTACAATCATATAAGCTTGATTAGTTACCATGTCAATCAAATGACGTATATTAAATGCATAATACTTAAAAAACTTACATTCAAGATCGTCATGCCGGTATTCATGTTTGTGAACAACTCATAGCCATATTCCCTTATCCTTTTCCCAATTGCACCATGTGTACGTTGTGGTGCAATACTTTCATAAACATCTTCATTTGTTATTCGTTTTCTAACCTGCAAAACGACATATCAAAAGTTAAGGAAAATGCACCTAGAAATACATGCAACACTTTAGTGATTTTAACAAACAACTTACTTGACATTTACTCCTCTATTTTACACTGTTGGTTTGAGTTGGTCTTGCAGCATTGCTTTTTGAGTGGCCTAATGCCCCAACATTATTGGCATCTTCATTGGTTTTTCTTTTCCTAATCTGCAAAATGACATAACAAAATGAAATCAATACACTAAGAAGTTGTGATATCTCGAAATTTCAACTGTATGAATTAATTGACGGACGACTGTCGATTCAAATTGGAAAAAGTGTATAATCAGATTTTTGGACGTTTTCGCACTGTCAAGGCAATAAAATGGAATTCGATAGGTTTTAATCACGAATTCAAATTCGATGAAAAGTTTGGACGTTCCGTTTTCGATAATTCAAAGTTTATTGGTAAACCCTAAATTGTTGGAAAAGAGACGGTAAGCCGAAAATTAAGGATCGAAGAGACGTTTCGGATATGGCACGAACCAACGGGCCTATTTTCTATTATTTTCGGATTTCAAGAGGCTCGATAATAGAAAATGACTATTTTGCCCCCGAAAGCCCATTTTGGCCCAAAATGAAGAACCCATTAGATATCAAGCCCATTGGGCCCGCAAAAATTCAACCCAAGCCCACGTGAATAGTGCCGAATGAATAGTGCCAATTTGGGAAAAGACTATTTTACCCTTCTTGAAAGTGAGATATTTTGAAGAGCATTAATGGACTTAAGACAAAGCTCTTTAAAGCTTTTGTCTTTCTTTTCTTCTAATCCTTCCCCCCCTTGGCCAACCATCCCCCTTGGCCTTTCCTTTTCTTTTCTTTCCTTGTCTCATTTATTGGCCTTGAAGTTGTCTTGAAAGTCAAGAAGACAAAGGAGATATTTTGAGTTTGCATTGATGAGAGGCAATAATACAGTCTTAGAAATAGTAAGAGCCAACTCTCTCACTCTCTCTTTCTCTCTTTCACTCTCTCTCTTTCCTCTCAAAATTCGTAACTCTCTCCTCTCTCCCCCATTTTCACCCTTTTTCCTTCTTGTTTCACACCCCTTACCTTGCCGTCGTGCTACCCAAGACGTGCCTTGAAGCCGTGCCCTTGCTGCCGACGTTTAGGCCGTCGTCACCAAGCCGTGCCGCCGCGCCGAGCCCTTACCAAACCG
>BCNH02000001.1:8809139-8826573 GCA_001662345.2 Metrosideros polymorpha var. glaberrima | reverse complement strand
ATTTATTGGCCTTGAAGTTGTCTTGAAAGTCAAGAAGACAAAGGAGATATTTTGAGTTTGCATTGATGAGAGGCAATAATACACTCTTAGAAATAGCAAGAGCCAACTCTCTCACTCTCTCTTTCTCTGTTTCACTCTCTCTCTTTCCTCTCAAAATTCGTAGCTCCCTCCTCTCTCCCCCATTTTCACCCTTTTTCCTTGTTGTTTCACACCCCTTACCTTGCCGTCGTGCTACCCAAGACGTGCCTTGAAGCTGTGCCCTTGCCGCCGACGTTTAGGCCGTCGTCACCAAGCCGTGCCGCCGCGCCGAGCCCGTACTGAACCGCCGTCCGCACGCCGCGCCGCGCCGAGTCAAGCCGTTGTTAATACCCATTTTTCGTCTACGCGCCGTCGCCGAACCACCACCATCACCGTCTTCGCGTCATCGTCGCCATTGTCGCCGTAGTAGCCGTCGCCATTAAATGGTGAGTTAACTCCCTAATCCTTGATTAGGTTGTTGATTGCACTTAGGGTTAGTTTAAGGTGCAAATTAGACTTTTAACTATGGTTAAATGGATTAACTATGATTAGTTTAGTTAAACTATGGTTGGGTTAAGTTAATCATGGTGGGGTTAAGTTAATCTTGGTTAGGTTAGTTGATCATGGTTAGGTTAGTTAACCATGATTGGGTTAGTTAATCATAGTTAGGTTAATTAATCATGGTTGGGTTAATTTTTCTATATATGTTTTAGTAGGTTTTTAAGTTGATGTTTGCTTTGAATAAATGTTTGTATCATGAATTGAAAGTTTATAGTGGAAAAGAATGCATTTTGGCATGAAAATGGAAATTGATGTGGTGCCATGCTTAAATGCTGAGTTTTATGCTTTAAAACCATTTATTTGACTTGAAAAATGAAGCACGTGGAGTTTGGCATAAAAAGCATATTCGTGTGATCAAGTGTGATTTATGTGTTGCATTTTTCGTGGGAAAATGGCAATGAGCATGACATATGGCATGAACACGTATCGTGAATGCATTGACAAAAAAAAAAGAGATTTAAATGCATGTGTGCTCTGTGATCACAAAGTGTACGGACCCTAAATGGTGATTGGGGTGATGCCCAATTTTATCGCTGATATTATTAGACGCCCGGTGGGGGTTCGGATGACGGATCGCGATGCCCTTTGAGGCCGGACCGATTCTCCTTTATGGAATGCCATCTGCCTGCGGGGGAGGTCAGGGTGGGGCCGTATCGACCAGGATGAGATGTTGCCGTGCCCAATGGGGCGGGACGATGCCCGGTCATGCCAGAAGACCGCCAACTTTCGGGTTGTGCCGTGGCCCGGAGAGGTCGAGAACCGCCAACCTTCGGGCTGTGCCGTGCCCGAGAGCAGGCGTAATCACTAGGCATAAAATTAGACTATGCTTAGAAATATTGCATGTGTGAGATGATGATATGCGTGTCTTGATTGCCTTGTTTGATGCATTGTTTATATAATGCTATGATTGATATCATGCAGGGCGTGTGCATATGCCATGGCAAGGTAAGAATATCTGTGAATTGTCTATTAATTAGTGAGAGTCACCGAACCTGATATAGATTGTTAAGAGCGAGAGTCGCTCGCTATTGATCTGCCATCAACGTCGAGTTGCATGTTTAGGGTATACTCTGAGTGAATTGGTACCCTATGCGAGGCTTAGGTTGTTAACTTGCTGAGATTTTTATCTCACTCGTTATTGTTAACCGTTTTTCAGGACCATAGATCGGATGGTTGGCAGGTGCGGTTCGAGGTGCTCTCACGTAGAAAAGTTTAAGTTAACCCGACCCCCGGTATCTTTTGTTGGTCGTGAAGGAAGTAGCCCGAGAGTGAGGGCTTGTAACATATATTTCTTAGGGTTAACGTGTTTATAAATAAATGAAAGTGTGTTTTGGTGTTATTGTATGATATGTTGTTTTCCTTTTATCCTTATTGTGTTTGTCGGGTGTTTGTTTCTCGTTTCCGCATGCGCAATTCAAAAGATAAAATGAATGGGTCACCGACGCGTCCTGGGACGTCACATTTGTTATTGACCCAAAGAATAAGTGTATTCGGATGGTCGCGAGCCCGAGGGTCCGGGGCGTGACAGAAGTGCATACAACAAAGTAGTGCTTTTAACAAGCAGCTTACTTGACATTTACTCCTCTGTTGCACATTGCTAGATTGAGTTGGCCTTGCAGTTGGTCTTGCAGCATTGCTTTCTGAGTTGTCCAATGCCTTGGCATCATTGGCATCTTCATTGGTTCTTCTTTTCCTAACCTGCAAAATGATATAACAAAATGAAGTCAATACACCCAGAAGTGCAAACAATAAAATAATGCTTTTAACAAATAACTTACTTGACATTTACTTCTTTATTGCACATTGCTAGACTAAGTTGGCCTTGCAGTTGGTCCTGCAGCATTGCTTTCTAAGTTGCCCAATGCCCCATCATCATTGGCATCTATTGTATCTTGTTGTTACTGCTTCTTAGTATGACAACCAGTCTTATTGTGGCCTTTCATATGGCAATGTGAGCATCAAATTGTTCCATCAACACCAGCCCCCCTCATTCTGTTACTAGAACTCTCAACTTCTTGCAATCTCCTTTTTTAAAGCTTGCCAACTTGCTTCTTTAGTGGCAGAGGTTCTGGGGGTTGATGATTTGTTTTATCCTAGAATTTGTTGCTTCTCAGAGGCTGCATCATGAATTGGTAAGAAGCAAGATACTTGGTTTTCTTGTAACAGTAATCTATATAATCCTCTAAATTGAATTGCTTCATCTGGATAGCACAAATGGCATGTGAACATGGTATTCCACTCAATTGCCATGCTCGACAGGAACACTTCCTTCTTTCCAATTGGACAATATACTGGTCACCATTATTCAAGACCTCAAACCCGTCTTCCCCATTCCCTATTGGCCTACAAAACCTACTTACAGCAATGTTGTCATTCAATTTTTTTTCACAATTCTTGGCCCTAATTGTCTAAGCTAATTTGAACATTCATCCATTTGCTTTTGCAGCCTTGTCATAACTATAACTCTAATGTCTTCAAGCATACTAATGATTGATTTACACCTTGCTCCCATAATCTTGCCATTGAATGCCTCACAAACGTTGTTGTCCAAGACATCGCACTTGAATTCTTCACTAAAGAAAACTTTACACCAATGTCATGCTTCAGTTTTGAACAACGCTTCAACAGCTTCAACTGACAAGGCAACCAGAGCTTCTTTATGAATTCTGAAATCTACCATATTAGTGCTCTTTGCAATCATTCAAAATTGCTTCTATAATTGATCACTTATGTACTTCTTTGCCCAATTAGCATATATGTGTCGAGCACACATTTTGTGCTCAGCATACTGCATCAATTCAGCAATGGCTGGAACAAGTCCCTACAAAACCAACAAACTTTTATAAGTTACAATATGTGAATGACATTAAAAAAAAAAAAAAAGATAGTGATTCAATGACATTACCTTTTCCATTTGATATGCCAAAGTCAGCCATTAGGTTTTTCAAAAACCATGACCAAGTGTCCTTGTTTTTTATCTTCACCACAGTCCAGACTATTGGAAACATTTGGTTGTTTCCATCTCTCACAATGGCAATCAACAACTCAATTTTGCATAGCCCCTTAAAAAAAACATCCATCTAACCCAATTACTTTTCTGCAGCCGGCTAAGAATCCATTTTTACATGTATCAAAATATATGTACATCCTACCAAAATGTATCCCATGATCAGACAATGACTTCTCCACAACCTCCACATGAATTCTACTTTGGATTCTAAAGCCTACATTCCCTAGCATAGTCCCAAATCTTTGCATATTCCTCTTTGTATGTACCAATAAGTATGCTCATCACTTTATGTTTAGCCATTTTACACTGATTTCTAGATACATTGACACACACTTGCTCTTTCACTAGTTGTCTCAATTTTAAAGTTTTGATTTCTGGCATGACCTTAATCGTGTTGAAGAAATGCTTGACCAATCACACACTAGTCACTCTTTTATTATTAAATTCAATGCCACAATTATGCTCCTCTTGGACTGACTAGATTTGGAATGAGCAACTCCTCTTAGACAATGCCTCATATATGTTCCATGGACAGTTAGCTTGTGCACACTTTGCTCTAATATATTCCTTAGTATTCTTGGTGAATTTGACATTCCTTTGCTGAGTGATTAAGTGCTTGACAATTGCATCTCTAAATTGTTTTGCATCATTGAAGTTCATCGGTATGCAAAATATAGGGCTTGTACTGATTAAATCATAAGAAGAAAATTTACTTTTTTGTTTACGCTAAGTTGTAACATCTTCTTCATTATCAACGTCGTCTGAGCTACCACTCTCCTTATCTTCTGCATAATCACCATCATCCATAGTATCTCTATCCCTATTTATTGAAATGCCTCATTCACTAAGTCAAATGGTGTTTTCCTCCTTTGCTCATATTCCCTCACTTTTTCTCTTGCTTGTACAATGTCATCATTATCAACATTACTCGCGCAAAGTGTATGCACTAATGTTTCCTCATCTTCCTCACTAGACAGTGCAACTTTTCAAGAGCCTAGGTTTATTCTACTCGATTCTTCAAGCTTTTCGTCTTCATCATCAAATAAACCGCCAGTTCTCCTGAGGTGCTCACATGACTCTAATACATGAGCTATATGAAAATTCACTATCTCCTCTACTATCACATCTCCTTCAACAAATCTATCACCAACTTGGGTTTCAATACCACTTTCTACCACTGTTTGCTCATCTTCCTCATGATGATGTTCAACATACACATAAACTTCATGACCATGAAGAAAATGATAGACAAAATCCCTCACACCATTATCATCATATAAATATCTTAATCCATCCTTAAGACTCTTACTAGGTAATGTAATTTCTCTATCTTGCATCGCAGTTTTTTCATTATATCATTCTCAAATTCTTTAAAAGATAGCCTACTCAAACTAACAAGGACAATAGCCACCTTACCACAAACATATTTCCATTCTGCCCCAATATCAAACTTTCCATCGTAGTAAACATAGATGGGCGCATTGGTATCACCCATGTTAACACTGCACTAAAGACAAAAAAAATTAATTTCTATAACCGGGACCATAGTAGAAACAAATGACAACTTTAGCAATTGGTCCCCACAACCGCACCACTTTCCCATGCAAACAAAATGACAACGTATAATAGAGACCAAAATAAAGTACTCACCTTGATACTCTAGCACCTAACTCTAAAACATTAACAAATAGAATAAAGTTCTTCTCGTGCTTTTACAATCTGCCAATAACACCAAATAGAAAAAGTTATCATAAAATAGAATAAGCATTGTCAATTGGTCAATGAACACAAAACGACAAATACTAACATTTACTCTCTATCAATCAAGATTCGCACGACAAGCCTTATTTGCTCTAGAGATGAACAAGAGGAAGAGAGTGCAAGTGACAGCTCGATTTGCTTCAAAGATGAAGTCTTCAGGAAGATCAAAGCCTCAATTCGCGATTATACAGTGTGATCGAAGAGGGCGACAGAGAGTGAAGCCCTAATTTTCGATTTGCTTCAGCAATGACATGCTTTGATCGAGACAAATGACGTCGAACAATATCGTTTCTCTGAGTTAAAAGAGAGAAAATAGGGAAAGAAACGACATTGTTTCTATTACAAGAGAGAAATGACGCCGTTTCTTCGAGTCAAAAGAGAGACAGCAGGGCAAGAAGAGAAACAACGTCATTTCTTTCTCTATAAACAATTCCACATAGAAATAAAAAAAAATTAACTAAAAATTTCACATATAATTACTCGTCGAAACTAGCACTCAAGTAATCGTTTTTACTCCGATATGACACTCAAGTGAGCCACAAAAAAGTTATGGCACTCAAGTGATCTCTGTATAAAACTTATGGCATTCTTGGTGTCTTTCTCCCGGTAGTTTTTGTTTTTCCTTTCGTTTGGTATGCAATAAAGTAAGATCTCCAAGAGCATAAATGTTTCTTGTTATATGATTTAGTTATCTTTCACTCAAGGAGTTCCTTATTTCTTATTTACATCTCTAACAATTTGCAGGGGTTGGACAAAAAGATTGAAGTTTTGGAGAATACTGTTGCCATTAGAGAGGAGACACTTAGGTGAGCAAACCCGATGTGGGTCGAAAGAAGCGGGAAGGGGTTGGAGTAGGAAGTCCACGCACTCTGGGAACTCGACATGACACTAACTCTTGCTTCTTAGAAGATGGTGGGCGGTGCATCCAGAATCAGATGGGTGCAAATTGCAATTGCATTGTGTTTTCTGTGTGTCTGAACGTTTGTGTATAATATGGGGTCACCATCTCCCCTTCTTTCGATTATGTTTCACTATCAATAATCCCAAATTTATACTACTCGAAGCTCTTATTTAAGACAAGATATTACTTGACCCCTCTCTCTCTCTCTCTCTCTCTCTCTCTAAGTAGTTTGGATTTTGTGGAGGAAAATGCCAGGAAGCACCAGCCGCACCTGCCACCTGCACCCTTGGCCATTCAAAGGACAGACCTTCTGTAATAGCCTTGTGCTCTATGTAAATTTGTTAATTACAATTGATGTGGAGTTGAAGTAGCTATTTTAGCTAATTTGATCTTCCTAGCTTTTTTCCACAAGTGTGTTGTGATTATACAAATTATGAACACTTGAACAGCACAGTTTTAACTTTCGAGTTGGTGGATTAACAATTGAGAAGCTATGGTTCGTCTCCAAAGTACAAATTATGAACAATGACCTTTGGCATATTGAAAAAAATTGGAAGATTATAAAAAGTAATAAGGAAAATTGAACATCGAAAATCAAACCTAAACAATGAGCCTTTGGCATATTGAAAAAAAATTGGAAGATTATAAAAAGTAATAAGGAAAATCGAACCCCGAATATCGAACCGAACCGAAAACTGAAAAAGAATTGGAAGAAATTAAAAAAATATAAAATATGAAAAACTAAACTCCAAAAACTGAACTGAACTGGTCACAAATCGAAATGGATTTTCGGTTCGGTTCGTAAACGGTTTGATTCATTATTTGGTTCAATTTAGCCGCCATCCTTAATGGTTCGGTTCAGTTTTTTTATTTTATTCAGTTTGGTTATTTTTTTTAAGAATCAAACTGAAACAAACCATTGGCACTCCTATCAGAAACATAAACCAGACATGAGTTAAGAGCTCCCCATCTCATCTTGATTGCCAAGCATGACCCCTTGCCTCACATTTACTCGCGGCATAAGCCAACATTTTGACCCAAACCTCACTAACATCTATCCATCTCCTCTTTTCGTTGGCAATTTTTTGCAGCTTTGATGCGAGACGGCATCCATTATACCACAAGAATTTGCTTCTCTAACTTTTTGGAATGGTAAATTTGTCTTTGGTCTTCACTTCATTAAGCAACAGATCGCAAGCTTTAGTCATGCCAAATTTGTGATGTTTTGCCTGCATCTGCTGCTCAAAGAACTGCATGGCTGTAGCATAAGTGTCCCGGTATTTGATACGGCTAGTTCCGCTCGGCAACAAGCTAGGGTACATAACTAGAAGATATACCATATAACAGGACAAGCACTTGCTAAATGTACGTCTGGATTCAGTTCCTTCATTATGTGAATCACTAGAGTTGAAGTGGTAGCATATTTCAGTAGCAATGTGCCAAATAATTATGCTCTCATTGAACTCCAATTCGATGCTCCATTTGAGACTAACTAACCCCTTATTCCTTTTGAGAGCATGGATTCCCCTGTTGGTCCATGGGGAAGGGAGTTTTGCGTCTCTCCTTTTACCACTTGGAACGAGTTGCTTGAAGATGAATTTCTTCAATTCCTCATTCACCTCCTCATGGCTCAGATAGAGGTGCTTCTGCACAACCAGTGTCTTATCCATGCCTAGGAACCCCAGAACCCTATGCCAAGATGATGATTCCTTTTCTTTTAGGGAGACACTCGGTAGGTTGTATTGACCAATTGAGTTCGACCACCTTTACCTTTTGTGTAGCGGTTTAAACCAATTGACAAGTTTGAGGAAGCCAAAGCGTTTGTGGCAGTCCAATCTGATAAAAGAAGCTCGTACATGTTTGAGTAATCAAATATTAAACCATGCCTTCATTTAACAGCTTAAACTTTTAGAATAGTTGGCAGTGATCCCACAAAATCTCACATGGTATCAGAGCCTATGTTGCCAATAAGTCTGGACCCAAGAGTCACACGGGAGAAATACACGTTGTCATTGCTCCGACCTAGGGCTCGATGTATGAGGAGGAGATTGTTAAGGTTATCCCACATCGGTTGTGGAATGGGCTAGTGGTCAATCTATAAGTGTGAAGAAAAACCTCACTCTTTGAGCTAGCTTTTGGGATGAGAGACGCCCAAGACCACCTAACACATATATCTCAAGTATAAGAGCCACTACTAGCAACTCATGGGTGAGGTTGATATCAAACATTGCACTTGATAAGTGTTGATTCTTGTGAGTGAAAGTGAAAATTATCAAGACGACGAATGTTATCGTGATGCTAAAGAAATGGAGGAAGAGGCCGAAACGACTATAGATTATCAATGCTTTTGTGTATAGCAAATCATACGGAAAACCTAGTTCAATCTCAATAACTCTATAAACCACAACAAAATTTTTGCCTTTCAAAACTGACCGGCTAGTGGCATACTCCTCGAAGCTAAGCAGAAGATCTGCAAAAATACGCTTGAAAATGTCCACCAGGCCTTTGGCTGCCAGGAGTTCAAACTGATTGCGCCTATATAGTTCTTCATCAGAAAGTTGTTCCTCCAAAGATTTAAGATCTGCTTCCACATGTGTTCCCATCACTTTATGTTCCTCATTCACTGCAAGCTGTATGACTTTGTAACCCTCTATTTCCTTCAGTTTGTATTCTTCCATGATCCTGGAATAATGGTCTTGTTGGAGATCTGGAACAAACTTTTTGGGGAATAGTACATCAAAAGTGCCAAAAGTTATGTATAGAGCTCACTTTAGTGCCAAAAGTTTTCGTCAGCTCACTTAAATGCCAAAATCAGAGAAAAATGATCACTTTAGTACCACTGGTGAGATATTTCGATCAAAAAATATACGTGGCATTTTTAAATAAAACAAATAAGTGACATGGCATCCGAAAATTAAAAAACCAGTCCATGTGGGCTTAATAAACGATGTCGCTCGATCGAAGTGGTTGGGAAGAGGATAAACGATGTCATTTTCCTCATGAGGGCAAAAACGACATCGTTCGAAGGTAATAAAAAATAGAAACTTGGTCGGCTCTCTTCGTCGCAATCGATCGAAGTCCCTCTCCCGATCAGTCTCAATCGCTCGTTTGCCGTCGTTGTCTGTCTCTCTCTGTCACTCACTTGGTGGTAGTCACTCGCTAGGTGGCCGTCGCTCTTTGTTGTTTGCACTCAGTGAGGTTTGTCTACTTGCCTGGTTTGAGTCCATCGAAATTAGGGCTTGGAAAGTAAAGTTAGGGCTCGGAATTGGGGGATTGGTGTGAGTTGCGCAAAATTAGGGGAGTCTAGGTTTCTCTCTCTATGCATTTCTCTTTGTGTTGTTATTGTTGTCGTCCGTGTGGGCTGTGGTCCATGTGGGGACCTCCATTGTTGTCGTGCATGTGAGGGTGTCTATCTAATAAAAAAAAATTAGCTGAGTCAATGTTGTTGTCCATGTGGGGACCTCCATGTGAAGTTGTCATGAAGTTGTCTAGCATGTGGGGGGCGAAATTTGCTGAGTCGATGTGGTTGTGCATGTGGTCCCAAGAAATAATTATTTTTTTCTTTCCTTGTGTGAAGTCGGCATGGCGAATAGGGACACAACTGTAGCCGTTATTGTTAATTATCATGGGGAATTTGTCATAGGTTCTGATAAGTGGGAATATACGTGTGGACTTGAAGGTACTGTGCAGGCCATCTTACATTAATTTGCAAAGGGAAATAGTGCAATAATTACATTGCAAAATAGAAAAAGTTATATTATTGTCTTTCTGGGAAGCCCTTGAAGGATGGTTTGAGGCATTTCAAAGACGATAATGGTGTTAAAGATATATTTTACAATTATTTTCATGGCGAGGAAGCTTCCGTGTACGCGGAGTATTATGGTGATGATGAAGAGGATGAGAGCACCGAAATAGGAGAAATACAAGCTAATGTAGAACCTAGTACTCATATTGGTGATGGTTCTTTCTTAGACGAGGGAGAAAATGAGAGGGAGGAGAGGGAGGCAAGGCATGTAGCCTCTGATGATGAAGACTTGACTGGGTTGGGCTGGGAAGTTACTGCATCTAGTTCATCAGATGATGAAGCCTTGGAAAATGTCAATTTTCCAAGTGACGATGATGATAAGGCACTTGCACAGTCGAGGCAAAGGCAGTGAGAATTTAAGAAAAAAAGATTTTCTGCTTTTGAAAAATCGCATGATGCAGCTGAACAAGTAAATAGGGTTGCAAGAGCTCCAACTGATCTAATTGATTGTGAAACCATCAACTATGAAGAAAGTGGGGGTGACAACGACGAGATTAATAGTTCGGATAATGAGTTTGAAGATGAACATTCTGTGCGTGCAAGAAAAAGTAAGTTTCCTTCATATGATCCGAATGATGCTTCTGCTATTTTGACTATTTGAATGAAATTTACTGATGCAAAACAGTTTAAAGAGGCTATTATCAAGCACTTCATTGGTGAACAAAGGAGTGTTGAGTTTATTAGAAATACAAAATAATTTATGAGAGCTAAATGTTCTCAACCTAACTATTCATGGAAGATCTACGGCGCATTGAATAAGAATAGCGGGTCATTCAAGCTTAGGTCATTTGAGGAGAAGCATAACTGTTCAATTGTATTTGACAATAAACGGGTAACGAATTCTTGGTTGTCGAAGCACTTTTTCAATACAATCAAAGCGATGCTTGAGATAAAGAGTCCTCATTTGAAGTAATTGGTGAAAGAGCAAGTTGGGGTAAATGTGTCGAGGAATCAATGCAAACGAGCCAAGTAAAATGTGATGATGACACTGCTGGGAAGGTACAAAGAAGAGTATAGTCAAATTTGGGATTATGCAGGCGAGTGTAGGCTTCATAATCCAGGAAGTAGGGTGTATATGAGGTAGTGGAGAGGCCACTGCCTGATTGTGGGATCAAGTTTGATCGCTTCTATGTTTGCTTTGATGCATACAAACGATGTTTTATGGCTGGTTGTAGAAGAATCATATGATTGGATGGATGGCTTTTTTAAAGGTTTATGTAAGGGAGAGTTGGTGGTTACCATTGGGAGGGATGCCAATAACCAGATGTTGCTCATTGCTTGGGCTATTGTGAGAATAGAGAACAAGGACACTTGGTCTTGGTTTCCGAAAAATTTAATGGTAGACCTTGAGATTGAGAATGGAGCAAGTTGGGCATTCATGAGCGACCAACAGAAGGTAATGCCTTTGTCAACTGCACAATCCTTAATATTATTCACATTCTTTATCTTATAAATATTTTTTTTATTTCACTTATTGCAGAGACTCGTTCCAACACTGGCTGAGTTGATGCCATATGCTGAACATAGGATATATGTAAGACACATTTATGCAAACTGGGCAAAGAAGTACAAAGGGGATAAACTCCATAAGCAATTTTGGCTGATAGCTAGGAGCACCAACATGGCTGACTTTAGGATTCACAAGCAAGCCTTGCACGACTTGACAAATGAGGGTTTTAATGCACTTTTTCCAAACGGAAGCTAAGCATTGGTGTAGGGTCTTTTTTAGTGAAGAGTTCAAGTGCAATATTATTCTGAATAATCTGAGTGAAGCATTAAATGGCAAAATCTTAGAGGCTATGTGCAAACCAATTGTTAGCATGCTTGAGGAAATTCTAGTGATAATCATGACTAGGCTACAAAAACAAAGAGATAAGGCAACGAAGTACACTAGAGATTATGGTCCTAGGATGGTGCGGAGATTGGATGAGAACATCGACAAGGTAAGGTTCTATCATCTTGAATGGAATAGGGATGATGGATACGAGGTCATGGAGAATGGTGATAAGTACGTCATCAAACTGGAGAGTAGAAAGTGCTCATGTCAAGGCTAGCAATTGAGTGGAATTCCTTGTCCACATGTCATTTGTACCATCCACTATAAGCATGAAAATTCAGAGGACTACCTGGATGCTTGGTACAAGAGAAGCACATATCTTGCTTTATACCAGTTCATGTTACAGCCTATTCGAAATAGCAAATTTTAGGAGCTAACAAATGAATAAGCCTTCACCATTTGCCATTGAAAAAGCAAATAGGAAGGCAAAAAAGGATACGAAGAATGCAAGAGGGGGAGATTAGAAATAAGAGGTCGACTCTTGGAGGTGTGAAAATGAAATGCTCTTACTGTCAGAAGAAATGCCACAATAAGTTTAGGTGTGAATTGAAGAAGTAACATCAACATGCACAACATACACAGGCAAGTGCGGGTCCATCTGAAGGCCCAAGTAAAGGGCAGCCCCCTCCTCGACTGTTGCATAAACTCGGAAAAAATACCTAGTAAGTTGTATTTATATTGTTTTCTGTGATAAATTTGGGGCCATTCCGATTTTAACTTTGTGTTATCTTATTTATCAAGTGAGAAGAAGACCAACTCGAAATATTGTTAAGGTTGCTGCTGAGGTATCTGTAGGGCCAGCTCCCGACCCAAATGTAGGCCAAGGCACAGGGCCAGCCGAACATCCAATTGAATGACCATCTAAACATCTAGTTGCAATGGCAAATTGTGTAGGCCAAGGCAAGAAGGCCTCTTCAACTATTGCACAGAATAGGAGAAAAACAAGAGTAAGTTGTGTTTATGTTTGTGTTTGTGATGTCTTGTGAGATTAATTTAGGAAAAGATTTGACTTTATTTTGTATTTATAAGGTAAAAACAAGACCAACTGCATAGGTTGTCGAGGTTGCTGTAGGGCCAGTCGAACATCCAATTGAAGGGCCATCTAAACATCCATCTGCAGGGGTAATCCCCTTCTCGACTGTTACACAAACTAGGAAAACAACAAGAGTAAGTTGTGTTATGTTAGTGTTTGAGTTTGAGTTTCTGTTGTTTTGAGGGATGATTTTGGGAAATTTTGACTTTGTTTTGTCTTCATCAGGTGAAAATAAGACCAATTCTACAAGTGGATGAGGTTGCTGAAAGTGAGCCACCACACCAAACGAGAGGGACTCTTGGAAAAAGGCTAAGGCAATTTAATTATGGCCTTTATACAGACGAACATACGGGAATGACTATTTTGAATGTAAGTGTTTTAGGAATCGTGCATTTACTGTATCGTATATCATTTGGCTAACAACATGGTTAATATGGTTTTGTTTTGTTATTGTAGCTTGGGAGAAGTTCGAAGGTGCTTATCTCTAAAAGCCCAACTCAAGAGTCAAGGGCTACTCCAAAGAAGAAGACTACTGCAAAGAAGAAGACTGTGGGTGCTGTTTTGAAGAAGAAGACAGCATGTGCTGCTCCAAAGAAGAGGACAGTGGGTGCTGCTCCAAAACAGCCACCAAGGAAGGACCCAACTCCATCTGGACCAAGTGATCCTAGCACCACCAATGACCCTACAGAGAGCTCCCATCAAATGACAATTGAAGATGAAGAACTTGAACCTGCATGTCCAGTTAGAAAGAGTGATAGGATTATTAATCAAGGGAAATGACCCGCAAAAAGAAGAAAGGAAACTGGGGGGTTGTGGAAATTGATTGATGGGAGGTTTCCAATACTTAGTTTTTAGTTTTGTTTTTTGTTTGGAGGTTGTGCATGTTGGCCCATGTGGATGTTTTGCTATTGTGCTGATAGGAGGTTGTGCATGTGTGCTCATGGGAACTAGAGGGAGAAGGGGTTGTGGTTGTTGGATATGATTTTTGCATTGTTTTGGTAGAAAGCGCATAACCCAAATATGAATGTTTGAGTTGGTTATTCAACTTGACCATAATGTAATGACTTAGTTCAATATTATTTCAATATCAGTTCAATACTTTTTCCATTTCCCTAATATGCTTTTGGAATATGCTTTTGGGTTGTGATTGTTTTTCTACTGTGCTGGTATGTTGTTGTTTTGGTTGAGCTAGTTGAACTGGTTGGGCTGGTGTGTGCTGGTGCAAGGGTTGTTTTGCTAGTGTACTGGTGGTGGTATAAGTAGAGCACTTGCACCATCACAGTAATTGCACCAGATTAATGATGCGATTTTAGTGCTAGTGCAGCACTAACACCAGCAGCTGGTGCACTTACATTAGCAACAAGCTACTGCTGCTAGTACACTTGTACCAACAAGTTGAAGGTGCTGGTGCATCTTGTAACACGAGTGATTACATTATAACATTTTTAGGAAAAATGACACCAAAATATCACTTTTTAAAGAGTTGTGAAGCACAAGTGATCACATTTTTACCACTTTTGGCACTTAACTGATCACTTAAAAAAAAATTTGGCACTCATGACAATCATTATTTATAACTTATAACTTATAACACTGGAATACTCACTCGTAAATTTGTTACCAATCCTTCATTTGATCGGCATTTGCAGCAAACTCTTAACATCAAACTAGCAAACCATTACCACATATGCCACTAAAATACTCGCTTGTGAATTTGTTACCAATCTTTCATTTGACCGGCATTTGTAGCAAACCATTAATATCAAACCAGCAAACCATTACCACCAAACCAAACTTTCCATGCAAAAACTAAGCAAACCAAGATTGCCAATACACAACTAAGCAACACAATTTGTAAGTGCTCACAACTAAATTCCAACCTTTCATTTTCAACCATAGATTGCAGCAAACCTCTTGTTCCACAAGCAAACCAACAACATACTTTATAAGTACCCACAATATATGAAGCATTCAACTATGGTAGACTGAGAAACTTCTTCTCATTAGTTACTTTACATTTGACCATAGTATAAGCTACACAAGACAACAACAACATAATGAACGCTCAATAACACTTTCTTTCAAATTTCATTCTTGAAACTTCCTTCTTCAAATGGTTGGTCAGAGAAGCTAAACCATTCATTTCATCTTGCATTGAATCAACATCCTCCAACTCGTCCATTAATGTAGGTGGACATTGATGTCGTCCTTCAAGTAGCTCCAATGTCACCTCTTTTGTTCGACCGGAGCATTTCGGATCAATCCATTTGAAATATTTGCACTTCGACCCTTTTCTATACTAGCTGCATCCATGGAATCTTCTCTCATGATTCAATCGAGTCCAAGATGTTCTTCTTGGACTCAGAAACCCACAATAACAGTAACATTCGGCTTCTTCTTCACTTCGTTGGAACGAATTTGAGCCACTACTGAAGCCCTCCATTTGCAATTTTGACCTTTTAATTTTGGAGGCAAGCCGAAATAAGGTGTGGATTTTTTGTTCACTCGCCAGTTGGGTTTCAAGTTGGGGCTTCTAAATCAATTGAATGAATTATGGTTCTTCTTTTCGGGGAAATGAGGTAATGACGCAGTTTCTGCCTTAGAAGCTGGTTGGGATTTAATTAAACGAATTAGGGTTTTGATTTGAGAGAAAAAGAGGTGAAACGATGTCGTTTATGGCTTTGGAAGCTAACTAGATTTACCGGCGAGCCATGTAGGATGAAGATATTCATTAAAATAATGCCACGTAGGATTTCTGGCCAACTCTGACGAATTTGGCACTAAAGTGATCTTTTTTCAAAAAATTTGGCACTTAAGTAAGCCAAAATAAACTTTTAGCACTAAAGTGAGCTCCGTACACAACTTTTGGCACTTCTTGTGTACTTTTCCCAACTTTTTGAAGTGGTCGCTGCTAGCAGCCGATAGCACCCATACTCTTTCACCATACTTAATATGAGCAGGGACCATCATCAGCATCGAAAGTATGTAAAACCTGGACTCATCCCGTGCAATGGAGAAGACGATAACCATCGCGACCCTCTGGTTAACCAGGGAAAATAAATGCCTTGACCAGAGCTCATTGTCTTCCAGAGAAAAAGCTGTGATTCTATCAGGACCACCCAGATGCAACAACAGAATTGGCATCCAAAACGTCGTCATTGTAATGTTTTCAATGAGATATCTCGGAACATGCTCATTATCTATCTGTGTTACATTATTCGTAATCATCCCCAACGCATATGAAGCCACTGAGTCCGCCATCAAGTAGGCAAACCAAGTGAGTGCCCTGATCCAGACTTTTGGAGAGTACTTTCAGCGGTCACTCAGATAAACAAGTATCATTTGGCATATTAGACTGAAGAAGATTAGAGATCGCAGCTCCTGGCCCTCCAGCAATGCACTCGGTTTAAAACCATATCTCCGCAGCATCCTCCTCCTCAGAAAAATCACTCTGCTAAGAACTAAAACGCCATGTGTTAGCATACGCAGATTCGAAGGAAGAACGTGATGATCAGAGACTGAAAAGAACACAAATTTCTCAGCTTCAGATTAATAAAGCAATAATTTTATGAATATCCTACATGCTAAGTCAGGCCATAATGTTTCATCAGCGTTGCAGCTTTGCTGAATAATCCAAGGCCCTGTGGATTATCCCGAATTCATATTTCCTTGCATCGGATTCTATGTATCTACTACTTCGAACAGAAAAATTATAGTAAATTAGTATGACAGCAAAAAACAGCGATAGTTGATTAAATTGTTCCTCACCTAGAGGTATCATGCTTGGATATTGAAAATGATGCTACTGATGCCTGTGGAACTGAAGCTCTTCCCTTTGGTTAGCTCCTGCTACATGTAACGCGTGCGTGCATTGAGGCTCTATTGCTTAGCTTGCTTAAAAGGCTTTTCTCTCTCTCTCCTAAATTCCTCATCGGATGGGAGAGGCCTCCTAGGTGATACATAAGTTGACTACCACTCTTAAGTGGTTATCATTTTGTGTGATTACTTTTAAATTCTTCTTTTGGGGTTTCACCACGTAACTCAAGCTAGACGATTAGATATAATATCATAACAAGATCTCTTTCGGTAGATCTACGGTTTGAGGATAATCTAGGCTGATCCCCAATCTAATGTAGAAAGTGATCGATGGGGTTAGAGAGGCTAGAATAAGGTGCAACTCCTAGCATGCTTCTACGATTATGGTATGGGGTAGTGTCGCGACCTTCCCGAAAGGTGCATCGCCTAGGGTTCGGCTAATGGATTATTAAGCCTAGACTTAACTCGGGCTCTCCCAAACCCATATCAATTCGCAACTGGGTTCAAGTTTTTTAACATGCCAAAAATTTTCATTTGGAGTCGCCACTAATCTATTTTTGGTGGGTCGATTAGAAACCCAAGTAAAGTAATGGGAGGATCACTCTACTCCTACGAACCAGAGATTATGAATTCGAGGACTTGATTACGCTAGATATTTTCTAACGCCCTTTCGGTACCTTTCACTTTTATGA
>BCNH02000001.1:8794379-8805642 GCA_001662345.2 Metrosideros polymorpha var. glaberrima | reverse complement strand
TGAGGCTCCTCAAAAGAATGCATCGGTCATGAAATATTCAGAGGAAGTGAAGGTGAAGTGCTTGTTTACTGGTCCCCAATTTTGAAGATATGGGAACTAGGACCACCGGTTCGATTCTCGGTTCCTAAGAGAATTAGACCAATCCGAACTGGTGCACACCCCTAATCAGATCAACCTTCAAATGGTTGCCCTATATTGTGATTGAGTACTCACTTTGCTGACTTGGCACATAGACCGGATACAATTCAATCTTCTAAAATCTCTAAACATATATATAAATTGGTCATAAATATATAAAATTGCCAACTAACTAACATAAAATTATAGAGACCCCAAAAGAGGATTCTTGAAAATATAAATGGGATCATCTGAGGAGCGCTCATCCCCCGGTACGTTGGGCTAATTTGATTTGTTTTCATTTTGTGGCTTGCCATTTAGGAAAAACTTCCTACTTTGAGCTTAGTTGAGTGATTTCGGAGTGGTCCGGCGAGACATCCATAGAGTCGACATGTTTGGATGGAGTGGAATGCCCGAAGAACAGGTTCAAGACAAGACACCTCCATCCAAGAGCTATTGTTAACTTTGCTAGGTCGTGTGCTCCTTTGCACTGATGTTTGATCCACCGTTGAGAAATCCTTTTTCGTCAATATTTGTCGCTTAATCATTTTTAAAAATGAAGAAAAATAGCTTATTGACCAGTCTAGACTAGAATATTGACAATAGGCTGAATCCATCACATTCCAGAACATAGTAGAACATGCTCACAAAATAGAAAAAAAAACAGAACAAAACAAATGGGTATAAAGGTATTAGAGGTTCCTAAAATATTGTAAATGTTCAATCACATCCTTGTTGTTTTTTTTTTTTTAATGCAATTGGCTCCCGAAACTATGCATTTTTTTCGTTCAAGTTAGCCCTTCTATCAAAATCATGCTGACTGGCCTTTAGTTGCTGTGAAGTGCTGATGTGTGGATTTACACGACATCTGATGTGGCAATTAACAATGTCAACAAGTACTTTTCTAAAAAATATGAAAAAATAAATATATGAAAAAGGAAAATTAAACCAATGAGAAGAGAAAAGATCAAAACTCGAAGGAAGGAGGAGGGTAACTTTACATGAGGCAGTGGTGGCGCCACCATTGCCCAACCCAACACACCGATGAGGGGCCGACGTCCCTTGCTGGACTGAAAAGAAAAGTACATTAAACGTCATTGTTGTCGTTGGAACTCAACACTATCAGGCATCTTGTATCTAATGACAAACTGTTCAATACTCTTATATATCTTCTTGAACTTTCCATTCCAAAATATTGACCTTGCACAATTAAAAAAAAAAAAGGGGCAATTGCAGCTGCTGACTTCCCTCATCATCCAAACTCGCTAGTCATCACCGTAGGAAGCGCATGCAGAGACAAAAGATGATGTTTTTCCTGCGAGTTTCGCGACGACCTTGCTACTCCAGCAGCTCTCCCCATAGATTTGCCTGAGGGCGGCCCTCGCACCGATCTGCGATGCAGTAAAGGATACAACCCTCGTCCAGATTTGAAGTGAAGGTCGTGACGAAGGAAAAAATGAATAGTTTAGCAATCCAATTGAAAAAAAGAAATTCAGTAATATTTTGTAATAATTCAGAAACCTTTGTTGCCGTTATCACTTTAAAATAATAAATTTCCCAAAAATTTGTATTTGCCCTATTGTCACAGTGCAGATTGCCAGCCGTTCCGCGTGAGTAAATAAAGAATAGAATTTTGTGCTGGTACATTCTTGAATCATTGGTAACTGTCAAATCTCGTTGTTTTTATTTTATGGTGTCAAATCTCTTTGTTAAAAAATAGGTGATTGGCAGCTTGCTCGGCCTTTTACGGGTTTGCACATTACTAGATTTTGACTAGCAGTAAGTTTTATTTATGCTTCCAAAATTATAAACTAATTTAATAGTCCATGGATATTTTCCTTTGAAGATTATCAACATATAAATGTCACTATTTAATATAACAAAATTACCAACATTACTTTGTTTGATATACCAACATTCATCACATTAAGATACTAATTAATTTTATTCACTTACAAACATTTTATCTTGCTCGTTGAAGAGTATCAACATCAATTTATGCTTGCAAAATTACCAACTACTTCAATAATTTACTAACATTTATTTATGTGGATTATCTAATGTGTTAAATTTACTAGCTATTATATGAAATCACTAATTTTAATTGACTGATGTACAGCATTTATCACATTAAGGTACAACTTTAATCACTTACCAAATTCTAATCTTCCTTGATTTTGAAGAGTATCGATATTTGTTTATGTAGGAAAAATTTGTTGTGTTGTTTTGAAGATGACAAAATAATGAAATGCTACTAATGTATCTATTGATTGAGTACTACTAGGTGATATATATTGACACCTGAATTTTCCCAATAGTCAAGGTAGGAAATTCGAGATTCCACATTCTAGATCATGGCGAGCCTTGTTTCTCGATCAAAAGTTAGATCTGTGTCCTTAGTACCTTAATTGCTTATAAGTATTGATTTAGCATTGGCATGTAGAATTAGGCATTTAGATTGCAATTTTTCATTAAAATAAAATGACCTAAGGTTAACCTGTTTTGTCAAACTGAAGAATTAACCTTTGACCAAAAAATTAGACTTTCATTAGTTCCTAATCATTTTTTAATCTTATTTAAGATATTTGATTTATGGACGTTGAAATTTAGAAACCTTAGGTGGATTAAAAAGTTTCAACCTATGGAGCCGATGAACTATTTAGAGCATGACACTTGGCACCACATGATGTATTCACGTAAGCTCACCCTTCTCACAATCACGCCTTTTCTTCCTTTCATCGATGTTTTAGGCAGAAACGCATACCATACGCAGAGAGAGGGCTAAGACTTAGCGGGAAAAGACTGATAGAAAGCCAACCCTCGACGCTTGTTAATCATTGAAAAAGTCACAGGCCATCAAACATCATCACCTTCGTCGATTCCGGTAAGGTACCAAAGGCGCTCTAATCTCTTGGCCGTGGCCAAGAGTGTTGAAAAGTTTGAATCTCGGTCAGAGACTACTCTCAGATCCCGATTCTGGTCATCCTCGTCGTCGATCATCACTGCTCCTTGCCCCTCGTCACAGTTCTTCGCCGCTGGTGCTGTATAAAGGAAATATCAAAAGTGCTCTATGCCACTCTGTTTCCGGCCAGCGTAGGTCTGAAATATGCAGATATTGCTCGAATACTTTTGCTGGTCGCCATTTCTGTTGTTGACATTACAGAAGCTCCGATGATCGATTACACCGCTTATTCCACCGCACTAATCAGGTAACCTCGGTGCCATATTCTAAGTCCGAGGTTCATGAATAGGCAATCTGAGAAAATGTTTAAAATCGTGGCCAATTTTGAGGCTCTGGTAATGTACTTCAGTGCCTGGACTTGCCTTGGTAATTGGTTGCTCTCTGTGTATGTTCTACAATATTGAGGCTCCTTCGTCGGGAAAGTCAATGGATGGAGATACTAATTTTACGGCGGTCGGCAACGGTTTCGCACGGTTTTTCGGCGATATTGTTGGTGGTGAAGTATAGACGCTCACGGTTAGAAGTTTTGGGGCGTTAACTTCTGATTGTAGTCTTGAAGCTCACATAGATGATAAAGAAGTTAGCGGGCTCTCGGTTTGATAAAGGAAAATGAATGACTGAGCGTAGAAAAGCAACCAAGGAATAATAAACAAAAAGTAAAAAAAAAGGAGCTTAATAAAATAGGCTTTGGTTTAATATTTAGACTATGGACCTTAGCAAGTTCTTAAAATGCTACATCTAAGTTCTTGTCTGGATCTCGGAATCACCAAGATGTAAAAACAACGAGAAGGTTTTGTCGGGGATGGGCAAGAAAAAGATACCGTACGAATTGAGGGACTTGATTTAGTAACTTTATTTAGAAAAAAAAAAAAAAGAGCTTAATAAAATAGGCTTTGGTTTAATATCTAGACTGGATTTAGTTTTACGGAAGTTGAATTTGATGCAACTTTAGTGAGTTTGGGCTTAAGGTAGACTTGGCGTGTTCAAAAGGAAAAATGGGCTTAGTGTAGCTATTTTCAGAAGATGGGCTTAAGTCACTTTGGACATGCGCTTGTTAAAAGCCTGATTCGTGTGAATGACCCAGACCCAGATTAGTCCGAGATCAGTCCATATTCGAGCCGGGCCAGGGCCCGGCTCAAGTCCCTATTTTGGAAAGAATTAAAAAAAAATTGAAAATTTTCGAAAATTCTAAAATTCAGAAAATAGCTTAGAAACAGGTCTTGACCTAGTTGTGGAGCTTTAGTAATAGATTTAGCCTTGTTTTATTTAGTTAGCATAACCTTTAGTTTAGTTTAACTCTTAGGGGTTATCCTTGATAAGTTTAGTCCTAGTAGATTAATCTTTTAAGTAGGAAATTGAACTTGGTTTAAGTTTAGCTCATGGGGATCACGTCCTGGGCTTATAACATGGCTTTGTATATTCTTTGCCCAACTTGTATTAGGCATACATTTAGTACCTTTACTGTTTTTGTTTTTTTTTGGGGTCTGGATTCCATACCTTCACTTAGGCGCTTTCAATACTTGAGTGTTTTTCTTCACTGCATCGCACTTCAATAAATTGATTGTTAGTTCTATTCTAGGTTAGGTTAGGACTAGTTTAGATATTAAAGAAAACAAATCCACAAAAATATTGCATGATCATTAAGCATTTGTGACACATTTACGATTAATTGTTAATCAACATCTGCATAATCACTTAGGCAAACAACCAACTAGTTTTGTGGCATTGAAAGGGCACTAATAGATATTAGCGTAATCAAGTCACCGAATTTAAAATCTTTGGTTACGTAGAATTCGAGACGACACTCACGCGTCTCGATTGATTTTTAGCCAATCCCAGGTGGCTAATGGCGACTCATAGAATCCCTTAGGCAAAATCAATACTCAAAATGAAATCTAATGTCATATGAGATATGAGCTTGGAAGAGTTTGAGCTCACCTTTAAGAGCAATACCACTAAACCGTTCCCGAGGTCTCGAAAAAACCCTTGGGAGGGTCGCGACAGAGGCCCGAACTTTTCTATGTGCTACCCAAACTAGAAGAGACCCGACCAAAAAAGACTTGAATTGTTCGGTTTGGTTCGGGTTGGGTCTATTCGGTTCATTTCTTTTTAACACCTCTAGATGCTACCCAGACATTTTTATTTATTATGAGAACGTTTTTTTATTCAAGCTGATGTACATCAGCACCATCGACGTTGCTTACCTTAATGTCTACGATTGGATAATTCCTGCTGGTCCTTGGCACGTCTTCAACCACCCTCCGTTGTTGGGGAAATGGAGCATGCCTGCTCGGGTAGAGCTGCGAAATGTACAACTCCAATTAGTGAGAGTCAACTGATCGAGTTATGTTGCCAGTGCCTTAGATAATGCAAATGTACCGTTACTAAAAATCTGTTTATTTCGTAAAAAATAAGTAATTTTAAAAATATTTTTTTAAAAATAATTGTGTGTCGCTTGAAATAATAAGTCAATAAAAAATGTTTTTATTATCGATAATAATTTATGTCTAAACATTTACGTAAATAAAAATTTATTTATTTATTTTTGTAAGAGATATAAACGATCATTTTTTTAAAACCGTTTTTCAACTCACTCATTTTTCATGATATAAACGGAGCCTAAGTGTAGTCACCAACTAGATGAAGATAAGCACTTGTAATTTTATGAATTACCATGAAGATCAATGTCATTTGGGATGCTGTACAAAGTTTCATACTTCAATAATTAACCGAAGCAATCCGTCAATCGATTTCAATTCTTCCAAGGTTTTGTACTTCATTAGCGTGCACGACCGCATCACTACTTTGAAAATGGACTAAAATAAAAACAAGTCGGTCACAAGATGGAGTTCATAGATATTTTCAGTGGCATTGGACATGTTTTTGCGGGTAGTACCTTCATAGTTGTAATTATTTAAATTTTGATTACTTAATATCTCAATTTTATCCTGTTACAGTTCAATATTTCTTTTTTTTTTGGCCAACTATGTATTTTCTTTCCATTTAAACGCCCCTATTTCGCAAATCCCACCGAGTGGAATTTCAAGCAGCAATTCTGCGGGAATCACAAACTTCTCCCATTATACATATATATGCATTTACATATCTTTTCTCCTCCTCTCTTTATTTTGAGTGAAAATTGCACCAACAACTCTAAATTTTTCACACGATGTGAATCAAGTCCTAAACACTTGAAAAAATCCAATTAGGTCCTAAATGTTTTTGAATCTAGTGCAATCAAGTCCGTCCTAAGACAATTTTGTTGACGTGGCACGCCGGATATCCGACATAGCCTATTCTTAATACTTTTCGGCGTATGTGGTGCCATAAATTTTTTTTTTGCCAAAGTATGTACGTAAGTAAAAAAAGCTGGTTAAAAAAAAAAACAAAAGCATCCAATAACTAAAAAAGGAAGGATGTCCTGAAAGTGCAATTTGAGGGTAATGGCCTAGCTTGCGGTAATGTTTCTTCATGTTTCCAAAGTTTAGATAAATTAAAATGTGAAATTTGGAATATATACTTTGGTTTCCTTAGTTTAGATCGATTCAAAGATTTTATATTAGCAGAAAAAGTTGGAACAATGATGTTAGTGTTTCCAGTACAATTCAGCGAAATGTGACTAAGTTTAACTTAAAATGAGAAAGGATAAACAACCACCATTTTACAGACTCAATTCACTACTGATCATGATGGTGGGGAACCCATTGGCGAGGAAAACTTTGCGTAAATTGCTCTGAATGTATTTTTGAACTTAAATATATTTATAGGTCCGTATATATGCCTTTTGTTAAGGTTGGAATTACTAATGGAGTTGATGGCCACACCGTAGCATTTTTTTTTTAATTAGAAATATGTATGGATAAGGCTCGTTAAAAATATGTATCGTAGCATTTTGCGAGGCTGTTTATTTTGAAAAATTGTTTCAAACTAAAGAGAAAATTACAAAAAAGGTCATAAACATATTGTAATTGTGTCAATTCAGTTTTAAACTATTTTTTTTCTTATTAAGTTTTAAACATTTTGCATTTATACCAATCCAGTCAATCCGATCAATTTTGGCCTGCCGACGCTGACATGGATAATTTTAAACAATATTTTAATTTTATCGATTTTGTTTTCTTTTATTTTTCCTTTCCTTTCCTTTTCTTCTCTTTCTTTCTTTCTTTCTTTCTTTTTTCCGTCCTTCTTCCTCCAACCGGTTGCCGACGATTTGCTTCCTTTGCACTGTGTCATTATCTGCGTCTATGGGAATATATATCTGATTTCCAAATTATCACTGATCCAGAATAGTGTTGTGCTTTTTATATAAAAATTTTCAAAATGGTCCCTACACTTTTATTAATTTGCCAATATAGTCATTTCGGTAAATTTAGTCAGTAATCACTCACGTGAATGCTGGCCGTCTTACGAGGCACGGCCAATGCTAACGTGGACAATTTTTACATTTTTTGTATTTTTGAATAAATTTTATGATTTCTTTTGCTTTTCTTTTTTCTTTTTCTTTCTTTCTTTCTTTTCCTGTTTTGTTTATTCTAATAAGTCCCACGAGAGCTCATTTAATTAATGGGCGGACCAACCCCGGCTCGCTTTGAGCTATATGTCGGACTTAACTCGTTCTTCAGGCTCATTCATAAAAAAGAAAACATATTTGATTTCGGATCGGGCTTTATAACTAAATAGTCTCGTCAAACAATGAGCGAAGTGCCCCCTTCGAGCCCATGTAGGCTGCAAAAGTGTTGGATTAATTATTGAAATGTCATTTGGAAAAAGCAATGGGATCATCCTCATTTACTTCGAACAAAAAAAAAATATAACGTCAATGAGTTATTCAAATTGGCATCTCACAGGAGCAAACATTCATTGCTTGCTTAATATGTGGAGACGACTGGTTAGATCTAGCTCGACAAAAAACTATTCGCCATCACCACCTAAAGTCCAAACATCCGCCGAGCACGTCTTAATGCCATTTGATAAAACCCGAGCACAGATTACATAGTATTTTTTTTTGTAAAAAAAAAAAACGCCATTCATATATCAAAATAATACTCGAAAGGTAGATATAAGGCATTCAAACCTAGCAAAACTCAAACAACTGCTGAACAAACCAAAAGCTTGAAAAGCAAATAACAAAGCAATGACTGCACTTAGGAGCACACTCTCATCCTTCAAAAATAGATCTATCACCATAAACATTCGGCGTTTGACCACCCTATGTAGCACTGACACACGATACGCCGACAAGTCATTTCTAAAAAAAATAGAGAATTCCAACATGTTAGGACACGTATATTAAATATATATTTTTATTTATACATGATAAATTATCATTTTTATGATTATTTTAATTTAATTAATTTGATTTAAATTCATAAATAAATAGATCAAGATGCCTTTCGTTCATGTTGGGACACAAACTCGAGCAAAGACAAAAGCCCTGTGACTCGTTCCATGGACCATACCGCCACCACCACCATCATTCCACCAAAACGAGAAGAACTTGAACTTGTACGGATGTAGAAAATATCTGCCAACACAATAAAAGAAGAGAAAAACTTGGATTGGTTTGAAGAAGGCGAAATTTGCAAAGCTTGGAAATAAATTTTAAAAATGGGGAAGATGGAGAGGGACGTCCCATCCTGGTAGCCTAACCTAGTTGTTTTTTGCTGTCATCGCCTTGGGCCCCTCTCCCTCCCCCGAGCAACCCCCTTTTTCTCTCTCCCTCGGGCAGCCGCTGGGCCATGCCTTATTCTTCCTCCCACGCCTCCTCCTTCGTCTTTGTCATGGTAGTCGTCGTCGTCGTCGTCTTCTTCTTCTTCTTCACTCTCTCCCTCTCTAACCCTCGCATCTTCGAGGCCGGCCTCTCATGACCAACCACCACTTCGCCACCCACATCACCAACTCCTCTAGCGCCATCACCTACGGCCTCTCACAGTGCCATCGCGACCTCTCCCAAACCAACTGCCTCCTTTGCTTGGCCCCCAGCTGCACTAAGCTCACCCGTTGCCTCCCCCCCCCTCGGTCGCATGCATCTACTTCCCCAGTTGGATTCACGTGTCCGGAGCGTGTCGAGAGTGGAAGACCACGTGTTGAAAATCTGACACGCGTTGACCGCATGTTCGATGCTTGTTGATGTCCGACAAATGTTGGACATGGCTTGGAGAGCACCACAAGGTGTTGGTGCTACATAGCGATCACCATATACAGTGATGAGCACACGTCGAAATCTCTCACTCTATTTGCAACAGCTTACGGTGCGCTATCGGTCGCTTATCCCGAGCGGCTCCTTAGGATCGCCGTAGCTAGATCTACAACATACATAGAAGGTAAAGAGATTCGTGCACCTAGTTTGAGATCCATCATTCTTGATGCGGAATACGACGATCCGAAGCTGAAGTCCTTCTTCTCTATTGCCTAGGGGTGAGCATGATTCCGGGTAAAATCAAGAACCGGGAACTGGAACCGAGAACCAAACCGCCGATTCTAGGTTTCAATGTATGAGGGTTCGGTTCCCGGTTCCATTTTTTTAGGAACAGCCGGTTCCGGGTAGGTTCTAGGTTCCTATAGGAATCGAACCGAGAACCGGAACCGGAATTGGGAACCGAGAACCGAATGAGGAACCGTACGCAATTTGGTTCTTATGCACTTATTTTGTGGATTATGTTACTCAAAATATATGAATTTTGTCTTCTTTGATGCATTCCTTTTGCACTATTTTGCTTTTGTTGTCGCCAAATATACGTCGGATAGCTACAAAAGATGATTTTGTGGCTTGTATCTTGTGTTCTTTCCATCTTTTTTAGCGTAATTTGCAAAAGATTTACGGAATGAAAATTTGGCATTTGTGGGATTTCAAACGACAGTACGTGGATGTTGGTGTATGACTGTGGACAATGGGATTGAGACACTAGGACCAAGAGTAACACAAACAAACTCTGTCCCAAAGTCACGACACTAAGTTCTTAAAGGGGAAAACATCATAGTGCCTCGATGTCACAGTCCCCCTTCTTCCCCATGAGCGCCCCTTACACGTTTTGGTTTTTTGGGTATAGACATTTTCTTCATGATTCATAGGTAATCAATCTCTCATATAATACATACATATATATGTGTGTGTATATAATCACAAAGGCGACTCGAGTGTTAAAATTGGTGCCGTCATATTTTGTATGTTAGATGAGGGAATCATATCGGAGAAGACCATGTTTTCGTTCAACCAGTCTTTTGATTGGTGGATTGATGTCTATAATGTATAAACTATCTATTGTTTCACATTTTTTCTTAACTAAAAATGAAAAAAAAAAAAAACCCTATAAGAACCTAGAACCGATTCTGAAACCTGTGATAGGGTAGGTTCCAGGTTCCAAATTTCAACGGGTAGGTTCTAGGTTTCCAAAAATGAGGAACCTGTAGGGACGGGTAGGTTCTAGGTTCCAAATGGAACCTATAAGGAACCTGGAATCGCTCACCCCTACTATTACCCTCTGAATACCTTGGCTCAATAAGGCGGCCATCGCATAAAGAGTTTGTCTCTGAATCCTTTATGCGAATTATGAGTGCGTTAGGGTCTATGTTACACGAACACGTGCATTTTGTGCACTTGTCCGTGTCGGCCGCGTGTCCGAGCATTGACCGCGTGTTCTAGTCTCGGACACGCGTTGATCGTGTGTCCCAGATATAAAAAAAAAACTCAAAATGTGATCTTCTTGAGCGAGTTGGGCAGGCCGCCGAAGAGCTCGAACCCAGTGAGCTAGAGGCTGATGATGCGATTGTCGTTGGGGTTCTAGCAGGTGATGCCCTCGATGTTGCAGATGTGGGAAACGGAGGTGTTGGCGAAGCTCCAAGAGCTGAGGGAGCCCTTGGCGTCGGATAGGGAGCTCTTGACCCCCTCGAGGTAGAGCACGTCGTCCTCGACGATGGCGGCGAACAGTAGGAGCCAGTGGAGGGAAAGGATGGCGGCGGCGGCGAAGGAAGAGGAGGAGGGGGTCATGGAGGGTGGGGGGCTGGGGTTAGGGTTCAGTGTGGGATCGGAGGAGGAAGTGGGAGGATCAAGGGGAGGGTGGTGATGGAGAATAAGCGGCCATTGACCGAGTCGCAGAGAGAGAGAGAGACAGAGAGACAGAGAGAGAGAGAGAGAGCTGGAGGATGGAGGATGGAGAAGACGTGACTTTTGATTGCCCCCTCTGC
>BCNH02000001.1:8756753-8794105 GCA_001662345.2 Metrosideros polymorpha var. glaberrima | reverse complement strand
AATATATATTTAAAATACAACGTGTCGGAACGTGTCGAAATTCTTTATTTTTGAAAAATTATGTGTCAGCGTGTCGTGTCGTGTCGTGTGTCGGTGTAACATAGGTTAGGGTTAGAAGAAAGACTTTAGCTCTATTTATAGAGTTTTCAGCCGGACCCTCTTATTATGGGTTGGGCTCAACTCTGCCCACACATGCCAGGCCCATATTAGACTGATTAAGAAAATCTATATCTCACATTTATTAGACCAACCCCGTATACGGTAATTGCACCGTAATATGTCAATTACAATTATCAATTAATGTCGTCCACATTAGGAAAACTCTTACATTCTCTCACTTAGGCTATATTAATTGAAACTATCCTTTATATGCACACCTTTATGTTGGTCTAGAGATAATTCTTAATACTCAATCCGATCCCATAAAATCTCAAACACCGAATCATGACGGTAACTGCATGTAATCACACAGAGCCTTCCATGGTTACGAATGCTTTCAACTCTACTGACATGGATGCAATATGGTAGTGTGGCAAATGGATAACACCTCATAAAGAGTGATTCCTCATGTGTTATCCCCTTTATCAGTCAATATTCTCTCTCCTTTAGGTGTCACAGAACCTTTATGTGTCACAAGAGAATATCCTTATGGTTCCAACGAACCCACATATGTCTTAACCGAATGGTTAACCTAGCTTTATGTGTAACAAGATATATGCTTAAGGCTAATAACTGAATGCTTCTAGCCTTCACTCAAGATTTACACATATCTTGAGATTTTCCTTAATTATATGTACTCAACTCGATATTAACACATTCTACATTCTCTCTCCTATATGTGTCACAGAACCTTTATGTGTCACAAAAGAATATCTTTATTGAATGTAAAAAGTTGATACATATCCAAAACGTTACAAAATGTAACGCAACACAGATGCAAATTTTATTGGAGCATAATTAAATACAGCTCCCACTAAACAACAGCATTCCATGATGCCCCTAAGCCCATCTTAATGACATGTCATTCAAAAACACATGAGCGAAGGCCTTTAGTAAGTGGATCTGCAACCATATCATCTGTGGATATATGCTCTACTTTAACGTCATCATTCTGAACTGACTCCTTTATGGTAAAAAAACTTGACCACCATGTGTTTAGACCCCTTGAGACCTCTGTTGTTGTTGATAAACAACATTGCAGAGTTATTGTCACAATACAACCGTATGAGTCTATCTATAAAGTCAAATACGATCAACTCCCTAATGAGGTTCCGGAGCCAAATTACCTGAGTAGCAGCTGAAAAGCATGCCACGAACTCCGCTTACATGGTAGAGGATAATACTAAAGTCTGTTTGGCACTTTTTCATGATACCGTACCTCCTGCTAACATGAAGATGTTCCCTGTTGTCGACTTCAAGTCATCTTGAAACCAGCAAAATCTGAATTCGAATATCCTACTAGTTGCAGGTCCTGAACATGTTTGTAAATCAGCATATAGTCTTTTGTCTTCTTTAAGTACCTTAAAACCTTTTTGGCAGCAACCCAATAATCGTGTCCTGAATTTGACTAATATCTGCCTAGAAGTCCTGTTGCAAAAGCAATGTCTGGCCTAGTACAAATTTGAGCATACATGATACTACCAAGTGCACTAGCACAAGGTACATTATTCATTTGGGCTTTCTCTACATCCGTACGAGGACATTGTGACAGATTTATTTTATCACCTTTTATGACAGGAGCAACTCCTGACTTGCAATCCAGCATACTAAATCTTTTCAGAATACGATCAACATATGCCCTCTGAGACAGACCCAACACTCGGCGAGAACGATCTCTAAGGATCTCAATGCCAAGGACAAAAGACGCCTTATCAAGGTCCTTCATGTCGAAGTTACTCGACAACATCTGCTTTGTCTCATGCAGCAATTCAAGATCACTACTAGCAAGCAAGATATCATCTACATAAAGTATGAGAAAAATGAATTTCCTCCAACTAATCTTGCTGTATATACACTGATCCACTTTGTTCTCAACAAAACCAACTGAAGTATAAAACTTCAAATACCATTGTCTAGAAGCTTGCTTAAGGCCATAAATTGACTTCTTCAGTCGACATACAAGCTCACCTGAATTGTCAGCTACAAAACCTTCGGGTTGAACCATATAGACTTCTTCATCAAGTTCTCCATTTAGAAAGACAGTTTTAACATCCATCTAGTATAACTTCATATCAAAATAAGCTACTAATGCTATGATCACTCTGAAAGAATCTTTAGAAGAGATTGAAGAAAAAGTTGTCTCATAGTCTAATCCTTCTTTATGAGTGAAACCCTTGGCTACCAGTCTGGCTTTAAACTTCTCAATCTTTCCTTTGGAGTCCATTTTAGTCTTATATGCTAATTTGTAGCAAGGGGCTTGTAATCTTTAGGTAACTCAACAAGCTCCAAAACATCATTATGTTTCATTGACTCTATCTCGTCTTTCATCGCATCAAATCACAAATCTGATTGAGAACAAGAAACAGCATCCTTATAAGTCAATGGATCTGCCTTACAGTCGATATCGTAGTTATGCTCTCCTAAATAGACCATAGTCTAGTGGTATGGCTGATCGTCTCTCTCTGATGGATCTTCTGAGTGGAGCTACTACAACTTCATCTTGCATCTGAGGGGCTTGAAAACTTTCATCAGGACATGCCTCAACAAGAGGATCCTGGACCTCAACAAGCTCAATCCGTGGTGTAGAAGATTCCATGATTGTCTGTATAGGTAGAGAAAACGACTCAGCGGTCTCAACCATACTTGAATCCTCAATGACCTGTGAGCAGTTACCATTTTCGGCTATATCAAACTCTAGAAACTTAGCTGTCTGTGAATCTACAATTCTTGTACCTTTATTGGGGTTATAAAATCGATACCCCTTAAAATGATCTGAATAAGATGCGAAGTAACACCGAGTGGTTCTGGAGTCCAACTTACCCAATGTTTGATTATATATCCTTACTTCTGCAGGACAACTCCAAACCTTAAGATGATTCAAGCTAGGTTTACGTCCAGTTCATAACTAAAAAAGAGTCAATGGTACAGCTTTGGTAGGAACACGGTTTAGAATGTAAAGGGCAGTTTTCAAAGCTTCACCCCACATAAAACCTAGTAAATTGGTTTTACTAATTATACTTCTCGTCATATCCATAAGGGCGCGATTGCGCTTTTTGGCCACACCATTTTGTTTAGGACTCCCAAGCATAGTAAATTGAGCTATTATATCAGAATCCTTCAAGTATTTGGCAAATGACCCTTTAAGCTGTCCAGCATCGCCATGTCTGCCATAATACTCATCACCCAAATCAAACCTGACAACTTTTATGACTTTTCCCAGCTGTTGTCGCGACCTAATTTTTCAAAATAAGTAGGTCCATAGGTTTAAGGGGATATTGCCAAAAAAGGCGGGTCGATTGGCCCGTTGATTTAGGCACGGGCTCTCCCAAGCCCATACCTCGTGCGATGTTTGGAAAAATTCAATTTGAGGTTCGATTACTCCTAAAAAGAAATCTATGTTAGGGAAAAGGAGTCGCCACTAGCCTATTGAGGTCGACTAGAAACCAATCGAGACGCGAGAGTGCCGTCTCGATTCCTATGCAACCAGAGATCTAGGATCGGGGACTTGATTACGCTAATCACTTAATTAGTGCCCTTTCGGTACCTAAACTTAATCACTTGCCATTAAGATGTCCAATCAATTTTTTCAATTTTCTTTTCCTAATGATCTATCCTATCCAGGCTAAAAAGGAAATAACAATCAACATATTAAAGTACGCAATCAAGTGAATCGAGATAAAAGTGCGCAATCATCAACCTAGCATTCTCTCTAAAAGAAAAAGGCATTCAAAAATCCTAAGGTGAAGCCTTAAAGGCTCATTTGATTTGAATTCAAATTTTGAGATTTTCAAAATTTTTATGCCATGCTTTGAAACCAACAAGACCCTTAAAACTAAGCAAGATTTAATTTCTGATTTTTTAATTTTTGATTTTTAATTTTTTTTAAATTCTCAAAATTGGGGACTCGGGCTAGGCCTTAAGGGTCCGGGCTAGGCATGAGGGGCTGGTCCGAATTTGGGGATTCCAAGATGGGCTTCAACTATAATAGTTGAAGCCCAATTCTTCTTCAGTCACAAAAGGTCCGATACTCAAACTTAATCTCGGCCCAAAGGAACTTCAAATTCGAAACAAGCTCTAAGATAAACAAACTCAGGCCCAAATATCTCATCAATTTAGCTCTCTTGACTGGCCCACAATTATTCGACCAGCTCAAGCCCAACCAACCTAAGTCCAATTCCCAGTAACCGGCCCAACCCACAAAAAACATAAAGGAGCATCGGTCGGCCCGGCGAGGGCGTCTCCTTCATCGCACAGGGAGACCATCATCACCGAGAATCTCCTCCATCGAGCTCACTGGAGCTTTTTTCACCGGCCACGACTCCGTCCATTGGTAGATGAGTGACAACTACTAACCCAAGCTCATCACCAGCCATTATAGCTGTCACGCCACTATCTAAACCAATATCCACAACTAACAGCAATGGAAAATGCCCTCCTGGGCACTAAGGCTTGGACAAAATCAGAATACTAAGTCTACACGCACATACACACACATGAATGAGGGATAGAAGAAACTGACTCAAACCGTGGGCCTTCATCGGCAAACGGAAGTAAGCTCCGGCGTAAGTACTCGTTCACGGCCGACGACGGGAGACGGAAGGATGTGCCATAAAGATGAAGAAAGGCACGAGGCAGATGCAATCCTTTGGTTAAATCATATGGTCGTGTATCAACACTTAACTCTAGACATGGATTATACACAAAACAAGTTGAGTGTGTCTCGTTCAGGTAAAACATCGAACACAGAATGTGCAGTCAAGGGTGGGAGCTTCGGGTTCGATTTTGATAGATTATCTGGCTTAGAAAAAGCATTCGACGCACTAAATCATCATCATAGATCACAAATAACTCTCGGTTTCATGACCATTGTTAACACACACACAAAAAAAAAAATTGCCAACAGAATCGACATTCCGTCTTTGGCACAAACAAGAGGCACCGGAAGGCTAACCTGGTTGGTCGACGAGATTAAGCTATGGCAATCGGCGACGAGCGGCGGCGAACGAAATGACCGACGGACAGTGAGAGCCGCGCTTCTTCTTACGCGAGCCCCCTTCCCTCCTCTCACGAGCTCACTGTCATTCTTCCGGAGCCGGAGTTGATGATGGCAAACGGCGGAGAATGATGAGGGAACGAACTCTCCTCCCTTTGCTCTCTTCCCCCTCTCTGCATCGATTCTTGGTGGAAGGAAAAAAATGGTGATCGGTGATCGAGGTCCCTTCCGTGAGGGTCCCCAAAAACTCGAGAAAAAGATTTCTCCCCCAGAATCCTCTCTCCCCCGTTCTCTGTTGCTTTTTTTTTTTTACCTTTCCCCCCTGGTTTTGTGCCGCCACCTCTCCTTTTATCCCAGAACCACTTTCTCATCATCAAAAGTTAAGGATTTTCTTTTAGGGTTTGTGGTGTTGTGCCAAGTGGCGCGATCTTAAGAGAGGTGCGAGTTTAATCGTGCGATGCCAAATAAAATGCTTTAAATGGTCGACCGACTTTGCGATTTTAAATTTCTTTTATCGTACCAGAGATTTCTAAATTTTTCTGTTCCTAAATCAAATGTCTAAAACAAAAATTAGAAATTAACGAAATTTTAATTTTTTTTTATCAAAGGTTAAATTTCTCGATTTGACTAAGAAATCGACATTCGACCATTATTATAAAAATTTAAAATTTAAAGGTCTAATTCTACGTGCCTATGCTAAATTGACATCTATATGCAATTGAGATACTAAGGACGCAAAACTAATTTTTTGGTCAAGAAACGAGCATCGCCGCAATCAGGGATTTCGAATCTCGAATTTTATAACTTCGACTGTCGAAAAAATTCACGTGTCAACAGCTGTTTCTCGACTTCAATCCTAAAAATCTTGAACTTGTCAAGAGATTCAGATATTTCCTTAATCAAGTACAGATAACCATATTGGGAATAGTCGTCAACAAATGTGATGAAATAAAAATTTCTACACAATGTTGCCTTATAGGGTCCACTAATATCAGTATGAATGACCTCCAACAGGTCAGCACTTCGAATTGCAGTTTTCTTCCTAATCTTGGTCATCTTACCTCTACAGCAGTCTATACAAGTCTCTAGGTCACTTTTAAAAGTAGGCAGGATGTCATACTTTATCAGCCTCTCTACTCTTTCCTTAGAGATGTGATCAAGATGTTTATGCCATAATGCATAAGATTGTTCCTTAGGTAGATGTCTTTTGGAAACAACCTTTTCAGCCGTATAGGCGACGTATATATCATTGGGAGTCAAACACAATCTGTACAATCCATTGGATATATTGCAGTTCCCAACCTTATTTGAATTAAAAAATAAGGAAACAACATTGTTCTTTATTTCAAACGAGTAACCACACATGTCCAAACATGATACGGAAACTAAGTTCCGTCTAAAGAAAGGTACGTAAAAAGTGTTTCTTAACATCAAGTTGAAACTAGAGTCTAGAATCAAAATGATATCTCCCATGAACTCAACGTCAACTATATCATTGTTTTCCACGATGAGCTTTGATTCATCCTTATTTGGCTTCCTCCGATTTATGAATCCCTATATAGTAAATGCAACATGGTTAGTTGCACCGCTATCTAGCCACCAAGAATTGGATGGGGCTTCAGATAGGTTGGATTCACAAACCAAAGCCAAAGAATCAATACTTTTATGCTCACGCTTAGACAATCAAGTCTTAAACTTATTACAGTCCTTCTTTATGTGGCCTTTCCTTCCACAGAAGTAACATAGGCCACCATCCTTCTGAAATGATGCATTTTTAGGACCCAATATGTTAGGTTGACTGGTGGTTAGACGAGTGCCTTTATAAGTATGACTTTTGAACCCTTTATCCTTTTTGCTGCTTAAACTTGAGGCATAATAGGCAAGGTGCCATCTTTCTTTCTTAAGTTTCCTTTCCTCTGTCACCACCCTAGCTATCAAGTCATTAATTGATCAGGCCTCATCTTGAGAGTTATAATTAGTCTTTATAATCCCAAAATCAGGTGGAAGGCTGTTCAGTGCTTGATGCATAATGCAAGCGTCAAGAATGGGAACGTTAAGTGCCCTAAGTTTTGTCTATACATCTATCATCCTTAGGACGTAGTCTCTAACTCTAGCAGAAGCATCATACCTTATATTAGAGAGTCTTTGTAAAAGTAAAAGTATCTCCACTTCAGCATTAGTTGAGACACGGTTCCTAGCCTCCAAGGCTTCCAACATCTCTTTAGCAGTGCAGTCAGCTGGCAGACTGCTTTTCAAATGTTCATGAATGGATCGCTTTATCGATAACAAGCAAATCCTATTGCTCTTTTCCCAAGCAGCCAATTCTGCTTTTTCGAGTTTCGTACTATCGTAAGTCAAATCTGACTGCTTGTCTTTAGTAAGAGCAATATGAACATTTGCCAGCTCCATCCCAAACAGAAAATTCTCTTTCCATCTCTTAAAGTTTGAACTAGTAAGAACCTCAATACTAATGGAGTTGCCGTTCACAGAAAAGGTGATTGGAAAACAAATAATGTCCACAATTAGCATCATGTGAGTACCATTTTGAGAGTTATATATATCATCACATAATCACCTTTGGGCAGAATACATGACATGCAGTTGTATACTCTCTACATGCCAACAGCCATAAGAATATATTCCAATCTTTCGCGAATTCACCATCTTTAGGCAGATGAACCACTAGGATCAGTCAATCCTCAATGCATACTGTACATGTATTCCTCCATGAACCAATACATAATCACCCCATTTGGGAGTATAAGTACACATTAGAATATGAGACATCCTCAACAATGTGAGACCGATATTTCTCAAACCCAATCAAGTGTGCCACTTTGGCGGTCACGACCCAATCGAATCTTTGAAAATCACCCACACCAAGGATATAAACTTTATGTCTCACATTTACCTTATACATGTGATTTTAGTCCTCAAAACATGGGCCATTTATCACTAAAATGAACATGTTATGCTAGTGGCATTATTCCAATCATTGATACATGTTAACCCCTTATATATGCGATCAATGAATTAAGCTCTATATATACTTTATGTGGTCATATACATATGGGCTACCTTATGTATTTTCGAAACAATATGAAAATACAGGAAAAAATGCACAAATACCCCAAACATACACGTATATAGGGTTCCATAAGCATTTTCACCTCCTTAAAAGCACCAAACATGTAATTTCAAAACACCACAATGTAGAGCTTCTCAATACGAACACGCTGGTACCAAGAATGTCTAAAATGGATACCGGACGCACCTTCACGCACCTCCACAAGACTCTGTGCGTGGCCCACACGCGCGTCGCATGCAGCGCACATGCGGTGCTTTACTGACCGGTCTGAACCGGTCAACAAAACGGTCTGACCGGTCAACAGTCCAGTCTAACTGGTTGATCGGTTTGACCCATGTGTCACTCGGGTCGGGTCATGGGTCGGGTCGGATCTCGGTTAACGGGTCGAGTCGACTCGAAGTGGGCTGCACGCCAAGTAACGTCATGCATGATGTCACTTAGGTGCGTGGCCCTCACGCGCCAAGGCGGCTCACGCGTGTTGGCGTGTGGGTCGCGCGCCTAGGTCTTCCTGGGCGTGTGTAGGCACGTGCGGCCACGTCTGGTGTCTGCCGAAGGCCCGTGACAACTCAAAATCTTGGTCCTTCCGAGACGAATCTAACCATATGCTTTGTGACCACTTTTATCGGACAGAATTTCAAAAAACGAGCCAAAATAGTAGGCGCTGATCTAAAGCTACGATGGCTCTGATACCAACTATCGGCCGCTTATCTTGAGCGGCTTCCTAGGATCGCCGTAGCTAGATCTACAACATACATAGAGGGTAAAGAGGTTCGTGCACCTGGTTGAGGATCCATCATTCTTGATGTGGAATACGACGATCCGAAGCTGAAGTCCTTCTCATCTATTGCCCTCTGAATACCCTGGCTCAATGAGGTGGCCATCGCATAGAGAGTTTGTCTCTAAATCCTTTATGCGAGTTATGAGTGCGTTAGGGTTAGAGGAGAGACTTTAGCGCTATTTATAGAGTTTTCAGCTGGGTCCTCTCATTACAGGCCGGGCTCAACTCGGCCTACACATGCCAGACCTATATTAGACTGATTAGAAAACCTTATATCTCACCTTTATTAGACCAACCCCATATACGGTAATTACACCGTAATACGTCAATTACAATTATCAATTAATGTCGCCCACATTAGGAAAACTCTTACATGCGCATCTAGGTACGACGTCCTTATCATTATCGCCGTGTAGAGACACTAACATCAAAATGTTGAAAGAACACAAATCAAATATCTGTAGAAAACTCCCAAATCTATATGTAGATTTAGTTTTGGAAAATAAAACCCCAAAAGCTTGACCCAAATCTAAATCAGGAGAGGAAAGCGGCCTAATCTCGAAAAGGTGGTGGAACCACATCGCGAACATCCTCCTCGATTGCTGTTGATTGGACAAATGGTCGAACTACACTCCATGTTTACGCAATATCAGTTGCAGAAATTTATTCATACGCACGAACTCCCAAAATAGATCGGGGGAGAACAAAAAGACTAGCAAAACAAGGAAAAGCAAAGACTAAACAGGCTTCGAAAAAGGATAGAGGTGAGATAGAGAGAGAAATGGGGGAGGGAGGGAGGAAGGGAGGAATGGATCCTCCCTCAAGGACGTCTCAAGCGGCGGTTGCAAAAAGGGAGGAAACCCTAGAGGGAAAGGGGGAGCGGCGGCTCCAAAAATAAATTACTGATTGCATAGTATGTATTTTATAAAGAGAGGGAAAAACGTCAGTCACCAAGGATTGACCATTGAAAGTTAAGTATTGGATATTAAGGGTTGAAGTCTTTGAGTACTAAAACGGAATTAAAATAATTATTTGGTAATAGATGAAAAGTAAACAATATGTCAGTTAGATACTAACTTAATGTGAAACGGTAAATAATGTTGGAAAGTATGGAGTCTTGACTACATAAATACTAAGACCCTAATCTTTATTGAATATATTACCACTTACTCAATTAAGATATTCATCCCTTACTACATTAAGCGATGTTTTTTTACTTAGAACACTTAGAGGTTATCAAACGCATTTATGACATCAATTCTCATAAAGTTTTATTTTCAGCGCCTAACGTGGTTATCAAACTCCTCCTAAGTTTATGAAGTAGTTTCACGAGAACTAGCTAAAACCTACGATTAAATACCGCTCGAAACTAGGGCCGGCAATATCAAGCCCAAGCAATTTACACAACATTCAAGAGACCTTCAATCAGTATTAATGAGTATAAACCTAGATATCGTCCACGTGTTTATAAAATATGAAAAGAAAATACACAGAAGTTAAAATAAAATGTGGGTACACACCATTTTGATTCTTTCATTTCTAGACACATTCATCCAAAAAGGAAAATTTGCAGAGAAGACTTCAGCCATTATTAAAGCAAGAACAGCAGGACTAATATTAGTGCATTAAGATGATCTATAAAAAAAAAAGTTGGGATATCTGCACTGAAAGTTTTAAAATTTGTTGCGAAGTGTAATTGAGTCCTAAAACTTACAAAAAGTGCAATCAAGTATTAAAACTTATCAAATTGGTGCAATCGAGTCCTTTCATTAACTCAATGCTAACATGACTTGTTTTAAAAAATACTTTCTCTTACCTACATGGCTATGATGTGGTGATAACATGAAACGTAAGGCTAAAACGACGCCGTCTTAGTCCAAATATTATTTTTAATACAAATTTTATTCAAATTAAATTTAAAAGTAAGCTAAAAAAATGACAAAAGGGTTGAGAACCAGCCCTCGCCAAATAGACCAAATGAGCTCAAAACACATTAATTCAGCCGATTATTTCAATAACAAGCAAAGAATCAATAGAAATGATAGTCTAATGAGAGAGGAAAGAACAATTACCTTGTGCGAGCTAAGATGCGAAGAGAGGCGTGAGAGAGATTGTAGCCTAAGAGAGAGAGAGACACTGAATGCTATTATGAGATGGTTGATGTTGATCTTAGCTTGAAGATAGATTTTAATGGCGCGCAATCGATGCTTAGATTAGTGTGAAGAAAGTTTCAGAGGGAAAAAAAAAGATTTTTGATGGTCATTTTCATTGTCACACTGCCTGTGCATCTCAGGTGCATTTTTCGTGCATCTCATGTGTCAAACACGTAATTTGCAGTAGATTTGGCTGTAGTGACGCGGGGCTAGTGGCAGTGGAGTTGCTCACTCCATAGTGGTGGTGTGTGGCGGTGGTCTGCTCTCGATGGTGGGCAGAGGCTGATCCTTGTAGAAGAAAAAGTGGAGAAACAAAATAAAGAAGGTCAAGTTGGGGTTTGTGTATAGAGAATGAGGTGGATGCATCTTGGCCGTTTGATTGGTGCTTTCTGACTTGGCATCATCAGGAAACGATACATATTCGTCCGACACGTACAATTAAACTTTGTTGTCTATGAGCTAGAGCCACATTGTTTTCATTGTCATCCTTCTCGAAAGTGGGCTGGGAAGGGCTGCATCAACAGATATGGAACTTTGGGCTTCAAATGAGCCCACCTTGATCAGAAGAAACTGGTCTCGTTTATGTCTCCTCGTTTCTTAGATTTGATAGAGAGAAAAATATAAGAATATTTTCAGAACAAGGAGTTGGCATACTTGTTAGTAGAGAAAATGTATGTTTCACATCCGGATGCATTGAACGTGGTTATGTCCACAGGATTCTTTCTTGCTTTTCTTCTAATGGGACCAAATTGTAGGATTCAAGGAACACAGTCCGCTTGAGTTGTTCATTTTATTCATTTACTAGCATAAGCAACGCATGAATATGTCTATAAGAAGGAAAATTTTACTAACGAGCATCCCTGGAGTACTCATTCAACACTGCTAAAGAAATTTCTTAATTTTCAATATACCGATTTTTCTTTTGTTATATTATATTTAAAGAATTTTTGGTCACTTTGTTCAAAAGCCGCGCACCTTACATGATAACTGATATTAGAGCACGTGACGGCATTTGGTTTGAGATCTCTTGGGTTGAAGAGATTTTACCTTGAACTCTGCATTTAAGACGGAAATACCTTGGTTTAATAGGCAAAAGGCGAAAAAAAACCAAAAACCAAAAAAAGAAAAAAGAAAAAAGAGATAATAATCGATCGCACTACTTCCTCCTTATTCGGATTGAACTCTGTTAGAATTTGTTACATAGCAAGTTAGCCGTTATCCTGACCAAATTACTTTGCTAATTTATCCTCTCTTGATTGTATTTTTGTGATGATCTTCACACGGGCAAGAATGGAACGGGTCCGAGAGGAAACTCGAGCCGAGGAGCCGTTTGGTGGCGGAGGATGGCCCATGGCTTCCGTTCCTTTTGATAGTTCTGGTGTCTGTAGCTTCCATTATGTGTTAATGATACATGTAGGAATTTGGTGTTATTTTGTTTTGTTTGATAATGGCTTTGGGCACTGTTAGCTTATCTTCGGCTTCGAATATCGGTAGATCATTTGGGTGAACTGGGTATTTTTAGTAATGGGAAGAGCTGTGCTTAGAATGATAGATTAAGCTGGGTGTTTGGTTGATGGATTATGCACAAGTCCAATCATCAAATGGAGAATCGCAGAATTGCTGTAGATGCCCAAGGGCTGCGCAAAATGGGAATAGACAACAGATTATCTGCTGCATTGACTCAACCATCCTACGATAACATAATATTCGAACTTCCACACCTCTTCTTGTAAGACTATCCAACTTAAAAAATAATGCATGTTCGTGTTTATTTAGTCTTTCACTTCTCTAAGATGTATGGTGTTTTGTATATATAGCTGTTAGAATGTTAAAAACCAGCCCTTGAAATATAATAGACACACGAGATACCAACCACTTGTTCGAATGTATGAGAAAGACAACCTCCTCTTTGGTGTTTTAACTGAAAGTTTACACATCCATTTATAGTAAACAATACGTAAGACTACTAATTTTAGTAAAACTATACCAAATACAACCTAACTAGACTCCGGGGATGACCTCCTGGATTGGATGCTACGTTCGTGAGCTCTACCTCCTCAGGCACCTCAGCCTTCGCCTCTGTGGGTGCCTCCGCTAGATCCTCTGCTGGCGCTACTGCGGGAGACTGACAGCCACGCCTCCACCTCCATAGGAAGAACAAGCCTCCAAGTAATGTGATGGCGGCTAGTATAGTGGTGACTACCACAGTAATGTGGCGCTTACCACAGTCGTGGTAAGGCGGAATGTGCACCTCAGTCTGAATATCTCCCATGATGTCTGCAATGCAATTCAAACTATTTTTAATAGTTTTATAATATTCTTTATTTATTTATTATGAGGAAAGGGAACACAAACTGAGCCTCTTCAACTCGGTCCAACAATGCATCGTTCCTGGCCTTGTTAATCTAGATCGAAAGTACCAATAGGTTCAATCAAAACATGGGGCTATATTATGGCCTCAAAGACCTAGGCTGAAAACTATAAGCAAAACTTTCTAAATGATATGATCCTAGAGGATACGCAATCCGAAATTCATGTTTTTATTATGGAATAACAATAAATTATATATATTTTTACCTTGTGTGTGTATATCCTTGATGCATATAGAAACCTGAATGACATGGGTGAAATTGTTGAAGTTGATCTTAGCTTGAAGATAAATTTTAATGGTGCACAATTGATGCTTAGATCAGTGTGAAGAAAGTTTCAAAGAGATTTTTTTTTTTTATGGTCATCTTCATCCTCTTACACCGCCTGTGCATCTCACGTGCATTTTTCGTGCTTCTCATGTGCATTTTTTGTGCATCTCATGTGTCAAGATGTACTTTGTAGTAGATTTGGCTACATACATAAAACTACTGCATATGCATAAACTCCACTAGACCAACGGGATAGGATAGCCATCCCATTCATTTAAAGAGGAACATTGTAACATGTTTAGACAACAAATAAGGAACCACTTTCTCAAAAACATTGAAAAAATCCCATATCATGTTTTAGTTGCTTCAATTAGATTATGTTTTTTCAACCTTATTCTAAATTACCATGCCGGTTAAGGGTAAAGAAACAAATCCATCCATGAATTAGGGGATTAGAAAGGGGTAATGCTACGTACGTAAGCCCTAATAGCCGCATCATCAAATGCTCTGAGTAGGAGGCAGGCTAAGAGAAGGTGAGGTGGGCGACAGGAGGATCGCAATCCAAAAGCTTTGCAAATATGCAAAAACGAGAACGAGAAAAAGGAGAGATTGAAAGGCTGTTAATATCTGATTTTTAGCTAGTAAGTCATAAATAGTAAAAACGAGAGTTTTAGATTTTAATCGTGACAAAACATATTTCTTAACCCAAAAAGAGTTATTTTTCTTTTAGGTTAGCTTTGGCCTAGTACTTAGAGTGCATTTGGACCTTAACCCTAAAAAGTCAAAGGATTTACTTTTTGGTCAAATCTTTGATAAAATAATTGACTAAAAGTCAACCCTGGTGTCAAAACTTAGATTTTCATATGGAAATGTTCCAAATGGTGCCAAATAATTTTCTGTGCCTTCGGTTTTTCGAAAATTCTCAAATTTGACTCAGAAAATGATTTTTCTTTGAAAAGGATAATTTTCTTGGTCAAAATTTTAATAAATACACAAATTAGAAAAATTATGAAAAAATCACAAAACATGTTCGTTTTACCTCAATTGAGTTTCTGCATTTTTCAGTTTTACAAAAATCAATTAGGAACATACTTTTCCCCAATTTGAGGAAAAGTAAATCCTAATTGGCCAAAAACAAAATTAGTCCTTTTTGCTAACATTTTTTGAAGTTTTTCTTTTTTCTGTTGAGACATTTTATGTAGAGGATGTATTGCATCAAAGCCTCAAGTTAATTTCAAGTTTTGAGTAATTCGGAAAATCAACCCTAAAATGCGCCCGAACAATTGTCCTGAACCATTTCTTCACAAGTTATGAGGCAAGACCAAAATTGGACTCATATGATTAGCCCAAACCAGAATCTAGCATCAATTTTGGCCAATTCATTCATCTTCGGGTAGATTTGGCCACCTTAAGAAAAGTTCAAGGGTTAATTCAAGCTTAAATAATTTTGATTAGCCTAATTATTTTTAACTCATACCAATCTAGCATTCTAGATCATCCATAGACGTTCAATTTGGCCAAATAAAATAATTTTGCGCCATATTGCATAGCCGTTTTGAGCCGAAAAAGAGGAATTTCGACGTATCGTGACTATATAATCGAATTAATTTTTTTTAGAAAAATCCAAATTAGTTGGGAAACTTGTAATTCAGCCTAAATAGAGAAACATAGGAAAAATTGTGACAAAATAGGCCAATGACCGATGAAAATAACCCCTGATTTGAATCGATCATACCTTGTCAAACCGGTTCGACTGGTCAAATCGGCGAATAGCATTTCTAGCGATTCCATCCCATTTTCGGCGAATTTTTTGGCCATTTTAGCCCCTTCCAGCTGCGACCAGCCGGCCATTAGCCCTCCTGGCACATTGAACCCATAAAATTACCTAAATACCCTTCAAAGTGTGAAAAGACTAAAATACCCGTGATCCTTGTGCACTTAAATGGATTAATAGGAGACTTTCTTAGCCATTAAGCATTCAATCCTATCAATTCAAAGTTGGGATATCCTAACCTTTCATCTTGCCAAGTCACCAATCTAAGCCCTCAATTCATGCGACAATAATTAGACCAATGGGAGACTTCCTTAAAGTATAAAGTTGAATATAGGCCCTTGATCAATCCAAGGGTTGAGATTTGATGTTGGGGGAGTAATATATAAATTTTCCCTCCAAAACTTGAATAGCCATTATTCTTTAGAAAAACTCTTCACAAAAACACGTTTTCTCTCTCCCTCTCTTCATTTTCCTCTCTCGGCTCTGCCCTTTGCCGCCGTCGTTGGCCATTCTTTGGTTGATTTTCTGGCAAACCACCACAGCTTCGACCTTCCCCAAGTTGTCGTCAAGTCCCTCACAGCCGGTGTATCACTGGAGCATCACCGGACAGCTAAGAAACCAACTGTTTTCCTCTGTTGCGAGAAGGTAGATCTGCACGTCGGAGTGCTATCTGGCGAGTTCCAGCTTCTGTTCTGGCCTTCCGATGACTTCCATTGGTGTTCTGAGCCTTGCGACTTCATTGCTCAGCAAGCCCATGATGTTCTACTTATGGCATCCCCTCTCTCGGGATTGAGCCGTAACGTCTCAGGCCGTCACTTTCTACATCGCTTCTTTAAGTCTTTTATAGTACAACGCAAGCAGAAGACTAATTATAAGCACAACAACACATTCAACATTCATTATAGCATAAAAAGGCAACCGGTTTTATTAACCATATTTAGAGGTTTATATATACAAAAAGATGGGATGGTAACATCACACACACACACATATATCAAGGCTACAAAGGAACTGGGAGACCAAAAGAGGGGTAATCCTACTCCCGCAGTATCATAGACGTGCTCGCCTCCATAAGTCCCATCTCCCTCTATATGTGCAGTGCACCAAAAGTAACTACCACAACGCCAGAAGCTACCCATACAACACCCTAGTCATACGCCCATGACTAGCCAAAAATGCTACCACCACCCCAACATCACCGATCACACTCTACCGTCGCCTGCTCCGCTGCCACCACTAGAGGGAAAAGGAATAGGACCAACCAATCTCCCGTCGATCTTGGAGTACATCACCACAAAACTAAACAGCATCAAATCAGTCGTCGAACTCAGGACAACTCACAAAGTAGAGGTTAGCTTAAGAAACACCATATCTGGAAAATCAAGATCCGTATGCTCCGAAACAGACCACTCAAAGTCTACCGAAGCACCATAGATGGCTAGCGGGACAGGAGGAATGGCAGACATAGCTAATGATTTGGAAACATTGAAATCAACGGGAGTGAGACAAGCTTAGCAATGAAATCAACTATTTCTAATCTACTTAATCTACAAGTGTCGTGGTTAAGGAGACTAAATCATAAGAGATATTAACACGATTACATAAAACTAACTTTAAGACATTAGGCATTATTCCTCAACTAGACGTGACAAACAACTCAACTTATGTTAGATTCCAAATATAGATTACAAGTAGATGAATGAGAATGAAAATGTGATGCAAATGTACTCTCACATGTTCACCTTCATCAATATAACTTTCGGTTTGCTGACCACAGGCATCTTGCTCCTACTCCGAGGTCATCACGACTTACTTTGCATGGCAGCCATTGCGTCTTACCTTATGCGACCTTGAGGTTTGCCGCCCTCAGGCTTCCCGATTTCCCAAGTGACTCTCACGGGGCGTCATCGGTTTGCTGACCGATGATTCTCACCATATAATTAACTCACCAATGCATAGTGAACCATGCTCACGCAATGCAAGCAATCATATACCAAGTTAAGCACAATCACATATCCTTTCGGTCTCATAAACTTCAATCAAGGTCCCGCAACAATAGGTTTGTTTTAAGTCTCATGCCACAAAATAATCTAAAGACGAAAACACATTGAGTCCAGAAAGTATTAGACAAAATCAATCCAATTGATTCCATTTACAAGCTAGATTTCCACCCTTTCTCGATTGAATTTGTTAGACCACTTCATAGCAACGATCACCAAGGTCAGTCTCAATTCGTGAACCCCATTATTGAATATATCAACATAAATTCATCGTTTTAGACTTAGAACCAGTACAACCATTCACGGTTCCATCAAGGTATAGCAACTTTAGCATGTGAAACTACTTCATCAATCACAGAAATCGGTTTGAGCCTCACGAGAATCATTTTCGTACTTAATTCTCACCATTCAGACTATTTTCACCTCAAAACTATACGGCGGCACCAATAACATCTATTTTTTCAGCCAACAACTTATACACTTCCACAAGTATAGCTCAAATCCAACCATCTGCGAACCACAAAGGAGCGGTTACTCCACTATTTCATCTCAAGAATACTAGTTTTAGTCATGACACCACCATCGTTCACTCATTCAGTCCGCAAGCCACATTTATCGAGTACGAAATAGATTCTTTGACATCTCGCCATGCATGCAGACAACCAAGATGATTTTCGACCTTCCAAACATTACTAATTTAAATCACACAACAACACCTCCAAAACTTATCAAATCAAGACCCACCAGTCAACTACATCCTCTTCATCGCGACATTAGCAGAACAAGAAGAGAAGAAATAGAAGATTTCACTTGCCTTAAGGAGAAAGGAAGCCAGCTGAGCTCGATCTACTCCTGGTATGTCTTCGGTTTAGCTCGCGAGAGAAAGAGAGAGCTTGAGTGGAGCGAGGTCGAGAGAAAATTTGTGAGGAAAATGGAGAGAGTGAGAGGTGATCGGCTGAAGACGAGAGAAAATAAGGGAGAGAGTTATCAAAAGCCTTGCATGAAGGCTCGTTGGTGGAGAGGGCAATGATGGTCTTCAAGGGAACTTGTGCAAAATGATGAGGGAGAGGGGAGATGTCGCACGGATGGAGAGGCAAGGGGGAGTTGGTGGCGTGAATGGGGTGAAGGAGTAAGGGGAAATGGAAGATTCTCTCATCATTGCTTAGAGCAAATGATGAGAGGGAAAAGGGAGGAATCGGCCAAGTGGCTGGCTCCTTGCGGCAAGTGGCGCTCATGCAATCTTTAAGAGTGCTTATCAAGATAGGTAGAGTGACTTATCATTAATTATCATGATACACGAACCAACTTATCAATAATTTCTCCCAGAATTACCCTTTGGCTTCCTCACGCAGCATTGATGAACAAAAATTGGACTGTACTAAGTTCCATAACTCATCTCAATCGATCACCACCATTTAGGCGCTATTACCTTACCTTTTTATTAAATTTCTGCGCCACCACAAAATAACATGCCGCACACATGGACCACAATTTACAATCATCACAAACTAATGAACAAGGATAATTGAAACATGAAATGGACACCAAGGACTACTCTTAATTAGTTAAAACCAAATGATAACGTCAAAAGTTGTTCTCTACGCTTAAACGCAGGTGAACCGAAAATCAGAATGTCACACTAGTGGCCAGAGTTTATTGAGAAAATCACCGGATCACTCTTAATTCATCGGTTTTTGCTTGATCGTTTAAGTTGAGTCCATTGAATCGATTTCTCACTTTGAGTTCTTACCTCAATTGTTTAGATCGAACGCGAGCTACTTCAAGCCGATCATTGGAGTTCGGTCAGCACTTGAAGAGCTCGATTGAGTTTCCAAATCAATCGACAAAGGTGAGCACATTTTCTGACTTAGTTCTAAGGGTAGATGCATGTGGAGGAAATTTTTGTGACCAAATCTTATGTGAAGTTGTGAAGGCCACTTGCTGCTGTATTGATGATGATCTTAGGCTTAGATCGACCTTGATTTGGTGCTGAAATGGTTTCCCGTTGATGTATGCATGTTAGATGCTTGTTAGGATTACTCTGTGAAATTCGTGTTTCTGAACCAGTGATCTTTAAGACCGAATCTAAGCTAGTAAATGTCGTTTTTTTGGAAGGTTGTTAACTTAAAAGTTGTAAAGGATGTTTCATGCCTTAATTGAACATCGTTTGGCAGGTCAAAACTGGATCGCAAGATAGTGATAGAATCTGCCATTACTGTATCTCTGTTCTTTGAACCGACCACTGGTCGGGTTAGAATTTCTAAGCGTTTCTTGTGTATGTTTTCTTGTAAAAATTTCTAACCGATCTCTGTTCAAGATAGCGATGCGCGGGGCAACCGTTGAAGGCAGCTTTGCTACTCAATCATGACCCAACTGGACCCTCTCGATTGTTGTCTACCATGTATGGCCTGTACCAATACCTTTCGTCCTGTGTGTGAAATCTTTCATTCTGGTTGAGTGAGTTCGATCTGGTTTTCCGATTTCCGATTTTGCTAATCTAATTGCTAGACTTGAGTTATGTAGCTTGATTTGGTAGACGTTCTTGTCTAATTTGGAGTGAAATTCAGATGTATCTATGTGGATTTACTGTTGGTTTATATGATAGCGTTTTGACGATAATTATGAGGTGGATGTCTACCATGTATGGCCTGTACGGTATTTGATGTAGCTAGAGAAGGAGGAATTTGGTTCTCTTATAACTGTTTTTTGGCTAAAACAAACTTCACAGAGATTTCTCTTTACAATCAGCATCAAGTGAAATCTGTAAAGCACAAGGTATATTAGTCATCAACTCTTCCTTAAGAGTTCAGTCTCTTGCATGAGTTGCTACCCAATTGGTGGGCTGATTGGCTGATCTACAACCACCATTCATTGAATGTCTTCAAAGCTTTTTGTCCGTGATGTCCTGGACTATGAATTCGATTTCCAGTTGCATGGGAAATTTTGAACTATCAACTGTTTAAAACCTTGCTCGACATCTGTTTCAATATTGAGCTTTCTACAACCTTTGATAGCAGTGTTTTGAAGACCATTTTGAATTGCAAGAAATTTCACAACTTCTACATAATTTTTTTGAACTGCAACCGTATCCCGCCCAGCAAAACTTCTGTTTCATCACAAGCGGCTACTCCTATCCTCCCTTTACCAGATTTCATGATTAAACCACCATCACATTTCAATTTCACCACACTACTCCATAATCAGACTTCCTCCAAATCTGCGCCTCCCCTTTTTTCTTCTAAGGTTCTCTAGTTTGCTTGGTCTTTGTCTAGGCTTTGATCTGGAAGAACTCCTTCATTGTAGAACTTACTTAAGCAAAGTCTTCAAATGATCAGGAATCCTTCCTTGAGAGGTTGCCTCGCATCTATTTTTCCATATATACCAACAGACAAACCCTACTTTCGAAAAAGAACGCATCTTTGCTTCCACGTTTAGTCCATGTTCATTGAGCAACGTTAACAACCATCTGTCAAAGGTTTGCGTGCCTGATTCTGAGTTTTGAGATCCAACCTAACAGACGTAACCAAACACATTGACTCCATGGTCAAAGCGATAATATGTGCTCCACAATGTCCTCCTCCCTACAAATGACCATGCTGCACTTTCTTTGATTCTCCTGATAACTAAGTTTTTTCAAACAGCAAAAACATTTGGCACAATCTCCATATGAAGGGCATTACTCTTTTGGTGAGTTTTGAGGGCTCGAAATCATCTTCCACACTGTATCATCTATTAAATGAGGAAGAAGATGGGTTTCTGCTTATCTCTTATCATCCCTCCCTTTGTAAAATCATATACTTCTTTTACTGTTTGTCCCCCTTGTTTCTGTAGTGGACAATTGAGTCGATCTTCAAACATTCTAGCACATAGAGAAATTTCCTCTTTGGAGGTTAAGCTTGTGGCTGCTTTATTAACGGCACGATGCCAATCACTCTCGCTGCTATCTGAATAGAGGTTGCTTGTTGAAATGCAATATTGTAATTACTGGTCCATCATGGACAGGAATTTGATGTCATATAATGTGAAAATTTTCTTCCTTTCCCTGGTCTGGAAATCATTTAGGTGAATATTCGTTCTGAGGAATATTTGGAGTTGAATTCTCGTTCCGTTGTGTGAAATTCAGATGTATCCATGAGTAAACTGTGATCTATATGGTAGTGTTTTCGCAATAATTGTGAGGTGGATGTGTTGTTCTTTGGCTGGTAAGATTAATGATATAGCTAGAGAAATAATAAGGAAGAATTTGGTTCTATTATGACTCTTTTTTGGCCAAAACAAACTTCATAGAGGTTTCTCTTTACAATCAGCATCAATTGGAATCTGTAAAGCAGAAAAATTATTAGTCATCAAATCTTCCTTAAGAGTTCTGTCTCTTGCATGAGTTGCTTGGGCTGGTTAGCTGATCTATGAACACCATTCATTGAACGTCTTCAAAGCTTCTTTCCATGATGTCCTGGACTATGAATTCGATTTTCGAGTCGCATGGAAAATTTTAAACTAACAAACTTTAAAACACTTGCTCGACGTTTTGTTTCAATATTGAGCTTTCTACGACGTACTTTAGCAGCTTTTGAAGACCATTTTGAATTGCAAGAGATTTCACAAATTCTACATCATTTTCCTGAACTGCAACCATATTCCACCTAACAAAACTTCTGTTTCATATTGAGCGACTACTCCTATTCTCCCTTTACCAGATTCCATGATTAAACCACCATCACAATTCATTTTGACGACACTTCTTCATTATCAGACTTCCTCCAAACCTGCGCCTCCCCTTTTATTCTTCTGAAGTTCTCTAGTTAGCTTGGTCTTTGTCTAGGCTTTGATCTGGAAGAACTCCTTCGTTGTAGAGCTTACTTAAGCAAAGTCTTCAAATGATCAGGAGTCCTTCCTTGAGAGGGTGCCTCACATCTTTTCCAGATATACCAACAAATAAACCCTACTTAAGAAAAAGAATGCATATTTGCTTCCCCTTTTTGCCCATGTTCATCGAGCAATTTTAACAACCATCTGTCAAGGGTTTGCATTCCCAATGCTGAGTTCTGAGACCCAACCTAACAGACATATCCAAACATAATGACTCCATGGTCAAAGCAATAACATGTGCTCTACAATTTCCTCCTCCCTACAAATGAGCATGCTGCACTTTCTTTAATTCTCCTGATAACTAAGTTTTTTCCAACAGCAAAAACGTTTGGGACAATCTCCATATGAAGGGCATTACTCTTTTGGTGGGCATTGAAGGCTCCAAATCATTTTCCTTACTGTATCATCTATTAAATGAGGAAGAAGATGGGTTTTTGTTTATCTCTTATCATCCCTCCCTTTGTAAAATCATATACTTCTTTTACCTTTTGTTCCCCTTGTTTCTCTAGTGGGCAATTGAGTCGATCTTCAGACATTCTAGCACATAAAGAGATTTCTGATTTGGAGGTTAAGCTTGTGGTTGCTTTATTAATGGCACAATGTCGTTCACTCTTGTTTTGATAAGTAAATCTTAAAGAGCTCAAATCTACGCTCACTTTCGCTGCTTTCACAGGATAAACACGAAATGGACTTTTTTACAATGTTCTTTGAGCATTTGTTTTTTCCTTTTTTCGTGAAAAGTTGTGTTTCATCCGCAAACTCTTCCCCTACCAGTCTGAGCCAAATTTTTGCAGCTGGATATCCTGATAATCCTGTGAATCCGTTCAGCAAATCTGTCATTGATGGCGAGTAAATCATCTGTCTTGCTGGCCTGCAAGTTTGTTACTGCTGCACAACCGATGGGAGTTGAGCTTGCTTGCCTGTTCAAACAAGACAAGCTCCAGTAGGTTTGATGGTGGCTGGCAAAATTTTTTAAGGGACTAGTATTCACAGGCATTGGACATCGATTAGGATGAATTGGGTAAAAGATCCTTTGAGTTAATATCCTCTATGAGATTGTGGGTTTGCCATTTTCAGACAAAATTGAGGTAATCGTATCGCGGCGGATTGCTTCTTGCTGAATATAAACTCCACTAGATTATTTCGTCTTCTTCAGATGCCTCATGCTATATTGCTATTTGGGCATCCTGGTACTGGGAGTGGGAGAAGCTCTTCTGATGTCTGCATTGGGATTTTCTTGGTACAATGATCGTTACATAAAGCTCTTCAGCTTGGCTTATTTCTGTCAACATCATGTATATCTGGTCACATGCCGATATATAGAAATTAGAACAGGATTGAAACTGCGCTCGGATTGGATTAATTACATTTATGTTCTATCGTCGTTATCCACTTCTTTTAGCATCAAATGAGCCCTTCTTTTACTGTGGAGCGAGTCTCCTGCCTTCAAGATTGGGCTGCCGCCTTTGCTCGGAGTAAAACTAGTCGTGTGGATTGATGCAGAAATGAAGGAAAGAGAAGTTTTCCTATGTTTTCCCCTTGATAACAGATCTACTGTACAGACATAGCTGGTATTCTGTTTAAGAAACAAAGTAGTTATCGATATTCTTATTAGCAATACTCTCACTCATGGCTGTGGAAGTGACGAATATGCCCTAGTAACTTCCGTTGACGAATTCGTGTCAATGTTGTATGATCACAAGCTAACGTATAAGTTCGTGGTCCATCACTTTATTTTAAATGTTTCGATCATTGTGCATTTGGATTTCGAAGGTCAAATATTACTCAATTGAATTCCTGACCTTTCGAAGAATATTGCAATTAGCAAGTTCAAGATTTATGGCATTGTCTTGTCTAATTTGGAACCATAGCCCAAAGTACAAAGCCCCTTTCTTTTCATTTTGGGAGGCAAAGTAATCAGGAGATCCAGTTCTTAACAGGATTGCAGTCACCTAATTTAGCTGTAAAAACTGCTGTACATTTTAGTCGAAGATCGGTATTGGGGCGAGATCTCTTTGTGCACCCACCAAAAAATGTTCAGACAATCACACTAGAAAGATACACTAGATGCTTGATATAGTGCCTAATCATGTCTTGTTTGATTTAAAACATTGACCTTTCAGAAGAGACTAGATATGGTAATTTCGTTAAGTTCCATATCACGAGATTTTTATTTTCTTCTTGCTAGAGACCACTAACTCAACGGTGAACGGTGACTAGCCATAAGTTATGATGTGACTGGCCATATTATCTATTATTTCAATTCAATATAGACTTCTTTGTATCTCTTCTCATTTTTCGTTTTTCGTCCTTTCGTCTTCGGGTCACCATTTATATTGTTGTCATCGGTGCTAAATTTACCGTGCCTTGCCACGATCAGTATGCCCTCCGCCCTAGCTTGACTCCATGGTTGTTGTGCTGTTAGTTGAGCCGATGGTGGTGGTGGTGGTGGTGGTGCTTAGCTGTTAGCTCCGTGGTGGCAGTGCCACTCTCTTGTGGCATTGGCGTGGTAGCTAATGGCGATCAATGATGGTGGATGGCTTGGAGATCTTTTTTCAATAACAAAAATTAGATGTGGATGCATGCACGTTTATATGAGAGAAGAGAGAGATGTGATGTCTAGACTTGATTTTTTTATGTGTATGTTAACTTGACATCATCTGGATAATATAATATAAGTTGGCGTTCATTGTGCCGAATTAGCAACATCTTAACTGCAGAACCATCCGCTTGGCTGTTAGTTCTTTTGTTTATCTCCAATGACATCTCACATGGTATTGATTTTGAAATATTAAAATGTCTCGTTCGTCCTGCGAAGAAATTGAATTGTAAATAAGAGTTTGGATACTTTTTGCCAAAAGAGTTTAAGTTCATATATGACCCTCTAATTCATGTCATTTTTACTTTTATGATCCTATTGGAAAAAAAAACATCCCTATGATATTTTAATGATTATCAAACTATTTTTAGTTTAATATTTATCATGACGAGTGTAGATGGTGAAATTGGTTATCATTATCAATGATTCTACATGTCAACAAAGACGAGAAATTAGGTTGTGACGTTTAGGAGAATAAGTATTAATGATGGTATTTTATGGTAGCTTAGAAGGACCAATCAAATTAGTGTTCTTGAAAGTCTTTGATACTTATGAAGAGAGATCATTGGTCTTAACATCGCGAGTCATTTAGTTGATATCGTCATTGAAGATGGTTAGTTTGGTTACTAAGAATTTGCATTGGTGATAATGTGATATAGATTGTGGTAGTGATGTATCGAATCTAATGATAGTGAGATAAGCACTGGATGATGATTGTTGATGCTTTAGAAAAGAGCCGTTGAAGCTCTCGATCTTGTAGCTGAAAAACTAGGTTAGGTAGCAGAAAAGCAGCTGAGAATTTTTTGAGACAAGACAGCTACAATAGTTGCCTTTTAGGGAAACCTGCGATTGTTAGAGAAAGCGACTGCAGGAGCAGTGTCGATTCTATCCGAGGTCTCCAATGACTCTGTAACGGCCAATTATCGTCCTTGAAGATCTACAATAGATATATTGAAGACTTTAGTATATAAGGAGCAGTGATGTTGTGAATAGGGTTAGACACAAGAAATGCTACTATTGTAGTTTGAGCTAGAAAATGTCTCTGTACTTATTCTGTTTATCTCTTTGTATTTGGTTTAACACTGTAATAGCATTTAGTCAAGTGCACAAGTGTAAGTGCAAGTGTGTGAATCCTAATAGGGTGATCAATCATGTAAGAGAATAACACTAGCCAATTCTAATTTGCAAGGTTAAAGTACACTAGAAGTGCCATAATTTGGCACGGGTGGACACTTTAGTGCCACAATTTCTAAAAAGTACACTTAAGTGCTATTTTTTTAAAAATGTAGGATACTTAAGTGCCAACTCCAGCGAGCTTGCCAGAAATCCGAGGTGGCCTTATTTTATTAATATTTTTAGCCTATGTGGCTCGCCAGTGCTGACTTGACAATTTTTTTTAATAATATTCTAATATTTTTCAAATAATATTTTAATTTTTTTTTAATTTTCCTTTCTTTTTTTTCCATTGTCTTCTTCCTCTGGCTCACGGCTAGAGGAAAGGTTGCTGACTGGCGACGGTGAGGCCATGGGCGAGGTCGGCCTTGCTGTTGCTAGGCGAGGCAGACCTCGCCCTCGCCCAGTCGCGGCGAGGCTCGACCTCGCTAGATCTGGGTGAGGTTGAGCCTCGCCCATCGACGACGACGAGGTCTACCTTGCCTAGCGATGACAGCAAGGCCGACCTCGCCGTCACCAGTCCCTCCAGTAAAGCAAGTGTTTTTTCTTAATTTTTTTCTCTTTTTTTTCAAATTTTTTTTTTCCATTGTCTTCTTCCTCTGGCTCGCCGGCCAGAGGAAGGGTTGGCGACGACCAGCAAAGCCATGGGTAAGGTCGGCCTCGCTGTCGCTAGCCGCGGCGAGGTAGACCTCGCCCTCACCCAGCCGTGGCGAGGCTTGACCTCGCTAGATCTAGGCGAGGTCAAGCCTCGCCCACCGATGACGGCAAGGCCGACCTCGCCAGATCTGGGCGAGGTCGAGCCTTGCCCACCGACGACGGCGAGGCCGACCTCGCCCATGACCTCGTTGGGCGAGGGTGAGGTCTGCCTCGTGCAGCCAAGGCGAGGCCACCCCGACCTCGGTGGCCTCGCCGACCAGAGAGAGGAGAAGATGAAAAAATAAAAGGGAAAATTGAAAAATAAAAGAAAAAATTAACAAAATTAAATAATTACTAGAAAAAGGTCTATGTGTCTTAAATGTTTTTTTTAAATGTCACATTATTGAAAATTCTCGCCGGAAAAAGACACATCAGCGTTTTGGCCGGAAAATTTCACCGTTGGCACTTAAGTGATCATTTCTTCTCCGATTTGGCACTTAAGTGTACCTTTTAGAAATTGTGGCACTAAAGTGTCCACCCGTGCCAAATTATGGCACTTGTAGTGTACTGTAGCCAATTTGCAATGTTGATTACTATTGGAATCCAGTCTCTATTAAGGTTGTTAGTCTGGAGAGTGGATGTAATTTTAAGGATAAAGCTGAACCACTATACATCACTGTGTGATCTCTTTACTTCACTTTGATTTACTTACCAATATCACACATGCTGATCTATTTGCAACACCATCTTGAGTGCTGATGGATTGGTATTCTGCGAAATTTTTGTTTTTGTCATCACTCAACCTATTCACCTCCTTTAAATTTTATTGTTAGCCCCAACTGTGACATCCTAATTTTCACCTATTCGTTTAGCAAGTAATGAGAATAAAACCTGACGAGATTATTTGGATCTTTTACTTGACACTAGTTGGAGGCGTGACATTTATTGGGTTATAAAGCAATGGCGCCTAACCCATGCCATAACAGAACATTATAGAAGCTTTTTGGACAAATTATAGTCTTAATCTCGATTCCTAGTGTCTAATTTACGTAATGATGGACACAATTAGGACTAATTAGCACCATGGCCGGCCACCCAGCAATTTTGGTTGATTGTTGAAGTTGAATGTTTGGGTTTCTCAAAGATTCGGTAAAATCGTGAGCTGAGATGGTGATTTCCAGTTTTGAGATTCTTCTGACCCTACAATTTGCTATTTTTGTGTGGATTTTTGTGCTGAGAATCTCACAAATATTTCTTCATAAGAGTTGTTCGTAACATCTTTAGCTACAACATAATTTAATTTCATAATTTTCTGGATTCGGATGAGGAGCCTAATGGCCTTGAACATTCACGATTTCTGTATGGGTTTTGTGAACCCGACTATGACCTTTTCATGTTTCCAATTTTCTACGAATTTTTTCAATCAAATTTGAACAAAATTCCTTCATAAGAATTTTAAATGACATCTAGGAATATAAAATATAAAAATATAGAATTATTGTGGACACTTTAGACCCTTGAAACAGATTTTTCTCTAACTGTCTTACCGTAGTTATTGGATGCAGTTTTTGCTTTGTTTTACATGATTTATTGCTTTTTGTACAAGCTAAATTAGACTTTACATCCTTCATCAAAATTGTTGAGTGTGACCTTTTTTTTTTTATAACATATTAAAGTTTCATGAATTTACAAATTGATTTACTTGGGCAACGACCATGATTTAAATCGGCGCTTAAAATTATTTCTACAAGAGCAAGTTCTAAATTCTGAGAAAAACTCTCCTTTATGGTTATTATTTAGAAATTTTTCCTACACAAAAGTTGTTCAGAACATTATAAACTATAGATTTGTATTTTCTCATGATTTTACAAGTTCGTTTAGTTAATGCCTGAAGTAAAGAGTCTTAAATGTTTTGGTTCTATTAGCATTCTGAATTGAGGTGGTCTTGTGTGCTATACATTCTATATTGTGTGAAGAACATGCTGAAGAGGTGTAAATTGTGTGGTGTGTTGGTGTTCATGTGTTGCATTTATAAGATAAATGCATAAAATGTGAAAAATGAAGTAACTGTTAGGAGATGACCATCGGCCTGTAAACCGATGATGCCCCGTGGGAGTCGGGATGCCCAAGGCCATGAAACTTTGGATGTCGCGGCCTATAAACCGCGATGCCTCAGAGTGAGATGCTTATGGCCAGTAAACTGTAACATCCCGAGCCCATGGCGTCCCAGAGCGCCATTAACTAATTGGCTTCTTTAATTCTTTAGGTTTCATGCACATGCGGAAGACAAGATGACTCAAATTGTGAATGCAAGTCAAATTTACACATAAAGCGATTACCATTTTATTTACTTTTACCTTGAAGGTCATTTACATGGAGAGTGGTATATAGACGATCCTGTATACATACTAAGGCATCAGCAAAAACTGGGAGGTAAAAAGAAGGGGTACTCCTACTCCTAAGCTACCAACTAGATCGTCACCATTCTCCTAACACCGTGCGGCGACAGCATTAGAAGACCCGCACCATTCATGGAGTCGCCCAAAATATGGTCTTTATCGAAGACCATTAAAAAATGGAACCTTTCTTTGTCAATACCATCCCTCACGCTACCAGTCCGCAATCTCCACCGTCTTCGTTGGGACCTCTGTCACCTCCATCAGGAAAAGGAATTGGACCATGAAGATGTCCATCCACAATAACATAAATAGCGATGAAACCAAAAGGGACCAACCCTGACTCTAGGCAACAATCTACCCATAAAGTAAATTCTAACTTAACAAAAGGAACATCCGAGATGTTTGGATCGACATGTTCTGTTCATGACACATCGAATCTCACAAGGGCACCGTATATGGCGATTGGCATTATAGGGATGGCAAGCATAGCTAACTATTTGAAAAGAAGGAAATCAATAGGAGTAAGTATAACTTAACAAGTGAAAACGTCAATTCAAGCCATTCAATCTATTGAATCTCAAATTAGGCACCTAATTGCACCAAACCATGTAGAGAAAATCCTATTACCCATCTAGTCCCTTATAACACGCATATATGACCAATCCTACCATTTCTATAACTATTCCAAGCATAATCACATAAAATGTTACACCATGCAGAATGCACATGAATGATTATATGCCATGATATGTCCCTCTGGTTCAACTCTCATTATAATAACTTCCGGTCATCATCCGGACTTTCGTGGGACTCCGGTCACGGGCATCTCACTCCTACTCCAAGGTCCTCGCGCTTGTTGTGCGCAGCAGCCATTGCAACTCCTTGCACAACCTTGAGGGACTCCGGCCTCAAGCTTCCCGATTTCCCTTTCGGCACCCACGGGGCATCGTCGGGATGCTGGCTGACGGTCCTCACCAATTACCATTCTCACCAATGCAATTGCTCATATATGAATGAATGCGCAATGCCAAACCAAAAATCATAGTCTTGCATATCGATGCCATTACCATTTCAATATAGGCAAATCAAGACAACCATATCATTTCATGTCCTTTTCGGTTTCAAGAGCAAGGCATATACTGAACATGCAATGATTCAAATAGCCCGAATTTATAGAAAGCAAAACCAGCCTTTACTCAGCTCACTAAATTCCACCTCTGTCCATCTCGCCCATATCCACTATGATCATCAATATATTAACATTACCACTATGTCCATAGAGTCATCACATTTGAGATTCCATCTAAGACCCCTTATCATCCGAATTCAAAAAATTACGAAATTAAAGTATGTTATAGATCAATATGTTGTGCACAATTCTTATGAAGGAAGTTTCTCAAAATTCGTCCCAGAGAAGACTGCACAAAAACAACAAAACCGGAGGTCGGACAGTTCCAATCCCAGAAACAGAACACAACCAACATGCAAGCTATGAGTTCCCTCGGTTGAAAGAAATTTCAAGAAATCTGTACCCATCAAGCAAGACCACACTTAGTACAGAGCTATTTCCACCTAGACAGAAACATCAACCAGTCTAGAAGAGTAAAGATTGTAGCTTCATTCGCATCAAAATCGGCACAAGTGGAAGTTCCATGCAAGTTTCAAACTAACCTTCCAAATTTCCAGAACTAAAATACTAAACTTGTGCTTTTCCTAGAACTTACCCCAACCGTGACATGTGAAACCTCTCTTTGGCTTTCTAACATAATATTTTTGACATGCAACTAGGAGTATAACTCCAGCCGAGACACAACAGAATTGGGTAGGAAAGAATTGAAATTTCCACTTGCCTGGATACTCAGATGAACAGAAACGGTCTTGTTCCTCCTCGGTCCACCGGTGAGCTTGGCTCGGAAAAAGGATGAAGGGAGAGAGAGATTGGCGAGATGAAAGAAGAAGAAAATGAGCAAGGATGAGAGAGAGAGAGAGAGAGAGTGTGTTCTCGGGTGTTGAGGCAGAAAAGACTTAAAGAGAGAGAGATTGTTGTTATCTCTCTTTGCATGCAGGCAATGATGGGAATAAAAGGATGGACACACCAAGTGGCGTCCATGCAATTCAGAAAATTGATCTACAAGCTACATTCTGTTCAAAGGAAATGATTATCCCCAAAATTCAGTTTCTGCAGTCATCCATCCCCAAAACCTAGTAGAATGAGGGAAAAGGAGAATGAGTTGCATGCAATCCAATTGGTTCAGGTGGGCGGCCAGTAATGATTGCTTATCAACCCCAAAAGTTCACTCTTACAGGATGTTTCGGTCCCCAAAACCAAACAAGAGAGGGGGAAAGAGAGATTGGCATGAAATTTAATTGGCTTAAGTGGGCGGCAAGTAATCATTTTCCTCTCAATCGATTGATACTAATATTAAGACCACAATCCGAACCATTTTATCCAATTCACGGAAATAAGACCTAACGCCCAAGGTTACTCTTAGTAGAGAATGAAAGTTGACCATTTAGGACAAATGTTATTCTCCACGCATTTACAGGCGAGTAGAACTTAGGATATCACATAAACCACGGAAGTCTGGCTTGTAAACCGGAAGTGACACGCACGGACCAGCCAGTAAACCGATTGAATCGTGAGATGGGGGTGGACACGAACACACTATAATTAAGAAAACTCGGCGTGTGAGTCATATGTGCGTGTGCATTGCATATTCTTGACTTATTCATTAGTTTTGCATCGTAGCTCCACAATGCATTCAGTTCATGAGTTGTTTTGTTTATATGTTCTGGTGTATATATATCGCATGTTCTTGAATATGTTTAACTGGGACATGGGTAGAATGAGTAATTTAGAAGTTAGATATTTCTTTTGCTGAACATTATCTCACTCTTGTTGATTTTATAGATCATTAGCATTATGTTAGATTCGACGGGCAACTTCTTGGCCCGATTCCTTTTCCACGTAATGGCAGCAGAGATGATGGAGGTAGCAAAGAGGAGTAGCGAGTTAGGGGCTACGGGCGTTGATGGTGGGACTTTTTGATGACATGGTCGTCACTTTTTGGGCTGTGACTATGAGGATGAGTGATGATAGATGGGAGCAGCTTGGCTTTTTTATGGTTTTAGAGGGAGTAGGATACCTTTGGCCTCCCATATGATATTACCTTTTGATGTATGTAGTTGTTGATAATACCCCAATCACCCTGGTATATATGAATAAAGATGTGATGTTTGTTCTATTCATGTGTTGTCTAAATAAGATTGTTTTATGATATGTATTGTCTTTTGCTTGCGTTATAAACTAAAGGATTAATGGAATCATGTTAGTAAGTGACAGTCTGGGATATCACACCAACAGATCTAGATATTTGCCATGAACTTGCCCTTTGACTGATCAGATCTAGGCAAATAGATTCTTCAATCATTTATTGTAATTATCAACTATGCTAATTGGTTTGTGCAACATGGGTTTAATACCTAATGCTAATGCTTACATTGAGGAAGAAAGGGGTTAAAATGGATAGAATCTGGTTTCCGCCGAACTATTTTTGTTCTAATAATTGAAAGTTTCTTGTGAGATTAGCCATAGATTGCGCAAGAGACCTTGTTGTAACACATTTGCAAAGGGGGACGTCTTAACAAGGCATGGGAGGCCATGGAGTTGTATATAGTCAATACTTTCCCATCTATTTGGCTTATAACTTCATATAGAGGAGAAAATTCATTAAAAGCATACAATAAATGGGGATGGGTAGTAGTCACATCTACAATAAATGAGATAGTAAATGATATCAACTCCCCTCTACCTGCTAAGTTTCTTTATGGCTATTCATTGCAACGCGTCCCTAGAAGTTTCCTTGGCGTTGCTAGATAGGTCACTGTTAGGAGAGATCCTCCTCAGATGTCCTAAGGTGTGGGAATGGCGCGTGAAGGCTATTTTAGAGGGGGAGGAAATCTATTTCGAAGATGGCTAGCCAAATTTCATTTGTGACAACTTGATCGAGATGTATGACGTTATAATGTTCTATTACCATAGTTAAGGTATGTTGAGAGTTGTTCTCTATGGGGACTCTAGGCACAAGAAGAAATAGTGCATTCCATGTGCAATGTATGTGTAATTTTCTTTATTTAATGTGGAACACTGTCAGTGAACATACATACTACATGCATGATTTCTATTACCTTCTTTTTTTACCGCTTCTCACTACCTTTGCATTCCTCCTCCTCCTCCTCCATATCATCGGCATTGCCGTTGCGCTCCTAGACATCGTCACCCCCTCTTCCTCCTCCTTATCGTTAGTGTTGCCATTGCGCTCCTAAACTCTCAGATTGGGTGCTATTAGCTGGTTTTCCATATACTGTTTTCTTTTACTACGTGAATTTTAATGATGCGACTGGTGACTGCTCCTTTCTCCAAAAACTCACATGTACACTGGTTGTTCTTCTTTACATTATTGTGGCGACATAAGCCCCCCCACCCCCTCAGCCGTTGATCCAGGTGTGGTCGTCCTCCCACACCTTAACCCTTCCTCTCCATGTCCTCTTGTTGGGATCTTGGAACTCAACACCTTGAGGTAACTTGAGTTTGTAATCCTTAACCACATTGCACGGAATGTACTATTGTTAGAGAAAATCCCTTATGAGTTTTAAAGATGACAAAATAATCAAATGCTACTAATGTGTTTATTAATTGAGTAGAGCCAAGTAAAAGATGCACAAGCCATTATGCAGATGATGTTATATAAGAATATCTGAAGGTTACATTAGAATATTTGAGGGCTATGTCAGAAAGTTTGAAGGTTGCGAGTTTCAATGATAAATAATATATTGAGTATAGAGGTGTCTACAAGCTGGAGAGACCTTAGTTGAAGGTAAACAAGCCTAAAACAGAGAGTTTGGTAAAGCTTGGAGGGACCTTGGATAGGTAAACAACGAGGTAGAGCCGCGTTAGTCAATATGCTTGGAGGGCCTAGAAGATGGAAGCTCAAGCAAAGTTCATATTGTCGTGGATATCATCAAGACAATTGATAGCTTCAGACTCAAGTAGTAACTTTTGATGCAACATTTGATGACAACGTCTGAAGTGAAGATTCTTTGGACTTAGAATACAACGGTCATATATTTCACAATGGCTAGTGATCTGGTAAGTATTCCATATATGGAAAATATTGATTGGAGATCAAATTGACATAATGTTCTTACAACGATATTATCAACGCAAAAGTTCCAAGATTGATTGACAATCTCTTCGGAAGACAAGATGTTCTTTCCAAACGAAGAACTCTACTTATGGAAACCTGGATTTAGTTTGTATGTGCGAACTGAATCATCGGGAGATTCTGATTTTATCTTTCAACGGCTACCTAATTTTCTTGATACAATCTCGTCTAACGGGTTGATTAGAGAGTGATCCTCTGAAAAATTTTCAATGGCTAGTTTGAAAGTTGAGGAGTATAAAAAGAGACCAAGATGCTGAAGAATCGAGAGAGTTCAAGAGTCGAAAATTCCAAAGTTCAAAGAGAGCTTCAATCATACACACTTGTCTTTGAGAGTTTTTATCTTATAATCATCGAGAGGTGTTAGTTCGAAAACTCTAAGATTAAGAGAGTGATCGTCTTGAGTGCAAACACTGGAATCTCTTATTGATTGATTCATTAGTGGAATCCAGCCAATAGGTTATTAGTGTGGAGAGTGGACGTAGGCTTGATCTAAGCCGAACCACTATAAGTTTTGTATGCAAATTTCTCTATCCTTATACTCTTTGTTCATTGATAGAATATTACACACACACTTGCCTTTGATACGGCATAATCTCTATTCAGATCTTGTTCTTCACGAGTTATTAATCTTAACTTTTCAATTCCACTTTAATTTGTTAAGATTAGTCAAAATCACCTATTCACCCCCTCTAGGTCATCGTACTAGCCTCTCAATTGGTATCAAAGCTTGGTGCTTATTATTTATCGAAGTGCTACATTACTTCTGAGCTAACGATCTATCATGGCTAGTAGTTCTTTATCAGGAATTAATGAACGACAAAGTGAATCAAGACCTCTCTACTTTGATGGGAAGGAGTACGACATCTGGATGAACAAGATAAAAGCATATGTAAAATGCAAAGATCTAACATATTGGGATGTTGTCACTGAAGGAGTCAAACCCAAGCCAATGATTGATGAAAATGGGAACCATTCAGCTCCTTTCTCTCCAACCGAAATAGCAAGAAGAGAAGCTATTGATGTAAAAGTTATTTATGCTTTTTATTGCGCTTGATCTTCTTCTGAATATAACCGTATTGCTTCTTGTCAATTTGCCAAAGAAATATGAGACATTCTTCATGTCACTTATCAAGGAATTGATTGAGTCAAGGAAACCAAAATCAACATTCTTCTTGTCCAGTATGAGTCTTTCAAGATGAAGCAACATGAGTCCGTGGATGATATGTTCAACAGATTCACTGATATAGTCAATGGACTTGAACATCAAGGAAATCCAATTACAAAACCAATGAAAGTGAACAAACTTCTGCGAGCACTCTTGAAGGAATGGAACAACATCAAAACTTCTATTCGTGGGACACAAAGAATCTCACCTTTATCCATGGAAGAGCTTATTGGAACTCTTCAATCTTACGAAGCAGAACGAATCAATGGAGAAGATCCCGAAGGTAAGAAATTAATTGTTTTAAAATCTAACATTGATTCTAATGATTGATGAAGTGGACGATGAAGAGCTTGCTATCATGGTAAAGAAGTTCAGATAAATGGTTAAGAAGGAAAGAAAATTTAAAGGGAAAAAGCCATTCAAGCATGTTGATCAAAAGAAGATCTTCAATGAAAGAGAAGAAGGTAAGAATTTAGTTTGCTTTCACTGCAAGAAAAGAGGACACATCAAGCCAAATTGTCCACTACATTAGAAAAATAAAGGTAAGTATGAGATGTCAAAAAAGGCTCTAAAAACAAAGATTTGGAGTGATAGTAAATGTGAAGAAAGTGATGAGGAATATGCGAACATATGTCTGATGGCTGAGTTAGACTCTAAAGATGAGGCCAAGGAAAGTTGCCCTGAAATTTTGGATGAATTATCTGATTTTATTGATGAATATGCTCGGATTATAAATATGCTCTTAAGAAAATCTCAGAGTTGAAGAAAGAAAATATGAAGTTGAGACAACAAAATTTTTCTAGGAAAGAAAAGATAGCTATTTTGAACTAGGAGATTTCGGAAATCAAAGAAAAACAAGATTTTCTAGAAAAAGAAAATGATTCTTTTAAAGAGGACATTTCACAAATTTCTAAAAATAATTTATTTTGGTTCAAAAACTTCAAAACACATATTTTCTACACAAGTTCCATGTTTTAATAAATTTAGACTTGATTTTGAAAAAGAAAATGTGATCAAAAATGATTTTTCAAAAGCCAAGAAACGATTAAGACTTAAGCCTTCAAACAATGTTTATAAAAATTATTTTTAAAAACATTTTACAAAATCTGTTGGGCGAACTTTTCTAAGTTTTCAAATTGTGGGGACTCAAATCATTTTAAGAATGATTTTTCCAAAAGTTTGGAGATTAACAAAAGAGATTTTCTATCCTCTCATTGTGCAATCCACGCGGGTACTGTTCATATTTGCTCTCAAAACTGGTTCCTGCGCGCACTGTAGCCCCTGCTGGTCTGCTGCGAGTCCGGCCACCCTAGGCGGTGGTTTTGGCTGAAATTCAGTGTAGAGGATCGCCTGAACCTCTTCTCCATTCTCACCGAAGGAATCCCGCTCATTCGCTTCCGTTGGGGAGAAATCGCAGATCTGAGGTTTCATCCTTTTCGCGGCTCCGTTCGGCGTCCTGCTCCTCAGGCGCTGTTCCGGCCAATGTCAGCCCCGACCGCTAAGTGAGGAGTCTTGTCCTTGCTCTAGTAGCACTCTATCCAAAGGAATTTCAGGTTGGTCCCCTTCCGATTCCATGAAAGTTCTGGGTTGAGCTATTTTCTGCTGCTGTTCTCCATGATGGCTTCGAAGAATCTGGCATCTCTTGCCGGGGACCCTAGACCGTCGAACCCTCTCTCCTCAACCCCTACGGAAAGGGAGGGGC
>BCNH02000001.1:8744710-8756378 GCA_001662345.2 Metrosideros polymorpha var. glaberrima | reverse complement strand
GGCCAATGTCAGCCCCGACCGCTAAGTGAGGAGTCTTGTCCTTGCTCTAGTAGCACTCTGTCCAAAGGAATTTCAGGTTGGTCCCCTTCCGATTCCATGAAAGTTCTGGGTTGAGCTATTTTCTGCTGCTGTTCTCCATGATGGCTTCGAAGAATCTGGCGTCTCTTGCCGGGGACCCTGGACCGTCGAACCCTCTCTCCTCAACCCCTACAGAAAGGGAGGGGCTCATCTCTTCTGACCGAGGTGGAAACAGATCTTCGACTCACCCCGGAATGGTCGCCTAAGCGTCGCTGCCCTCTGAGGTTCATCCGGCGCCCAGGGCGTTCAACGGACGCAATGCGGGCCGAAGCAGAAGCCGCGGCAGGAAGATGTCTAGACCTCCTCCCAGCAAGCATGCTGCCCCCACAAGCAAGCCTCCATAGGGCCCGAAGTCGTGGGCAGCGGTAGCTAAATCGGCAGAAAAAGGTTTTGCTCTAACCTTTATTCCTCCCGTGCTTGTAGGCGAAGCGCAAGCTGTTAAAATAACAGAAGATGTCTTAGATGCGTCTGACCCTAAGTGGTCTAATTGCCTAGTCGGCTACTTTGTTGGAAAGAAGCTTCCTTTTGAGCTCGTAGAATCGGCCGTGAAGCACATTTGGGGCCATCACTTGTCTGACTTGCTGGCCAACGAGGATGGCTTCTTCTTTTTCAATATTCCGGATGGGGAATACCGGCGATCTATCCTAGACAATGGCCCGATCACTATAGCCAGGGTCCCATTAATTCTTCAACAATGGCATCTACTTATTGATCTTCATAAGGGGCAGCATCTTGTTTTACATGTGTGGCTGAAGTTAAGAAACATTCCTCACGCGCTATGGTTGGCTACAGGTATTAGCACCACAGCCAGCGTCATTGGTAAACCATTGTATGTAGATCACCAAACAGAATCCATGCGGATGATCTCATATGTGCGCGTTTGCGTAGAGATTTCAGCATCTCATGTGCCCCGGAATTCTGTGGAGGTTCTCTTGGGTGATTCGCTTCGATCAATAGCTGTAGAATATGAATGGAAACCAATTGCATGCAGCATGTGTGGTACGTTTGGCCATAAATGTCCCTCTGCTGAGACGCAACCCCCTGAGGTTCAGCAACCAGAAGTGCCAATTCCCGATGATAATCAGGAGGAATGGACAATGGTACCCTATAGAATCAGAAGGTCCGGTAATCGGAGAAGTAGCCCGGGGCAGGACATGTCCCCCATCCCCCCGGTGCAGCCACGCCCGGATGTGGTTCCCGCCTCCTTATCCAATATTGGAACTCCCCTGCCCGTTGAGCCTATGGCTCCTGATCAGAGAACAGGCGAGGCTCCACAATCAGAGGCCGTGCAGGATATAGATCAAACAGGGGAAACAGCTTCGGCTTCTTCTGATGGTTCTTCCGTGGAGTCTGAGACTGATCAACCTGGGAGTGACCTAGATGCGGATCTCTCCCCGGCAGCCCCTCCAACAACCTGCCGGATGCTCGCTGAGTCGCAGGCGGCCAGGACCAAAAAAGGAAAACAAATTCCTGAGCCGTCCACAGCTCCTGCACAGATTCCCAAAGCTAATACCGGAGACGGGTACTCGTCTAGAAATCCGAGGCCAATTCCCAAAAAGAAGAAGCCTCCAGGGTCTAAGAAGTGGTAAGCCCTCTTCTTCCGTCCTCATGTATATTGGTGCTTGGAATATTAGGGGTCTTGCTCACCCATTAAAGCAAGCTGAAATTCGCAATTTTGTTCATGCTAACCATCTGAGTTGCATTGGCATTTTGGAAACAAAGGTTCTTGTCTCCCACTTCTCTAGTTTGTCCTCATGCCTCTTACCGGGCTGGAAATGGACCAGTAGCTATGAATATTCTGATCGGGGTAGAATTTGGGTCGGTTGGGACCCCCACATGGTCACCGTCGAGGTCTATGCGGCTTCCTCCCAAGTGATACACACGCGGATGCGTGTCCTGACATCGCAGAAACAATGCTGTCTCTCGTTTGTGTATGCGGAACATACATTTGTATCGAGAAGGGCCCTTTGGTTAGACCTCAACACCATGGCGCCTTCCCGGGAGTCATCACCGTGGATTGTGGCCGGTGACTTCAATGCAATTCGTGATCCATCAGATAGAATTGGAAGCTCGGAGGCTTGGCCGCCATCCTTCAGCGAGTTCCGGCAATGCCTCGACCTGTCCGGTCTTGAAGACTTAAGATATTCAGGTTTTCGATTCACTTGGTCTACCTCTTCCGGGACAAACCGAAAACAGAGGAAAATTGACCGGGTTCTGGTCAATGCGGAATGGCGCAACGTGTTTTCTTTCTCAGCAGCCACATTCTTAGCACCTGGGGTTTCAGATCACTCACCCATGGTGATTCAGATGGCTAATCCTCCTAACGCTCGGAAGCCTTTCAAATTCTTTAATTTCTAGCTTGAGCATCCTCAATTCCGGTTGATTCTTAGTCAGGTGTGGGAATCGGACATTCGCGGCTCTCCTATGTTCTCTCTTTGCCGGAAGCTCAAGCTCCTCAAGGCCCGCCTGAAGCAACTCAACCGAGACTCGTTCCTTGACATCTCTACTAGGACCGCAAATGCCAGGTCAACCCTTAATGCAATCCAAATTGCTCTTGAGAATGACCCCGTGAATCCTAATCTAGCGGCACAGGAAAAAGACCTCCTCCAAGCATTTGCGGAGGTGCGTCTACAAGAAGAGTCTTTCTTTAAGCAGAAATCCAGTATTCGATGGCTTAAGGAGGGGGACTTAAACACCCAATACTTCCACCATTTTGTGAACAAGAGACACAACGCCAATCGGATTCTCTCGGTAACCAACAAAGCCGGTTTCATTATCTCTGATCAGGAGGAGGTGAGCAAAGTCTTTGTCTCCTACTTCGAGAACCTGCTGGCCTTCCGTCCCCTCTCATCGACTCCTTCGCTTCAGATGATCCGGGACGTCCTTCATCAATCCATCACGGAACAACAGGTTAGTTCGCTTACCTCGCCTATTTTGAATGAAGAGATAAAGGCTACTATCTTTGCTCTTCCGGCTGGAAAAGCCCCAGGCCCGGATGGCTTCAATGCAGAATTCTTTAAAACCTCCTGGGACATAGTAGGTCCCTCAGTGTTAGAGGCGGTCAAGGATTTCTTTAGATCTAGAAGCATTCTGAAGGAAATGAATAATTCTATCATTTGCTTACTGCCAAAGATACCCAATGCCTCATCCGTTAATGATTACTGCCCGATTGCCTGCTGCAATACAATTTATAAGTGCATCACGAAGATATTGGCGAATAGATTGGCGCCTATTCTCCCGTCTCTTGTTAACCCTTCACAAAATGCCTTTGTCCAAGGACGGCGCATCAGTGACAATATTCTTATTGCTCAAGAATTATTTTTGTGGCTTCCACATTGATCCATATCTTCCGAAATGTGCGATCAAGGTAGACTTTAAGAAGGCTTATGACACGGTTAGCTGGGACTTCCTCGAACGGGTACTCCAGGCTTTCGGTTTCCCGGCATCTTTCACGTCCCTGATTATGGCTTGTGTGAGGACAGCTAAATTCTCTATTTCCATCAACGGCGAGCTCCATGGCTTCTTCTCTAGCGGCCGAGGCATTCGTCAAGGTGACCCTATATCTCCACTCCTTTTTACATTGGTGATGGAGGTATTTTCAAGAATTCTTGATAAACAGGCTCTCGAAGATGGTTTTAAATTCTTCTGGCGATGCAAGGGAACTCGGCTTTCTCACCTTTTCTTCGCAGATGATGTCCTTTTGTTTGCGGAAGCTAATAACCGTTCGGTGACCCTTCTCAAAGAGGGACTCGACCGGTTCTCGGCTTGGTCCGGGCTTTGTCCTAACCCAGACAAAAGTGACATCTTCTTGGCTGGACCCCATGGCGACCTTAAGCGCTCCGTTCTTGATACGTTTGGCTTCAGGGAAGGTACCCTCCCGGTTAGGTACCTGGGTGTCCCCATCATCTCAGCTAGACTCGGCAAGGTCGACTGTCACTGTTTAGTTAATGCCATCACGGCTAGGGCGAAGTCTTGGTCTCATCGCTTCCTTTCCTTTGCGGGCCGGCTGCAGCTTATAACTTCGGTGTTACACTCCATCCAAGTATATTGGGCGTCCATCTTCATTCTCCCCAAGGCAGTCATCGCCCAAATTGAGAAGGTTCTTCGCCAGTTTCTTTGGAAAGGGCCCAATCTGGGTGTAGGAGGGGCCAAGGTAGCTTGGTCCGACGTATGCCTCCCTAAAGATGAGGGCGGCTTGGGTATTCGGCGCCTCTCGGACTGTAACCGGGCGGCCATGCTTAAACACATATGGATTCTTTTCACTGATAAGGAATCCTTGTGGTGTAGATGGATTCATTCAAATTTTCTAAAGAGACGCAACTTCTGGCAGGCGCCCAAGCCGGTCTTTTGCTCCTGGGCGTGGAAGAAACTTCTCGACCTCCGAGTATCCTTCCAACAGCAATTCTATTGGCGCTTAGGTAATGGCACTCAACCTCCTTTTGGTTCGACTCTTGGCATGCTCTAGGCCCTCTTTATAGGATTTTCTCGGATAGGGAAATCTACTGCTCGGCTATTCCTCGAAATGCCAAAGTGGCGGAGGCGCTCCTTCTAGCTCCGACGGCCTCCCAAGCGGCAGGAATGGTATATGCGCGCCTGCATCCCTTGCCCACCCTCATTACTTCTTCGTCAGACCAATTTCGGTGGAGACCTCATCACTCTGGCTGCTTTTCCTTTACGTCAGCCTGGAATCTCATACGGCCCCGCCGATCGAAGGTTCAGTGGTTCCGTTTCGTGTGGGACAAGGATATCGCTCCAAGACATTCCTTCTTATTGTGGCTTTCCACCCTCGGTAAGCTTCCTACTCAAATCTACCTTCTTAATTGTCGTCGTATCCAGGAGGGCCAGTGTGCTTTTTGTAATACTCGACCGGACTCTATTGATCATCTGTTCTTTAGATGCCATTACACCGGTGCCCTCTTCCTGTTTTGGGCAGCCCGTTGTAATTTGGCGTGGCACAACTTGGGTTGGCAAGACAACATCAGTTGGGCTAACAATCACATCCACGGCAAACATTTCCATGACTCGATAGCCAGGTTCTCGTTCAGGGCGCTTTGTCATACTATATGGACGGAGCGGAATAATATTCTTTTCCGTAATTCCGCCCGGCCGATCCCGGCTTTGAAGAACCACCTTCTCAAGATGGTGCGGGACAAAGCCGTCTCCATGAGGCATATCCAAGACAATTCTCGCAATAGAAGGATGCAAAGGGGCTGGAACATCCCGTTGTCTATTTTTGATTAGTTCAGCCTTCGGCTAAGTGCTTGTACAGGGCATTACAGGCTTTTTGTTGCTGTGGCTCCGCTGGGGCCTTTTGGTCAGTTTTTTTGTTTGGCCTTTCCTTTGACTGTCGAACCGCCTAGCCCCAATGATGACATCCTCAAGTTTGTCATTGTGGGGGCTAAACTCGCTTCCTAGTCTCGCTGTACATTGTCTTTGATTGGATATAATATTCTTACCTTACCAAAAAAAACCCCATCGTATTAGTGAAATAAAAACATAACAGATTGCTGTTCTGGAATATGGAAAATCGACCTAGAAAGATTGGTAATGTGGAGGTCGCTATGACTGAGTTAAAAATTTCGTATAGTCTTGAAATTTTTCACAGAATATCCATGGGTGTGTTCTACAACTTTCATGTAGAACACTTTTCCCAATTCTGTTTGGGAAAAATCATGAAAAATCAACAAACCGCAAGGGTCGATAAAAAATGAGTGAGAAACAGTGAAGAACGGCAACAGTTTTCATTTTTCCAGATTTTAGGACGAGTTTTGAAGGCCTGAATCATATAGCAGATGACGTCCCCTTGAGGTCCATAAATACTCAAATCGAAGCTTGGGACTTCGAGATCGATTAACTACACTATGGGTCCCTCGAAAAATGTTGTTTAGAAGGTCAAATTGCTATTGGAAACGAGAGGGGTCAGAAAAACGATTTTTGCACAAAACTTGGGATACCACTCAGCAACAACCAGCATGCATACAGAAGCTATTTACCATCATTTTAGGCTCAAAGATAGCAAAACACAGCAACAAACTTATCTTGAAAATATGGCAAGAACATGAGACCAAACGAGTTCTTATTCAACCGACAAATGCTGAGTTTTAGGTCAAGGCCGAACCTACCTTTGTTGACGAACGCTCGGAGCTCAAACGAGCTATTTGGCCACCCAAGGGATGTCTCGAACGGCCACGAATAGCTTGGCAACTCTCTGATTCAAGGAAGAAATCTAAGCCATAATTAAAGCGAAATGGCGAGATATGAGCAATGAAAGAAGATAAGAAGAAACGAGGGACTTCGGCGGCGGAATGGGTAGACTCCGGGCACGGCGAGCTCAAGAACACGTCGAAGGGTGGCATCGCAAGGCTAAGGGGGCCGGGATGAAAGAGAGAGAGTGTGTGTCGGTAGTGGTAGTGGTTCGCCGGAGGGGGGCATACTGGCGGCGGCACACAGTGGCCAGAGGTGGTGCGACTGTGGATGAGAGAAGGAGAGAGAGTGTGTGTGTGTGTGTGTCTGTGTGTGTCTTTCTATCTTAAAATGCAGCCCTCAAAAAATGATCCTCCTAGGGTGTCTGAAAAATGTGCCATTTATATGGTACTTAAGTGATCTAATCTTGGCCATTTATTAAGCAATGGTTGAGATTTAACTTGTTCCTTAAGTTTGTGGTACTTTTGTAATTATAGCTCAAGAAGGTGAAATGGGCTTGCCTTTGGGAAATGGGTAAAAAATGGCCTGAAAATGGTAAGAAATGGTCAAAATCCAGCCATTTTGCCCGATCTCCGGCGAGCTAGTCAGATCGGGTCAACCCAGGTTGACCAGTTTGATCGATTCTTGACCGGGTCGGTTCAAGGGTCAAACAAACTCCGATTTTGATGAAATTTTCGCCAAAATTTTCATTTTTTCCTTTACTTTCTAAATATGAATTTTCCAAAATTTTTATGGACCAAGATTTATTTATTTTTTTAATTCCTTGATTTGATTATATAATTCCAAAACATACTAATTCCTCCTTTTTTGCTAAAGCTGCTAGGCATTCTAGAAAATTTGGCATAAGCTTGATTTTCTTGGCCAAATTGAATGTCTAATGATGTACTAGGATACCTAATTGGAATGGGTTAAAAGGAATTAGGTGACTCGAAATCATTTAAACTCGATTTTAAACCTAAACCACTCTTAATATGGTCAAACCAATCTCAAGATGAGTGAATTGGCCAAAATGGATAGTAAATTCTGGTTTAATTTAATCAAATGACTTAAATCTTGGTATCGTCTCACAACTCATGAAGTAATGGTTTGAGACGACCGTTTAAGCTCGAATTATGGCTAATTCAACAAGCTGCTCAAAACTTGAAATTGATTGAGGGCTTTGATGTGAAACATCCTCTAGATCAAATGTCTCAACTACAAAAATTCTAAAATTTTTATCTAAATGGTCAATTTTGATTTTTGGGCCAATTAAGGCTTACTTTTCCTTGAATTGGGGAAAAGTATGTCCCCAATTGATTTTTGTGAAATTGAAAGTGTAGAAACTCAATTAAAAAATAGAAAGGATGTTTTGTGGTTTTTCTCTAATTGTTTCTTATTTTTTGTATTTTTTCTGAATTTAAGCCAAGAAAATTCATTTTTCCAAAGGAAAATCAATTTCTATGGTTAAATTTGTGAATTTTCGAAAAAAGAAAGCAAGAAAATTCAAATGACTCCATTTAGAACATGTTCATGTGAAAATACAAAATTCAACCCCGGGGTTGACTCTTGACCCGATTTTTGTCAAAGGTTTGACCAAAAAGTCAACTTGAAAGTTGAATTTTGACTTTTTGAGGTTAAGGTTCAAATGCATACTAAATGCTGGGCCGAAACATGGCCAAGTGAAAAAATGAATCTTTTTGGTTTGACAAAAAAATGATTTTGTCGCGATCAAAACCCAAATACCAAGTTTTAACTTTAAAATGACTGATCTGCTAAAAATCAAGTGTCAACAAGTGATGAGAAGCTGTTTCTAAGTCTTCCATAGTTGATCATTAGTGGAATATGTATTTGTGTCGGTTAATTATAACTACTATAAAGGCTTCGACTTGCTGCAAATTTTTAATGGAACAAGAGGTTTGTTGGTTATATAGTTGGATATGGAAGGTTGGAATCGATTGTTTTTTAGCACTTACAAGTTCTATTGCCCCGTTGTGTATTGTCAATCTTTGTTTGTTCAATTGTTACTTCAGATATTTGGTTTGCTGCTAGTAATAACTTGTTATAGCTACAATGTTTGCTGAATGTTTGCTGGTTTGCTGCAAAATTTGCTGTAATGGTTGTTTGAATGAAGGAGTAGTAACAAATACACGAATGATTATTTCAATGCCATAATTTGTGAATAGTGATCACTTAAGTGCCCATCATAATTAAAAAGTGATCATTTAAGTGCCAAGTTTTGATAAAATGGATCACATAAGTGCTAGTCATGGTAAAATGTGATCACTTAAGTGCCAAGTTTTGTTGACAGTGATCACATAAGTTTTATTGAAGGTGCAAAGTACAAGCAGCTTGCACAAGTACTTTCCTTGCAACTTAACAGCACCACCAACTACCACTACCATCACAATCCACCACCAACCACCACAAGCCAGCATGTAAGTGCCAAATTTGTAGCATTGACCTAGTGTTGGTGCACAAAGCAACTTTGAAGGTGCAAGGTGCAAGCAGCTTGTAGCTTGCACCTGCCCTACAATTTAACAACACCACTAGCCACCACTGCCATCACAATCCACCCCCAGCCACCACAATCCACCACCACCAACACACCAACCATCACCATCAACGAAAAGCAGAACAAAGCATGAATATGAAAATGACAAAAACATTGAATAAAGCAAAGATCTTTATCGTTCCGTCAACATTGAACTTAATCTAAATAACAAAGTAAAACATCATCCATAGGAATTTATGTTCTTCTCGCCAAAAATAGAAACAAAACATCGAACTAACAATCTGCGAGGATACAAACTTTAGCCCACGAAACAAAAACTAACTAAACACCTAACACCATCTCATCAGTTGATATGCACAATCCCCCCAACTCGCACTCTTTTTGGTCCTTGATTCATTATCCTCGCACTCTTTCTAATTTGATGTGCAACTTCTTCTTCAACTTGCCTTCTTGCTGTCCTTGGTTCATCGGAATGAGAAGGAGAAAGAACTGGTAGTGGTTGTTTTGGTGGTTGTTTCGAGCTGTAGCTGATGTCTTCTTATTTGTTGGTGCAACCATTAACTCTTGTGTTGGGCCTTGAAAGATAACAACCTTTGAACTTCTCCCAAGCTATGAAAAACATAACCAAATTGTCAGCAAAATGAAATAAGATAAATTAAATCGTTAAGTCCTATGAAACTTACATGTAGAATGACGGTTCCAATACATTCATCCGTATAAAGGCCATAACCATATTGCCGTAGCCTCCTTCCAACAGCCAATCTTGTTCGCATAAGAGCGTCACTTTCAACCTCTCTTGTTTGATTTGGAACGTCACTTTCAGCCACTCCTCTTCACTTTGGCTTTGGCCTTGTTCTCACTTGAGAAAGACATTTAAAAGTCATATTTCAGCCATAATTTTGCAACAAAAACAAAATATAACACAAAAAACAGAAAACTATGATTTCTTTGGCCTTTCTGTTGACTCTTGAGTTGGCCTCTCTATTGACCCTTGAGGTGGCCCTTTATTAATCCCTTCATCTGATCTCACAGTAGGTCCTTTTGTTGGCCCTTTAGATGGCCCTTTTCTTCTCATCTGAATAATAGTCAAAGACATTAAAAAATTCAACATCAATAAAAATAAAATAACAACACAAATTCTTCAACTTATTGGGTATTTTCTTCTCATTTGAATAATAGTTGACTCAACTAGCCCTTGAGCTGGCTCTTCTGTTGGCCCTTGAGTTGGGCCTTTTCTTCCCATCCGAACAATAGTCAAAGACAATAAAAAGTTAAACATCAACAAAAATAAAATATCAACATAAATTGTTTAACTTACTAGGTATTTTCTTCTCATTTAAACAATAGTCGACTCAATTGGCGCTTGAGCTAGCTCTTGATTGATCCCTTCATCTGACCCCACAGCAGGACTTTGTGTTGGCTCTTTAGCTAGCCTTTTTTTTCACTTGACAAAGACATTAAAAAGTTAAACATCAACAAAAATAAAACATAAACACAAATTCTTCAACTTACTAGGTATTTTCTTCTCGTCTGAATAGTAGTTGACTCAATTGGTCATTCAGCTTGCCTTTCAATCACCCCTTCAGCTGGCCTTTCAGTTACCCCTTCATTTGACCTCACAGCAGCCCCTTCGGCTGGTCCTTTAACTGGCATTCGTCTCACCTGACAAAAACATTAAAAGGTTGAAGTGCAAATTCAAATCATGTACTAATATACAAAAAAATAAAATAAACATAAATCTCATAACTTATTAAGTTTTTCTTCCTCGGTTGAAGAATAGTCGACTCAGATAGCCCTTCTGTTGGGTCTATAGCAAGGACTTTACCACAGCACTATTGTTCGTGGTGCTTCCTCAACAAACAACATTTACTATTGTGCTCTTCTACATGGCAATAGGAGCACATTTTCTTTTCACCAGTCCTGCCCATCCTCCTCTAAGCTAAGACCTCCTCCTCCAGAATTCTTCTTTTCCGTTTTGACCTTCCTATGGCCTTCTTCAATGGCAAAGGCTGAGGTGCTTCACGATCGATTGGTTCCTAGAATTTTGCACTTCTAAGAGGCTGCATCATAAATTGGTACGAAACAATATATTTGGGTTTTTTGTTACATTCTTCGAGGTAATCACCTATGTTGTGGCCCTTATTCTGGATGGTACATATGGCATGTTTACCAGGAATTCCACTTAGTTACCATGCTCAATAAGAACATTTCTTCATTTATAAATGTACAACATACTTATCATTACCCCTCATGATCTCATACCTTTTATCTCCATTCGAACATGGGTGAAAATCTACTCACAACCAAGTTGACATCCAATTTCTTCACAATATTAAGACCCCATTGTTGTTGACACATGACTTTTAGCCGATCAGTCATTTTAAAGTTAAAACTTGGAATTTGAGTTTTGATCGTGACAAAATCATTTTTCACAAACCAAAAAGAGTCATTTTTTCACTTGGCCATGTTTCGGCTTAGCATTTAGTATGCATTTGAACATTAACCTCAAAAAGTCAAAATTCAACTTTCAAGTTGACTTTTTGGTCAAACCTTTGACTAGAATCGAGCCAAGAGTCAACCCTAGGGTCGAATTTTGTATTTTTACATGAACATGTTCTAAATGGTATCATTTGAATTTTCTTGCTTTCTTTTTCAAAAATTCACGAATTTAACCGTAGAAATTGATTTTCCTTTGGAAAAATGAATTTTCTTAACCTAAATTCACAAAAAAATTATAAAAATTATAAAAATTAGAGAAAAATCATGAAACATCCTTTCTATTTTTCAATTGAGTTTCTGCACTTTCAATTTTACAAAAATCAATTGGGGACATACTTTTCCCCAATTCAAGGAAAAGTAAGCCTTAATTGGCCCAAAAATCAAAATTGACCATTT
>BCNH02000001.1:8708865-8743462 GCA_001662345.2 Metrosideros polymorpha var. glaberrima | reverse complement strand
TGGTATCCCAAGTTTTGTGCAAAAATCGTTTTTCTGACCCCTCTCGCTTCCAATAGCCATTTGACCTTCTAAACGACATTTTTTGAGGAAGCCATAATTAAGTTAATCAATCTTGACGTCCCAAGCTTCAATTTGAGTATTTATGGGCCCCAAGGGGACATCATCTACTATATGAATCGGGCCTTCAAAACTCGTTCTGAAATCTGGAAAAATGAAAACTGTTGCCGTTCTTCACTGTTTCTCACTCTTTTCTGATCGACCCTTGCGGTTTGTTGATTTTTCATATTTTTCCCAGACAGAATTTGGAAAAGTGTTCTACATGAAAGTTGTAGAACACACCCATGGATATTCTTTGAAAACTTTTCAAGACCATACAAAATTTTTAACTCGGTCATATCGACCTCCACATTATCGATCTTTCTAGGTCGATTTTCCAGATTCAAGAACAGCAATCTATTCTGTTTTTATTTCGCTAATACGATGGGGTTGCATTCGTTATTTGTAAAAACTCAAAACATGACAGTTTCTCAGAACACATTGATCTGTGTCTCTGTCCATTTTCGTGATTTTAGGTTGTCGTCTGTTATTTTTTTAAATTCTTTAAAGTGTCAGGAAAAAACAGGCATTTTGTCTGACCTTTGGGGAAAAATTGTCATTTTTCACCAATTTCGAGGGCCCTTTTGGAAAACGTTAAAACACAAAACTTACGTAGAACGGGTTGATCCATCTTTCTGTCAAATTGCGTGGCCATTTAAGGTCATTTGCTATTTTTACTAGATCCAAAAATTTCTAGGGGAAAACCAATTCATTTTCTAATTTATGGGTCTAGTTTGACAATGTTTTCAAGTATTCAAGTTTCATGTGGCCGAAATCGATACTTGCACCCTCAAACCTCATTCTTGAGATTTCTTAATGATTAAATTTTGTGTTTCACAGTCGTTGGGCGGAATTTGCACAAAAATCGGGACATCACTTTTAATTCATGTTTTTTTATGTTGTGTTCCTCAAATATCTCATGATTGCCGTCTATTTGAGTATTCGGTTTGATCCTCCGATGTATGCTTGACGTTAGAGTATCAAATTACTTCAATTAAGCCTTAGGATCGATGCCATTACCCTCTCACGGCGCTTGTGTAAAGTGGAGAGTCAATGGGCTCGATCAATGATAATCAATCCTGACCACTCATTTAGGCATGAATCTTGAAATTGCATGCTTGCAAAAGCCGACCCCGAGGCCATTTGATTGCCTTTATTTCCATTCGATCATTAGATGCATGATTAGGCATTTCATGTCCCAACCGAATGCTCTTTTATTTGTCAAAGAATGGCGATTGACCGATGTCCGTTCCGGTCCCTCTCTATCATTTGTAAAAAGTTGTAATTCTTAATACCCGATGAGTTACGGGTTTTATTTTCTCGCACTTAGAATAGTTTCCTTTAAATTGCTTGAGTGTTTATCTTTTGCTCCGCATTTCAATACCTTGTTTGGCTAATTTCCTTTTCTAGGATAGATTAGTCTAGTTTAGGACTTAAAATGAGAAATTCACAAAAACATATTGCATGCTCACCTACAAAAATGGCTTTGATCTTTAGGACTAAAATGCTATCAAGATTGCATAAGCACTTAGAAATCATTTCGACTGATTAGGTACCGAAATGATGTTAATAGAAATATTAGCGTAAGCAAGTCCCCGGACTCTAGAATCTCTGGTTTCGTAGAATCGAGTCGATTCTCCCCCGACTCGATTAGGTGTCTTGTGACATTCTGAATTTCGACCCATTTCGAAGCTTATGAATGAATGAAATATCAATTGATGTATTTCAGTAAATCTCGTTCAGAATTGATCACTCTTGAGTTAACTAACCCAAGGGGAAAGGCTAACGAGGAATTAAGTACGTTGACCAAAGAACTTGACCCTGGATTAACGACTTAACCATAAGGATTGTCGAGGGAACATCCTGTGCTATCATAAGCCGTTCAAAGATTGGTTTTAAAACGATTTGCTAGCATTATATGATTGGTCCTAGGGGTGAGCAAACTGGACCAGGACCGGACCGGACCGGACCGGACCGGCCGAGTTGGTCCGGTCCTTGAGGGCATCGGTCCGGTCCCCGGTCCCAACAAACGGGACTAATGGCCGGGCGGTCCGGTCCTTAGTTCTAGAGGGGACGGGCCCGGACCGAACCGGCAAAAAATATATAAATATTAATTAATAAATTTCTTAACCCTCCCCTCAGTCTCACACTCACGGCTTCTCAGTCTTAGTGCTCTCACCTAGTCTTTGAACTCTTTGTCGCTTGCCTCTCACTCGTTGCTCTTCTCGCGTCTCGCGGCCGCTCACCAGCCTCGCCTCTTGCTTATCGCTCCTCTTGCCTCTCGCGGTTGCTCACCAGCCTTGCCTCTCACTCGTTGCTCATCGCTTCTCTCGCCGCGAGCGCTCCTCTCACCTCTCGCGGTCGCTCACCAGCCTCACCTCTCGCTCGTCGCTCCTCTCGCCTCTTGCGGCCATTGGCGAGTGACGACCTCTTAGCGACGTCTCCATTCTCGCTTGGTCGCTTTGATCTCAAGTAAAAACCCCAATTCCCAACAATCGTTTGCAATTAGGTTTTATCTCGATTGATTTGTTTTGTTCGAACGCTAAGCCATGGGTCTTTCTTGGTTAATCTAAGCCTCCCTAGTTTCAAACCTTTTAGGGATGTTTGATTGTGGGCATTGAGTTCTCGTCGATTACACCGTGGATGGGTGCGTGGCTGGGTTTGTTCCCGGGGAGGGGTGAAATAGCGCTTTGCTTGTGCTCTGCTCTGTTGTTGATGAAATTATGGAGAGGAGAAGGGTTGAATTGTTTGATGTTGATTTTTTTAGTTGGTGATGTGGTCCGGTCAAGTGAATCTTCTAGGAACACGGCGAATCGAGTTAGGACGCTGTGACCAAGGAGGCGCTGTTGGTTTGAATTGAGAAGTAGGGGGAGTTTGGATTAAGTGATCCTGTGGTTTCCTAAAGATTGGCAGTGCCCAGCTGAGCCATGTCATCTGATGCCTAGGCGGGTCTGAAGCCGCAAGAACCCAACCCCAAGATCCAGATATATTCCACTTCAGCCACTGGAGTTTCCCCTTTCTGGAGAGGTCACGAGCTCCCTGTCCTTCTCCTCAATTTGTGTGCCTCTTTTCTTATTAGAAAAGGCGTTAAAAATGCGATCTTTCTCTTCTGGGTTTGTTCTGATTCTGCAGACAAGTATGAGAGAGAAGCTAAGAAGTGTTGGGTTGTCTTCTACAAGAGACACCAGGACAAGGTTTGCTACCTCTGGCCATAATTCTTGTGTCTGCTTTCTTGATTGAGATGGAACCTTTTGTTTTTGTTTTGGTTTGAAGTTTAAATATTTTGGGAGATTGATTAGTCTACAAGTAAATTGATAGGAGCATTAGTGCTACTTGTTAAGTTGTGACTAGTTTTTTTTTTAAGCTGTTCAGTTCATTCTATGTGCACTTTGCTGCTTTAGCTGTTGTTACTAGTTTTGTTAATGCCAGCTCTCTCTCTCTCTCTCTCAATAGTTTTTCAAAGATCGGCACTACTTGGACAGGGAACGGGGACACTATTTCTTTGTGAGTTGAGAAAAGCTTTTGCTTTCGATTTGCATTTCACTTTGTGAAGTTGGAATTTTCTTGGAGGGTGTAGATTTTGTTTTGCGCTTTTAACTCAATAGATTCTTGTTTTGTCAGGGAGCAGGGAAAAGGATTATTTTGGAGGTGAGCAACTAGTGCCGTGTTTGTTTTCAGCAGACTGCATTACTCTTATTACATACAATGGATTTTTCCAATCATAAGATAACTCCATGGTTTGTATGGAGAAGATATTTCAGTTTTGTGACGGTCCGTTATGGTTGAGAACTTGTCTTCACTGCAGATAAATGGTGGTTTTTCGGTTCTAAGTTATTGTTTGCATTTTTCAAGGTTGGTGCTAATGCTCTGTGCAGGTTGGTTGTCGAGCTGGAAACACAATATTTCCATTGGTTGCTACATACCCAGATGTAAGTCATGAAAAACTCAGGATGGTTTTTATTGGTCCATTGGGACCGGACCGGACCGGATCGGATCGGGACCAGTGGTCCTAGTCCGGTCCAGTCCCCGGTATTAAAAATATGGGGACCGGGATCGCCGGTCCGATCCCCGGTTCCATGCGGGGACCTGACCATGCACACCCCTAATTGATCCGTGGGTGATTGCGTACGACCAGAGTATAATTTGCCAATTAACCTAAACCAGATTTCTAACAAACATGACCTTTGGAACCAATGATTGACCCTCGCAACTACATGACAATTAAAGTCGCCATGGTTCAAATAACTTTAAAACGTGACAGTGATCACGGGTCGATACACGTAAAACCCTAAAAGCCACTCGTTAGTTCGAGACACCTTGAAATTACTATTCATGGATTTTAGTCACGAATTGGACTTCGAAATTGAACGTCGATCATTTGAGAATTTCGACAATGAAATATTGGAATCGTCTCGTCAAGATTGTTTTTTGAATTTGGGGTCGTTTCGAGGTAGATTGGAAATCGGTGATTAAGGGAATTAATTTGGAAATTCCTTGCACCCCCGAATTTAGGCTCCTTCTGTAGATTTTTAATTGGGAGCACATTTAATTTTTTCCCCCTATGTGACCGAAACTTTAGGGCATTAATGCCTTAAATGTGAATTTTTCCATAATAAGCAAGAGTGAGATTTTTGTGGGCCCTCTTCTTTGACTTTTAAGCCACCCATCACCTATTGTTTTTCTCTCTCTTACTTTATGTCACTCAACTCATCACTCACAGCCATCACTAGACTTCCCCTCATGTCACATAGTTACCTTCCCCATAAACCCCACCAAAGCTTCCCAAACAACCCAAAAGGAAGCTCAAGACCACGTTATTCTCTCTCCTCTCTCATAATTTTGAATTTTCACTCTCTTCCATTCACTCTATCATATTTCTCTTCCATCTTCCCTCTTGTTCGGCCACCGCCACCACCTTGCCATCCACACCTACCACCACCGTAAGCCACCTTCGCTCGTGACCGCCGTGCACCGTCGTTCGCCTGAGAAGACAAGGACCCGCCGAACAACCTTGTGCCGTGAGCTCTAGGAGTGATTTTGGGGACTTTTCTTGCTTGGATCTTTGGTGAGTCATCCCTAAACCTATATTAGTACTCTAGGTTACTAATAGGCAAGTATGAGTGAGGTTTTGAGGCTTTTTTTGGGCTGTTCATAGTGGGAATGCAAAGGATCCGAATTTGCACTATATGGGATTTTTCATGTTGGATGACTTGTAGGCTTGAGATAATGATATTTAGGTGGTTATGAGCATGTTTGGTTTAGGTTTTGTTGAGATCTAGTGGTTGTTTGGATGCATGAGCAGCACCACCGAATTTATGCTTTATGGAGTGCTTCATGCTTAAATGTTTGTAAGTTTTATGGAAATGTCTTGTGTGTTGGGCTTATGTGATTCGGTGCTAGATGGTCCATGAGTGACCGAATATGTAAGTGATGTTATCTTGTGTCATGCAAAACGATTATGTGAGTTGTGATTGTAAGACATGCCTTGAGTGCAAGTTGATGTATATAGCCTATTCATGCATGTTGGTTAATTGAGGGCCTATGTATACTCGGCCTTTTGTGATTATGGGTGATTCGTAAGTGTGGCGAGTGAATGTTATATGCCGATGTTGGATCATAATGATCCCAGCTCTATGAGAGCCTATAAGGAAAGCCGTATAGTAAAAGCCACATATTACTTATTATATGGCCCGATGAACCGATAAGTTATTATATGGCCCGATGAGTCGACGATCCGATCAACCAATAAGTTATTTTATGGCCCGATGAGTCGACGGCCCAATAAGCCGATGATAGTACTTTTGCGAAATAGCGCGGACCGATGAGCCGACAAGATTAATATTATGCTATGGCCGGGGCGCTAAAGGGTGTAGTGAGGGTTGGATAGTGAGACTATGACTTATATGTCATGAAGGTTGGACAACGAGAATTGAGTTTTGGATGAAAAACACCGTTCGTGAATCATGGATTCATTTTATGCCTTAAGTATGAAGCTTAGCCCTAATCAAGTGCTTATGAGTTTGTAAATTGCTTTTGAATTGAAAATGTAAATGTCTAATGTTGTGTCTTTGTTTTATTGACTCTTGGTCTTGTGAATGCTCGTGGTTAGAACTTGCACGTTGTAAGAGTCTGGAGGTACCTTTGTCCTAGCGTAGGGTTAGGTTTGGCTCACTGAGATTTATTCTCACCCCGTTGTGGGATTTACCATTTTCAGACCCTAGACCATAAATATGCCGCCTAAGCGTTATGGAGTGCCGATGGATTTTGAGACGATGGTCACTGAATACCCCCCGGTCGAGGGTAAGACATACATTAGGAAAGGGACTATAGTCTTTGTTGACGAGGGGGACCCTATTTGGAAAGTGCATACCTACAAGGCATGGTTCTATCGTGATGAGAATGGGATAAAAGTTGGACCCTTGAACGGTTTTGATGTGCTATTTTGTGTAGACCCAGGTTGGTACGACACCGCCCCTCTGGATGGTGAGGTGTATAACCTTACCTTCAAGGTTCAAGCGAGCCAGCCGCCTCCACCTATTCCCGTCGTAGATGCCCAAGTCGTGGAGCCTGTCAATACTGAAGTCGAGTCCGACCCTGATGAAGAAGAAGCTACTAGTAATGGCGAGCCCGACGTCTAGGGGCATTTGTGGCATCTTTTTGGCTAACCGCGTAAAGTAGCAAGTGGAGCTTTGGACTAGTGACTGTCTCCTTTTCTGATCGAACTATGTCGTCGCCCTCCCTAAGTTGTACGCTTTCATATTCGACTAACTTTGGTTATGTTATGAATCATTTTGGTCATCTTGTTTGTCATATGTATAGAGTTATTTGCACTACTGCTTGCATCCTTTATTCTGCACTATTTGCCGCCGTCGTAGGATCTGGTTGTTACGGAATCGAAACGAGAGTCAATTAGGATGTTATCGCGCTCGTGTGGTCCGGGGCGTGACATCCCCGTCTAAATTGGTATCAAAGCATGGTTAGCTCAATCCAAGTTGGTCGAAGCCTGTAGTGATAAGGAGAGATGACTTTAGGATAGTCAAGTAGTGAGACTTTGGGCATTCGTTAGAGTTAGGCATGAATCACATGACATGTGAATTGGTGCTTGTGATTGGCATGATTAGGGGCTTCGTACTTGGCATTGTTCGTGGTTGTCTACTTGACGTGCTGGTTTGCTTGTGGTGCTTATGCTAAGTTGCAGATGCGTCTGGACTCGAGGTACATGTGAGAATCTCTTGATGTGGTGCTTCTGATTGTTTGAATTAGAATGAACTGTTGGCTGTGACTGTTGCTGTAGTGCTAGTCTTGGACTACTAGTTTCTAGTAGTTGGCTTAGGTCTCTAATTCCTGGATTGAATTATATGGTTTGAGTGTAGTGAGGATTAGTAGAAATGAGCAATTGGGGTAGAGGCACAATAGGAGCATCTAGCTCAAGAGCGCCAGAGGTGTAAGACCCAAGAGTCGATGGGTCATTAGGGCCTTGGAGGAAATTAGCAATCTGATGGGTAAGCAGGCTCAAGAAAGGGCTGCTGCTGTTGTCTGCTACGGCCGCTGCTAGTGCTGCAAATGGAAATAATGGGAACAACGATCAAGGTAACGGAGGCGGCAATGCACAAGGCCATGGGAATTGAATGGTGGGTCAGCTAGTAGAACAATTTTTGAAGCTTAAGCCGTCTAAGTTTGATGTTAAAAGGGACCCTGCGGCTGCCCCTAGATTGATTGAGGAATTAGAAAAGGCCTTTGAAGTTTTAGGGTGCACCGAAGTTGAGAAAGTGACCTTAGCAGTTTACCAACTCTAAGATACTGCGAATGATTGGTGCAAGGCCACCAAGGAGAGAGTTTTCCCAGAAGGAGTAGTGACAGATTGGACCGTCTTTGCCGAGACCTTTCAGGGAAAGTACTTTTCAGAGGCTGCTCAAGAACAAAAGCTGGTAGAATTCTAGAATCTGCGCCAAAATCACATGACCATCGATCAATACAAGGCTGAGTTCGCAAGACTCTCCAAGTATGCTCCACGAATGGTTGAGAACCCTCTAGTTAGGGCAAGGAGGTTTAGAGACGGGCTGCGGCCCGATCTGAGAAGTCAACTGGTGCCGCTAAACTTGAGGGATTATGACGAACTTTACGAGCGATGTCAGTTGATAGAAAGGGATATGAGGGAAAGAGGAACCGCTTCTGGACCGCGGTTTAATCATGCAAGGGACAATAAAAACTTTGGCAAGGGGCCTATGATGAACAATAGGCGATTTAGCCCTCCAGTCAAGAGGAATATCGGAAAGCCAGCTTTTCAGAATGACAAGAACTGTCGCCTTTGCGGACAGAAGCACGGAAATAGGCCTTGTCCCAGTTAGTTAAGAGCGTGCTTCAAGTGTGGTCAGAGGGGCCATCGTGCGAGGTAGTGTAGGAACCCAGTCGTGGGACCTCAGTATCAACAACCGTGACCCCAACCAGGACCACAAATAGGAGCTGCCCCACAGGCCAATCTGAACAGGCTGCCAGCTCAAGGAAAGGTATATGCTGTGGCGCGCAAGGAGGCAGAGAATACGCCTAGCATGGTCACAGGTAAGGTCTCTCTATGTGACCAAGCTGCTTATGCTTTATTTGATCCTGGAGCGTCGCATTCTTTTGTATTTGCACAGTTTGCTGATTTAGCTGAATTGGAATTAAAACCGTTAGATGTAGTATTTCATGTTACTACCCCTTTTAAGGGATAAGGTGCTAGTCTCATTAGGATGCCAAAACTGTAAGATAGTCATTGGTGGTAGTAAAGGATTGATAGACTTGGCTATGCTAGTAATGCATGACTTTGATGTTATTGTTGGAATGGATTGGTTGGGTAGGCAAAGAGCTGTAGTGGATTGTGGTAGTAGGGTGATCCAATTTCATCCGATTGGTCGCCCTAGATTCGAATTCGTAGGGAGTCAAGGAGGAACCTGGATCCTTTTAATCTCGTCACTTAAGGTGACTAAGTTGATGGACGATGGATGCGAAGCTTACTTGGCTATCATGGTTGATCCGACGATCGAGGAACCTAAGCTAGAGGATATAGCTGTAGTGCACGAATTTCCCGTTGTCTTTCCTCAGGAATTGCCGGGATTGCCACCTGAAAGAGAAGTGGAATTCTCGATTGAATTAGCTCCTGGAACGGAGCCGATCTCAAAGGCACCTTATAGAATGTCTTTGTCAGAGTTGAAAGAATTGAAGGTTCAGATGCAAGAGCTATTGGATAAAGGGCTTATTCACCCAAGTGCATCGCCTCGGGGAGTGCCAGTATTGTTCGTACGAAAGAAGGATGGGTCATTGCATCTGTGCATTAACTATAGGCAATTGAATCAGGTGACCGTTAAGAACAAGTATCCGTTGCCTAGGATAGACGACTTGTTCTGTGACATCCCAAATTTTGACCAATATACTAAAATGGAATTCGATGGATTGTAAACACAAATTTAAATCCGATCAGAAATATTGGAAGTTCCATTATCGATAATTCAAAGTTTATCGATAAACCCTAAAATTTTGGTTAAGAGACGGTAAGTCGAAAATTGACAACCAAAGAGATGTATCGGACTTGGCTTGAACCCACGGTCCTATTTTCTATTAATTCGGTTATCCAAAGGCCTTATGTTAGAAAATGACCGTTTTGCCCCAAAAGCCCATTTTTAGCCCAAATAAAGAACCCATTGGATATCAAACCCATTTGGCCCATCAAATTCAAGCCCAAGCCCACGTGAATAGTGCCAAGCCCATGTGAATAGTGCAGCCCACATGAATAGTGTCGAAATTAGGGAAAAGACCATTTTGCCCCTTCTAGAAAGTTGGATATTTTGAAGATGCATTAATGGCAAAAGACAAGAGTCATTAAGGCTTGTTGAGGTATTTTTTCTTCTTCTTCTTTCCCCTTGGCCGAATCCTTTCCCCCTTGTCTTTCTCTCTCTTGCTTTTTCTTTCTTCCATTAATTAGCCTTAAAGTGGTCTTGACCTTTTAAGAAGCCAAGCTAGATCTTTTGAGTTGCATTATTGGAAGCAATAATGCACTCTTACTAGTATAAATAGCAAGACACTCTCTCTTGAAATCTCTCTTTCCTTTTGTCTCATTTTCCTTGCAATTCGACCACACAACCCTCTTGCCGCCGCTCACCTGAATAGCTGCCCACCTCACCGCCATCCATCACCAAGCCACACCACACTACCTCCATTCGTTGATGTGCTGAGCTTGAGCCGCGTTCTTGCCATCGCAAGGATCGTCGTCGTCGTCATTGTCAAGCCGCGCCATCACTGCCGCACCAAGCCAAGCTCCGCTGTCCACCACCAAGCCGAGCCATCATCATCATCGCCATCTTCACGCCACCATTGTCGTCGCCATCGTAGTCGCCGCTGTCGCAAAAACAAGTGAGTTAACTTCCTAATTCTTGATTAGGTTATTAATTACACTTAGGGATTGGTTTTAGTGCAAATGGGAGTTAACTAAGGCTGATTGGATTAACTATGGTTGGTTGGATTAACTAAGGTTAGATACTTAACCATGGTTAGGTTAGTTAACCATAGTTTGGTTAGTTAACCATAGTTTGGTTAGTTAACCATGGTTGGGTTAGTTAATTATGGTTTTCTATTAAAAATAATGTATTTTGGCCTCTAAATGCTAGTTGGTGTGATTTCATGCTTAGATACAGAACTTTATGCGTTGGAATAATATGTGAGGCTTGAAAAATGAAACATGTGAAGTTTGGCATGAAAAGCATAATAGAGTAATCACTTGTGATTTGTTATTGCATTTATACGTGTGAAAATGGCAATAAATTGACGTGTGAGCACAAATCATGGCATGAGCACGTATCATGAGTACATTGATTAAACAGATAGAAGAAAAGAGATTTGTATGCCTGTGTGCTCGTGTGATTACAAAGTGTACGAACCCTCAATGGTGATTGGGGATGATGCCTGATTTATCATAGTCTCGGGTTGAGTCGAGATAATGATGATTTATCGGATGCCCGGCGGGGTCGGATGACAGTTGCAGTAAAGGCCGAACCGATTCTCCTTTATGGAATGTCGTCCATCTCCGGGGGAGGATGTGACGTTGCCGCGCCTGATGGTTTTGAGGCGATGCCCGGTCATGCCAGAAGTACCTTGCGCGAACTGGTGAATAACCGGCGTAATCCGTGTGTCTTGGCATAAAATTTGAGCATGCTTGGATGTATTGCGCATGAAAATCAGTGCTATGTGTTCTGATTATGTGTTTTGGGTGATTGTGTGGCTTATAGAATTTTATAACTGATAACATGCAAGGTGTGTGCATGTGCCAAGGCAAGGTAAGAATGCTTGTGATTTGTCTATTGATTGACGAGAGTCACCCGAACCTATTATAGGTTGTATAGAGCGAGAGCTACTCGGTATTGATCTGCCATCGTAATTAGATTGCATGTTTAGGGTATGCTCTAGGTGGATTAGCACCCTACGTGAGGCTTAGGTTATTAACTTACTTAGATTCTTATCTCACTAGTTGTCGTTAACCATTTTTCAGACTGTAGTACGAATACAAGGATAGTACGGTTCAGGGTCCCGATGGATCAAAGCCTCGAAGTTAAATTGTATCCAATCCCCGACAAAAATTACTTCTTCGAGTTGCACATTACGACCATCTGGGTTGATGAGGGATTGATGCATTTAATCCCCCACCGGTTCGAGGCATGGTTCATGCGTCATGGCGACGTTCTTTTTGGCCCACTGAGGGGCTTTGACGGACCTAATAGAGGAGGACCTGGAGGAGCATCATGGGATCCCATAGACCTGGCAGTTCCAGATGGCGCCGTGGAGGATCCGGAGTCCGATCTGGATGAGGATCCGGAGAAGGAGAACTACCCTTAGGTCAAGCTTAGAAAGCTGACACCTTTTTGGAAGTAACCCCGTAGTGTAATGGAGAGAGGTTAACCCGACCCCCTGTATCTTTTTGTAGGTCGTGAAGGAAGTGGCCCAAAAGTGAGGGCTTGTAAAAATATACTTTCTAAGGTTAACATGTTTATAAATAAATAAAAAGCGTGTTTTGGTATTGATGTTTGCTATGCTGTTTTTCCTGCTATCCCTGTTGTTGCGTCTGTCGAGAGTTGTAGTTCGTTTTTGCATGCGTTCATTGAAAGATAAAATGAATAGGTCGTCAATGCGTCTTAGGACGTCGCAATTTTACTGACCCAAATGATAAGTGATAAGGATAGTCGCATGCCCGAGGGCCAAGGCGTGACATGTTCGATCAGTTGCAAGGCACGTCAGTATTCTCCAAGATCGATTTAAGGACGAGTTACCATCAGTTGAGGATCAAAAAGGAGGATATACCGAAGTCAGCATTTAGGACGAGATATGGGCATTATGAGTTTACGGTTATGCCTTTTGGACTGACCAATGCTCCAGTCACATTCATGGATTTGATGCACCAAGTATTCAAGGAGTATCTGGATCAATTCTTTATCGTCTTCATAGATGATATCTTGATTTACTCGAGGAGTCATGAAGAACATGAGCAACACTTGAGGATTGTCCTACGGATCTTAAGATAACACTCGCTTTACGCTAAATTTAGCAAATGCAAATTCTGACTACATAAGGTAGCATTCCTTGGTCATGTAGTATCTAGAGATGGGATCTTAGTAGATCCTTCAAAGATTGACGCAGTAATGAATTGGCCAAGACCGGCGACAGTTACCGAAGTTTGAAGTTTTCTGGGATTGGCAGGCTATAACAGAAGGTTCTTGGAAAAGTTCTCCTCGATATCTACTCCGTTGACAAGGTTAACTAGAAGGAAACACGGTTTGAATGGACGGAAAAGTGTGAAAGGAGCTTTCAAGCGCTTAAGCATAGATTGACGACTGCGCCGATAGTGACGATTCCTTGTGGTCCTGGAGGTTATGAGATCTATAGTAACATGTCGCTAAAGGGATTAGGATGCATGTTAATGCAGTATGGAAGAGTTGTTGCTTATGCATCGCGACAGTTAAGACCTCATGAGATGAATTACCCGATGCACAACTTGGAACTTGCAGCGATCATCTTTGCATTAAAATTTTGGAGGCATTATCTGTGTGGAGAAAGGTTTCAGATCTATGTAGATCATCAAAGTTTGAAGTACCTGTTTTCCCAAAAAGAACTGAACATGAGACAACGTCGATGGATGGAGCTGCTTAAGGATTATGATTGTGATATCCTGTATCACCCTGGGAAAGCAAATAAAGTAGCGGATGCCATTAGTCGAAAATCAAGCATTGCACATTTGATGGTTAAAGAATGGACCTTGATGGGAGGAATATGGGATTCAGCATTCAAGTTGGAGATTTGCCAGTTGTCTAGGCTAATGGCTACATTGAGAGTTGAACCGGAGATTCAGGAAAGGATTAAGGCATTGCAATCTATGGACCCTGACATTCAGAAGATATTAGGAATGGATGCAGATAAGAGAAAACCAGACTTTCAAGTGTCAGAAGATGGGATCTTGAAGTTTCGTGGGCAACTTTGCGTACCTAATGACGAGGAACTTAAGGAAAAGATCTTATCGGAAGCTCACAGGAGTAGTTATAGCATTCATCCGGGTAGCACCAAAATGTATCAAAATTTGCGTCAACACTACTGGTGGAATGGGATGAAAGTAGACGTAGCTACACACGTAGCTAAGTGCTTCACGTGCCAGCAGGTGAAAGCGCAGCATTGTAAGCCCGGTGGTATGTTGCAACCCTTAGAGATTCCTGAATGGAAATGGGAACATATCACAATGGATTTTGTTATGGGTTTACCGAGAAGCCAAAGAGGTCACGACTCGATTTGGGTAATTATGGATAGATTGACCAAGTCTGCACATTTCCTAGCTGTGTGAAATGATTTCGCAATGGATAGGTACGCCGAATTGTATATGTGTCACATAGTACGTCTTCATGGGGTACCAGTGACGATTACGTCAAAAAGAGATCCGAAGTTCACTACGACATTATGGAAAAGTCTTCAGGGTGCGATAGGGACCAAGTTAAAGTTTAGTACGGCATATCATCCTCAAACCGATGGACAATCTGAAAGGATGATTCAAACGCTCGAGGACATGTTGAGAGCGTGTGTTATAGATTTCAAAGGTGGATGGGAAGAGCAGTTGCATCTAGTTGAGTTTGCCTACAATAACAGTTATCAGCGGAGTATCAGAATGGCGCCATTCAAGGCATTGTATGGCAGAGCTTGCAGAACACCGATATGCTAGGATGAGGTTGGAGAAAGAAGCATAACGGGCCCGGAATTAGTTGAGCAGTTAGTCAAGGCAGTAAAGATCATTCGAGAAAGACTTAAGACAGCTTAGAGTCGCCAGAAACGTTATGCCGATAAGCGGTGTAGGCCTTTGGAATTCCAAGTGGGAGATCATGTTTTTCTCAAAGTGTCGCCGATGTGAGGAGTATCTCGATTTGGAAAGAAAGGAAAGCTAAGTCCGAGGTACATAAGTCCTTTCGAAATATTGGAAAGAATCGGAACCTTGGCCTATCGTCTCGCCTTGCCACCAAATCTGTCGCAAGTTCATTACGTATTCCATGTGTCGATGCTGAGAAAGTACAACTGGATCCGACTAATGTGCTGGATCATGAAGCCATTGAAGTGGACGATAAGGTATCGTATGTAGAAAGGCCAATCAGAATCGAGGACAGGAAAGAACAAGTCCTGAGGAACAAGACGATTCCGTTAGTAAAGGTGATTTAGGAGCATCATGGAACAGAAGGCGCTACCTGGGAAAGCGAGGAAGCAATGAGACGCCAGCACCCCTATCTTTTTGATTGATTGGTTTTGTTGTAAATTTCGAGGACGAAATTTTTGTAAGGGGGAAGAGTTGTGACATTCTGAATTTGGACCCATTTTGAAACTTATGAATGAATAAAATATCAATCGATGTATTTCAGTAAATCTCGCTCAGAATTGATCACTCTTGAGTTAACTAACCCAAGGGGAAAGGCTAACGAGAAATTAAGTACATGGAACAAAGAACTCGACCCTAGATTAACGACTTGACCATAAGGATTGCTGAGGGAACATCCTGTGCCATCATAGGCCGTTCAAAGATTGGTTATAGAACGATTTGCTAGCATTATATGATTGGTCCACGAGTGATTCCGTGTGACCAGAGTATAATTTACGAATTAACCTAAACCAGATTTCTAACGAGCGTGACCTTTGGAACCAACGATTGACCTTCGCAATTACATGACAATCAAAGTCGCCATGGCTTGAATAACTTTAAAACGTGACGATAATCACGGGTCGATACGCGTAAAACCCTAAAAGCCACCCGTTAGTTCGAGACGCCCTGAAATTACTATTCATGGATTTTAGTCACAAATTGGACTTCGAAATTGGACATCGATCATTTGAGAATTTCGACAATGAAACATTGGAATCGTCTCGTTGAGATTTTTTTTTGAATTTGGGGTCGTTCCGAGGTAGATTGGAAATCGGTGACTAAGGAAATTAATTTGGAAATTCCTTGCACCCTCGAATTTAGGCTCATTCCTTAGATTTTTAATTGATAGCACATTTAATTTTTGGCCCCCTATATGATCGAAACTTTAGGGCATTAATGCCTTAAATGTACATTTTTGCATAACATGCAAGAGTGAGATTTTTGTGGGCCCTCTTCTTTGACTTTTAAGCGACCCATCACCTCTTGTCTTTTTCTCTTACTTTATGTCACTCAACCCATCACTAAACTTCCCCTCATGTCACATAGTTACCTTTCCCATAAACCCCACCAAAGCCTCCCAAACAAGCCAAAAGGAAGCTCAAGACCACCTTATTCTCTCTCCCCCTCATAATTTCGAATTTCCACTATCTTCTACTCACTCTCTCATATTTCTCTTCCATCTTCCCTCTTGTTCGGCAACCACCACCACCTTGCCATCCACACCTACCACCACCGTGAGCCACCTCTGATCATGACCGCTGTGCATCGTCGTTCACCCGAGAAGTCGAGGACCCCGCCAGACCAACTTGTGTCGTGAGCTCTAGGGGTGATTTTGGGGACATTTCTTGCTTGAATCTTTGGTGAGTCATCCCTAAACCTATATTAGCACGCTAGGTTACTAATAGACAAGAATGTGTGAGGTTTTGAGGCTTTTGTGGGCTGTTCATAGTGGGAATGCAAGGGATCCGAATTTGCGCTATATGGGATTTTTCATGTTGGATGACTTGTAGGCTTGAAATAATGATATTTAGGTGGTTATTAGCATGTTTGGTTTAGGTTTTGTTGAGATCTAGTGGTTGTTTAGATGCATGAACAGTACTACCAAATTTATGCCTTATGGAGTGCTTCATGCTTAAATGTTTGTAAGTTTTATGAAAATGTCTTGTGTGTTGGGCTTGTGTGATTCGGTGCTAGATGGTCCATGAGTGACCGAATATGTAAGTAATGTTATCTTGTATCATGCAAAACGATTATATGAGTTATGGTTGTAAGACATGCCTTGAGTGCAAGTTAATGTATATAGCCTATTCATGCATGTTAGTTAATCGAGGGCCTATGTATACTCGGCCTTTTGTGATTATGGGTGATTCGTAAGTGTGGCGAGTGAATGTTAAATGCCAATGTTGGATCATAATGATCCCAGCTCTATGAGAGGCTATAAGGAAAGCCGTATAGTAAAAGCCACATATTACTTATTATATGGCCCGATGAGCCGATGGTCTAATGAACCAATAAGTTATTATATGGCCCGATGAGCCGACGGTCTGATGAATCGATAAGTTATTATATGGCCCGATGAGCCGATGGTCCGATGAACCAATAAGTTATTATATGGCCCGATGAGCCGACGGTCCGATGAATCGATAAGTTATTATATGGTCCGATGAGCCGATGGTCCAATGAACCAATAAGTTATTATATGGCCCGATGAGCCGACGGTCCGATGAATCGATAAGTTATTATATGGCCCGATGAGCCGATAATAGTACTTTTGCGAAATAGCGCAAACCGATGAGCTGACAAGATTAATATTATGCTATGGCCCGAGCGCTAAAGCATGTAGTGAAGGTTGGATAGCGAGACTATGACTTATATGTCATGAAGGTTGGACAACGAGAATTGAGTTTTGGATGGAAAACACCGTTCGTGAATCATGGATTCATTTATGCCTTAAGTACGAAGCCTAGCCCTAATCAAGTGCTTGTGAGTTTGTAAATTGCTTTTGAATTGAAAATGTAAATGTCTGATGTCGTGTCTTCATTTTATTGACTCTTGGTCCTGTGAATGCTCATGGTTAGAACTTGCACGTTGTAAGAGTCTGGAAGTACCTTTGTCCTAGCGTAGGGTTAGGTTTGGCTCACTGAAATTTATTCTCATCCCATCGTGGGATTTACCATTTTCAGACCCCAGACCAAAAGTATGCCACCTAAGTGTTATGGAGTGCTGATGGATTTTGAGAAGTTGGTCACTAAATACCCCCCGGTCGAGGGTAAGACGTACATTAGGAAAGGGACTGTAGTCTTTGTTAACAATGGGGACCCTATTTGGAAAGTGCATACCTGCGAGGCATGGTTCTATCGTGATGAGAATGGGATGGAAGTTGGACCCCTGAAGGGTTTTGATGTGCCATTTTGTGTAGACCCGGGTTGGTTCAACATCACCCCTCCGGATGGTGAGGTGTATAACCCTACCTTCAAGGTTCAAGCGAGCCAATCGCCTCCACTTGTTCCTGCCGTAGATGCCCAAGTCGTGGAGCTTGTCGATATTGAAGTCGAGTCCAACCCTGATGAAGAAGAAGCTGCTAGTAATGGCGAGCCCGACGTCTAAGTGCATTTGTGGCATCTTTTTGGCTAACCACGTAGAGTAGCAAGTGGAGCTTTGGACTAGTGACTGTCTCCATTTCTGATCGAACTATGTCGTCGCCCTCCCTAAGTTATACGCTTTCATATTCGACTGACTTTGGTTATGTTATGAATCCTTTTTATCATATGTACAGAGTTATTTGCACTACTGCTTGCATCCTTTATTCCGCACTATTTGCCGCCATCGTAGGATCTTGGTTGTTACGGAATCGAAACGAAAGTCAATTGGGATGTTATCGCACTCGTATGATCCGGGGCGTGACATGTCTAATCTACCTATCCCAAAACGATTAATGGCAACTCCGAAATTGAACATTTCTTTTCAAGTGAACTCAAGTCGCAATTGGGTAAGGCTTGCGAGAGCTTGCGCCTAAATCAAATAGGCATTACCCTCTAAAATCTTTTGGGAATTACCATTTTCGCCTAGTGCCCAAGAAATCATTTTTTTTAGGTCGCAACAATTGCGTAGTCCATTTTGCAGCCAAGTCATGACCATAACTCTTATATTTTCAAGCATGGCAACAATTGGTTTACACTTGACCTCTATTATAGTTCCATTAAAAGTTTCGCTGAGGTTGTTGTCAATGCTATCACATTTAAATTCCTCGCTGAAGAAGGCCATGCACCAATGCTTCGGTTCTGTCTAGAATAGTGCGTCAAAACTTTCCTTGGTCAACTGAAGCAATCATTGTTTGGCTAACCTAAATTCAGCCATGTTCGTGCTCTTGGCTATCTGCCAAAAGTACATCTGATGCTACCTCCCTTTGTAGTTTTTCGCCCAATTTGCATATATGTGCCTCGCACACATCCTATATTCGACATGGGGTATCAATTCAACTACTGCCAGAACAAGTCCCTGTAATAATTCAAACAGAGAAATGTAAGTAAAAAATAGGTAAATGATATTAAAAAGCAAAAATTTGGCAATGACATTATTTTTTGTTGATCGCTCATGAACGCCCAACCTTCCTTATTACTTATCTCTAAGTCAACCATTATATTTTTAAGGAATCGGGATCAAGTGTCCTTGTTCTCTATCTTGACAACAACCTAAGCTAGAAAAAACATTTGGTTATTCACGTCTCTTTCAATTGCAGACAACAATTCTCCCTTACACAAACCCTTCAAAAAGCAACCATCCAATCCTATAATCTTTCTACAACCAGATAAAAATCCTCGTCTGCATGCATCAAAGTACACATAAAACCTATCAAACCTAGTCCTATGATTAGGAAGTGGCCTCTCCATGACCTCTACATATATTCTACTTGACGGGTTTTGAAATCTACACTCCCAAGCATAATCTCAAACCTGGGCATATTGCTCGTTATACTGACTAAGGAGTATCCTCACCACCTTTTGCTTTGTTCTTTTGCACTGATTCCTCAACACATTGATGCCGACATGCTCCTTCACCAACTGTTTTAACTATGTAGTCTTCATGTTGGGCATCACCTTTATCGTGTTAAAGAAGTGCTTTGACAACCATACACTTGTTACCCTTTTGTTGTCAAAGTTAATGGGACAAGTATGATGATCTTCAAAGGCCCTAAGCTGGAAGGATTCACTCTTCCTCACGAACACACCATAGATCTTTCATGGACAATCAGGCTGCACACACTTAGCTCTAACAAAGTATTTAATGTTTCTAGTAAATTCAAGAGTCCTCTATTTAGCAATGAAGTTCTTTACTATAACTTCCCTGAATTGTTTTGCATCATGAAATTTCATACCTACGGACAAAGGAAGAGAAGCAATAGATGGATCATACAAAAGAAACTTACTTTTCCTTCTATGCGCAAGTACTTGATTTTCTTCAAGCTCATTATGAGAACTAGCATTGTCGCTACTTTTTTCATTATCAGTATCATCACCAGTAGCTACAGCTCCTTCGCCCCTGATTACACCTTCTGCACCTATATGCAAAGCTGCAAACCTATTTATCACAAATTCCCTTTGTTTTTTCCTTGACTGTGCAACCTCCTCGTCTTCATCATCACTTGGGAAATTTTCAGGAGTCAAAGCTTCATCGGCATCATCATCACTAGATGGAGCAACTTCCTAATCTAATCCAGTTATTTCTTTATCACTACTTTGTTTTGCGTTCCTCTCCTCCCCATCATGCCTCTCATGTTGTCCTTCATGGCCAACCTCAATAGTAGCTTGAGTACCATCTCCCACTTCCCCTATGTGGGTGCTCTCTCCATTATCATCTTCATCATCTTCCTCCTGAACATACACTTTCGCTTCTTCGTCATGAAGATAATGGTACACTACATCATTAAAACCACTATCATCTTAAAAGACTCTCAACCCCTCTTTTAGCCCCTTCCCAAGAACACAATAAAATAATTTCATTACTTTGTATCGCAAAAAATATACTATATTCCTAACAAATGCAATGTAAGATGGCTTGGTTACATCAACAAAGATGGTGCCATCGTTTCCTCCTTCATACTCACATTTGTCCCCAAACACAAAGTCCCTACCATAGCAGACAATAATAGCTATATTATTTCCCAGCATGTTGACGTTACAACCAAGGAAAACAAAACAAAATTATTAACTTGTGGGACCACATTGCATAAATGTGGACAACCATTGCATATGGAGGTTTCCACAATTGCATAAACAATGAGCAGGTATCGCGGGTGTCGTTTAGTGGAAAGAAAACAAAAATAAGTCCTTGGCTGACAGCATCATCTTCACTATTTCACGAGATATAGTCCCCACGATATCAAGTTATAGTGCTCATCCCCACATCTGCTCCCTCTAAGCCCTAATTTTTTAATCGAGCCCTAAATTTCCAAGGTGAGCCCTAATTTCACCCTCTAAGCCCTAATTTTGCTAGCCAAATGGAGAGAAGATGACAAACCTGAGTGAGCGACTACGAGCAACTGATGAAGGTGACCGGTGAGCAAGCAAGCCTCAATGAACAGTGAGTGGCAACCAAGCATCCGTCAATAGCGAGTAGCGCGGCGATGAGGTTGACTCGGTCACTTCAGTTCCCCCCACAACAGTCCTTAGCTGATTTTGGAAGTGGTCCCTCCCTCCCCCCTCCCCCCCTAACGACGTCGCTTATCGACGTCTAACATGAGACATCTAAAATGACGTCGTCTGTCAATGTCTAAACGACGTAGTTCCGATCTCCCAGGCTATATATATGTGAAGCGATGTCGTTTGATAGGTCTATGTGGTTTGCATTTTTAAAAAAATGCCACATCATCTAAATCACTCATCGGAAAAAGACAGGTCAGCATTTTTGCCGAAAAAACTCGCCATTGGCACTTAAGTGTCCCTTTATTCTCTGATTTTGGCACTTAAGTGTACCTTTTAAAAATTGTGGCACTAAAGTGTCCACCCGTGCCAAATTATAGCACTTCTAGTGTACTTAAGCCTCAAAAAATTAGTTTAGGTAAATTTGTCATAGGTATACCAGTTTGGGGTTTTTCATGATATTAGCCCTAAATACTATTTATGTGGTCTTTAAATATGGTTAGTATGACTGTTATGAGAAATTCGGATGCAAACTTGCAAGAACAAAAATTCTTAAGGCATTTATATATTATTGAAGAGTTTTCAAACCGATATGTGTGGGGATGAGAAGTTTCATATCACTTATTGAGGTCAGTGGAATTGTTTATGTTACTATTATCCTCTAAATCACAATTGGGGAATACTTACACTTTGTGATTCAGGTGTTTGAACACCAAAGTGGTTCACTTTCCGAGACTCGTAGAGTATCCATAAGTTGTATATCTAGGGGATATTGTTATCTCGCTGCATACAATCAGCTGCCGGAGGGTGGCATTGAGTGTTGTAACTGTAAGTTAAGAACTTGAGGTAGTGTGGTGAGATCCTCTGGTTTAGGAGGCTTGCATTGGACCAATGATGTCTCCTGATTTGCTTCATTGAGAGGCTCCAGTTGACGAGTCATTTACTCTGTCGTAAAGGGTGATCTATGATAATCACACCACAGTCATTTGAATCATATATTGATTCATATAAATAGCCCACAATTGACATCTTGGATTTCTTTGTTTTGTATTGATGTGCCAAATCATTTGTTAGAGATATATTTAGGAGATTAATTATATCTCCATTGATTCGCATATCTTTCAAGATTGTGCATTATCTTCCTTTAATTATACATATCATCGATTGATCATGAATGATTGTAATTGATATTGTAAAATTATGTTACTTTATCTAGTTATCTTGTAAAATTTATTAATCGGCTTAGATATATAAATAAATTACATAATTCTCTCTACTGCTCTATACTTATCTTTATTGTTGTGGAAGAAAACTTCTATATGTATTGTCACAATTCTTTTTATTTGTAAGTGTTGATAATTTGAAATGTAAATTGATAATTTGTAGCATTAATGTAAAAATGCATGTGGTTGAACCTAGCATTATGAAAATTTTTGGAAAGTACCAAAAAAGTTTGAACCCATTACATTGGTACTAATTCAGTTTTAAACATTTCAATTTGACCAATTTAGTCCTAAACATCTCCATGTTTTGCTAATTGAGTCCATCCAGCCAATTTAGGCAAAAAATTGTTGATGTTGGATGACGGCCATTCTACGTGGCACGGTTGGCGCTAATGTGGAAATTTTTTATTAATTTTTCCTTTCCTTTTTCCTTTATGTTATATTCCTTTCTTTCATTCTTTTTTACACAGTGGTCAGCGAGGGTCGTCAAAGCTTGCCGGCCACTAGGCAAGGGTTGCCGAAGCTCGCCAGCCACTGGGCAAGGATCATGAAGCCCTCGCACGGCCTCGCCCGTGGCTAGTGAGGGCGCCAACAACCCTCATTGGCTACAGTGTGGAAAAGAGAAGAAATGAAAAAATTAATAATAAATATTCGAAAAAATATTAAAAATTAAAAAAAAATTGTCCACGTTAGCGTTAGCTGTACCATGTAGGACGGCCAGTATCCACATTAGCAATTTCCATCCTAAATTGGCCGAATGAACTCAAATAGCAAAATGTGAAAATGTTTAGGATTAAATTGGTCAAATTGAAAGGTTTAAGACTGAATTGGTACTAATGCAATAGGTTTAGAAATTTTTTGGTACTTTTCCCGAAAATATTCATTCGAGTAAGGTGCTTAAATTTGTGAGGCATATTTTAAGAATAATTGAGATCCTGGTTATAGGAGTAAAAGTTACTAAAGTCCAGATTTAACATTGGTGAAGTAGTTCAATCTCATGTTAGGACGAATCTTACTCTCGTATGTCTTGTTTTGATCTTCAGTTGTCAGCTGATTGTATATATCATTGATCAATCAGTAAATATGACTGTTGCAGAGTCCCAGAACGGATGGCTTTGTGGCATAGAGCAAGGTGTATTAAATTGGGAAACCAAAGTTAACTCCGCAAGGCTTTGTGTTCATGACACTTTGGCGGAGGAACGTCGTACGTGATCTTGTTCACAGAAGCTGATGATGAAATGGTTGTAGCATGAAATCTGGCAGACAGTTTTCTACTGCTTGGACTTGTGTGGCTTATTCTCAAGTGTGTATTTCCCCCCAGCCAGGCTTGCTTCCCCAAGCTAAGGCCAAAGTTTGAAAAATATCATTTCTAGCTATGAATTTGGTCCCGCAGTGAGTACAATGACAGCATACTTGGTTTCATTCTGAGCGAGAGAGCGAGCCGCACATCATAATGACTTGTTCGACACAATGACTTTCTCTCTCTTTCCGAGCTCCTTACTGCAGCCTCATTTCCCCCAGGTACGAATTCTTTCCGTCAATCACTTTACCGACTCATCTGCTCCGTGGTGCTGTTGTTAGCGGTATCCCTTTATCCTCCTTCAAGCACCAGCACATCTTCTACTCACTTATAAATGATGTTTCCAAGAGGGGTGCTGGTTTAAATGAACAAGAAAAGAAGTTCACTTCTCTTGCGAAAAGCTCTCAGGTTCCCACTCTGCTGAGTGATTGGTGTTTCCAATTCTGGGGTAGCTCTAGAAGATAGATCAGTTTAGCTATGAGGTTAAGTCACTTGCATTGATCCAAACAAAATCTTATCTGATATGAAATATGTATTCTAAGTTTAAACGTACCACGGCGTGTCGATTTGATACTTCACAACTCAATGAAGAAAACGTAGGGCCATGTGCTCTGATCAGCAAACTCAATGTTTCGTAAATCATTAAACAAAGCAACTTCATTGAAAAAAAAAAATTTAAGTTAACGATTCTGTCCAATTCAAAGGGAAATTCTTATGTTAGCTAAGTTCAATTATTTGCCTTATTTTCATTTTCTAAACTAGAAAATTTGAAGGTTCCAAATCGGTTCATTAATATATTACTTGAATGAAAGAAATTAAAGCTGTTGAACCTATTGAATATCTGCAATAGATTTATTCTTTGGTATCTACTCTAGCAATATCTTTAGGGATACTTATCGTCTCCTCCTCTTTGCTCCTTTCAGTCTGGAATTGGTATCGACATTAGCTTTGAGTGGATCTGAGGGAATAACGCCACCTCAATCTGAATGTTATCCTTGCATCCGTCTCTTTGGCTCTTCTCATCATTAGAGAAGTAGCATTTAGTTGTCATGTTGCAGTCTCTATCCTCAATGATTCCTTCTCTATTTTCTATGGTTTTCACTTTGGCTCCAGTATATCCATGGTCCATGTAGGTTTTTCTGGACTTCAATTTTTTTTCAGGAAAGTTGTAATTGGTCACATATTTTTTCCTGTACTAGAGTATAACTAGTATAAACTTTGCTTTGTAACGTGACATTACACGTGGATTTAGTGTGCCATGGTAAACATGGGTCGAAATCTCAAGCCAGCTGACTATGTCCCGGAAAGGTTTTCTAATTGAATCATTGAATAGTGTTTTTACGATTCTACACGAGCTTTTCTTCGATAATTCCAGAAGGTGATTGTAGTACCCCATTGTTGGTGTCTTGCTTGAGGATAATTAGATGGTTGAGTTTCAAGATTATGACCCGCCTTAGGTTTTGCCACATCTAGTTATCATCATTGGTGTTCTTGTTCCAAAAGCATTAGTTTCTTCTCCTCTCTTGCTATTCTATCAGGTGCTCTGGTTTGGCAAGCTAACTACATAGCTTCATTACTGTGGAATCGCAATTGAAGCACATTCCTAGCCCTTATGCTTGCATTTCGATGTCAAGGTGTACGTTACATCGCAATATATGCAGCCCTAGACATCATATGATTTGTGGTACGAATGTTCACAGGGTTTATAACAGTGTTTTTTTTTTTTGTTGGCCATGTTTCTACTTGTTTTTTACTCTTTTTTCTTATTCCATAACTCCGCCAAAACGTTGCTTGCTTAAAGCCTGTGATGCACTGGAATCATGAATCATTTGTATTCCAAGTTCTCAGCGATTCCCAATCAATATTACTTGCAGAAAAATATCTTACAACCCTTTGCATTACAAAATGTCATAACTAACCAAACCATCTTTGGTTTTTGAACAATACTAGTAAATTGAGTCAATCTGTAAATCCAATCTGCAACAATTGGTTACTAATCTCACTTCTAGATAAATGCAGGTTTCGAGTTTTAAAGAGTTTAAATCTTTAACTTCTTTCTTCAATGTTTGTCATTGATCCCACATTGGAATTCACTAAGATAAACAAATAGCTGGGGTTGATTTGTCACTTGATTTGGACCGAAAGGAACAATATCATCTTCCGGCTTAAAACCCTTTATGTGCCTGCGCTCAGAAAACACCTCGAAAAGGTTGTTCAGGACAAGGCTTACACTTTTACCCATGTTCAAGATACTCCAAGGAACCGTAGGTCTCAACGCAGCTAGCGCATTTCTTCGTCGATTTTTGACTAAACTGGAGCTTCGTCTCCCTCTCTTTCCCTAGCCGAGTGTTTAGGCTTCTCTTTCCTTAGTGTTTTCTTCCTTTATGCTCTTGTTGCTTTTATCCTCACCCGCTACACCCTCCTACTTGTTTTGACATTTCCTAATGTCTTAACGGGTGCGAGGCTTGTTTCTTGGGTGTTTTCTTTGTAACTACTCTTTTGGATTAGTATATACTGCTTACCTTACCAAAAAAAAAAAACAAATAGCTGGGGTTTGGTTATGGCTAAGACGATATTGTAAGCTCTTTAGTGTATTACTATTCATGGTGTTCGATGTGTGAAGATGTACTTTTGTGCCTTCACTCGTTTAACATTACTTGACACTTGACGAGCATATATGCACAATTGATCACTCTGTACCTGCTAACAACTTTACATCTCTAGACAAAAGCGACACAAGTACAAATTATTCGTTTAAAAAGTATTCTGCTTTATGCTTTCCAAAAAGGAAAAAATATTTAGTGGTTACAAAACGCCACATCAATCGTTGATGTGGCATGCATTTTTTACTTATACCAATAATATATTGACACTTATCAGCTGAGGTGGAATAAAACATAAAAAACTGATTTTCCTCTTCTTCCTCCACACCCCCTTCCCTCTATCGATCTGGTTCCTCCATGGCCACCGGTGCTTCCTCCTCCACCACAAAGCACCACCCAATCCGGCCACCATTCCACCCCTTCTGTCGTCGCTTGTTGTCGACCCAAGCTACCCCGTCCATGGCTGGCTGGGACGAAAGAATTTGTCAGCAGCCCACGACAGGTCCTCCTGAATGTGGCAACGGCAACACAAAAGAACCACGACCCAAGCTACCCCGAGCACCCTCGCCGAGGCCAAACGAACCGTCTAAAAGTTCGGCCAAGCCAGATCGGGAAGCACTAGCCATGGACGAGCAAGGACGATGGAGGGGTGCTCGGCTTTGACGCAATAGTGTCCGCAGAGACTAGATTTGGACTTCGTCACTCACCTTCGTCACTCACAATTGTCCACGGATCTACAGTCACAGCGACCAGATCTGGACTTCATTATTGGTAGATTAGGTTTATACTAAATGGCATAATTGTGATTGTATTGTTTTAGCCCTAAACCCTATGTATATATATATTGTAAATTGTTTCATCAATGAGAACAACGGTTGCCCAAACTCTACATGGTATTAGAGCCAAAATCTCTAGCTCCTATCCTTCTACACGCCGCCGCCGCTGCCCCTCACTAATCACCGCGCCCACTGCCGGCTCGTCCATTGTCCTGCATCATCCTCGCTTGTCGCGAACTTGTGTGTGATTTGCTGCATCTTCGCTGAGCCGCTATCGTTGCTGCCTTGGTCTTGACATTCCTCCTCACCAATCGCCACAAGTCGCCATGGTAGACGATTCTCAAACCTCTTCAACCATTGTTCTTGCACATGAGCAGCCGAACAATCCTTATTTTATGCATCCTTCTGATAACCTTGGATCTAATCTCGTCGACATGGTCCTTACGGGTGATAATTACAACAATTGGTCTCGTGCCATGGAGATTGCCCTTTCTGCCAAGAATAAGATGGTGTTTGTTACTGGAGAAATTAACAAACCAGCCGCAACCGATCCTGCCTATGCGTCATGGATTCGTGTTAACAATATGATTCTATCTTGGATTCTTAATTCCATCCATCCAGATTTGGTGCCAACAGTTCTCTACATAGAGTTAGTTGCGGATGTTTGGGCCGATCTCCGCGAACGTTTTTCGCCATCAAATGGTCCTAGGGTTTTTCATCTTGAGCAAAAGATATGCACCCTTACTCAACATGACGATGCTATGACCAAGTACTACAATAACTTGCGAAGTTGCTGGGATGAATTGAATACTTTGGATCTGTTACCACAATGTTCTTGTTTGGCTCATTCTATCATCACCAAACAACAAGAGAATTGGCGATTGTTTCAATTTCTCATGGGTCTCAATCCGAGGTACGCTAATGTTATTAGTCAGATTTTACTAATGAATCTGTTACCTAGTGTTGCACATGTTTATGCACTAGTTCTTCAAGATGAGTCACATAGCCATATCCAATTGGATTGTCCACCGTTCGACTAGACCAACACTTTTCTTAGCACTCATGGCAACCATACTTCGAGGCCATATGCGGATTTCTCATCCCATGGACAGCCCAGCTCTCTTGGCGCTCCTGCTTCATTTGCCAACCTAGCTAAACGGATGAACACGTCCCACGGTCGGGAAAGATATGCCCACTGTGGCATCCCGAGACATACATGGAATGTGTGTTTTCGACTTCATGGCTTCCCTCCCAACCACAAGTAGCACTGTGGATAACCATCTACCTCCTCTCGGCCTACGGACAACAAGTCCAGCCATACTTCCGATGCGGGACCTCCTCCATTCACAAATGATCAATATAAACAACTAATGTGCTTGCTGCAAGAGGTAAACATCCCAAAAGCCAACCTCTCAAGTAATGTTCTCGGCTTATCTTCGAATTCATTTAATTTTGATACTTGGGTTATTGACACTGGCGCCACTAACCACATCACATTTGAATCCCGTCACCTTATAAACCCAACTCACTATCCCTCTCCAAATCCCACCATTGGGATTCCGAATGGTGTTAGTGTCCCTGTGACATCACACGGTTCAACCCCTCTTACCCCAACTATCTCTCTTGATAATATCCTTTGCGCTCCCTCTTTCCAATACAACTTATTATCAATCTCCAAGTTCACTCAAACTTTAAACTGCTCAGTCACTTTTTTTCCTAACCACTGTCTTTTTCAGGACCTCTTGACAAAGAAGATCATTGGTCGGGGCCATGAGCATGGTGGTCTCTATTACCTAGAGATTCCTACCGAACCTGCCATCCTCTCTACTACAACTTCTTCGTCTCATCTTTGGCACATTCGCTTAGGACATCCATCTGAGTCAATTTTATCTACTTTGCAACAAACTTTATGTTTTAGTCTAGCAATACAATAGAGTCCATGTAATGTTTGTCATTTATTCAAGCAAACACGTCTGTCTTTTGCGTCTAGCACTATTACTACTTTATGTCCCTTTGAGCTTATTCATGTTGACATTTGGGGACCTTATTCTCATTTTACACATCACACATGTCGTTATTTTTTATCTATTGTTGATGACTATTCGCGCTATACTTGAATTTTTTTGCTTACTTTTAAGTCTGATGCAATTGATTCTCTAATTCGCTTCTTTGCTTTTGTGAAGACTCAATTTCAAACCAAAGTCCAAAATGTTCAATCTGACAACGGAACCGAATTCCTTTCCTCTCGATTACAAGAGTTTTTTCGTGCCCACGGTATTCACCACTAGCGCAGTTGCTCTCACACTCCTCAACAAAATGGAGTTGTTGAGCATAAGCATCGTCACTTGCTCAATGTTGCTCGTGCATTGCATTTTCATTCTGGCATGCCTTTTTATTTTTTGGGTGATTGTGTCTTAACTGCTACTCATCTCATTAATAGATTACCTAGTCCTCTCCAACACAATAAAACCTCGTATGACCTTCTCTATGGCAAACCACCTTCCTATTCTCATCTTCGTGTCTTTGGCTCATTATGTTACGCTTCTACCGGCCATCTTCATTCCGATAAATTTAGCCCCCGATCTCGCCGATGTGTTCTAATCGGTTATCCCACAAACCACAAAGGTTACCGTCTCTATGATCTCTAAGACCAAACCACTTTGATTAGTCGCGATGTCGTTTTTTATGAACAAGTTTTTCCTTTCCGTCAAACAATCAAACATACCACAATGGAACAGACCCCGGTAATTTCATTACATATATCTGACCTTGGTGAAACCTCCCCTCCTCTCTCCACCTCGGTACTTGCACCGACCACACCTCTTCAGCCTCCTGCACCCACGGCCGCACCATCACCCACTGAACCCAAAGACTTGCCTCGGCCATCTCGGTCACGCCGTCCACTCGGATATCTTTGAGACTACCATTGCGCTATTGTGGCCTCCGATCAATCATTTTCGGACTCTAAGGTAACTGAATCAAGTACTCTTTACCCCTTATCCAACTGTTTATCGTACTCGTGTTTTTTACCCACTCACCACGTTTTTTTAGCCTCTATATCCTTAAAGTAGGAACCTGAAACTTATGACGCTGCGTGTCAATCTCCCAAGTGGCGGGAGGCGATGTCTTCTGAGATATAGGCACTTAAACAGAATGAAACTTGGGAAATTGTTCCTCTTCCTCCTGACAAACACCCCATTGGATGTAAATGGGTTTATCAAATCAAATATAATTCTGATGGCGACATTGAGCGTTACAAAGCTCGTCTCATTACAAAGGGTTACACTCAAACAGAGGGGACTAATTACCATGACACCTTTGCGCCTATTGCTAAAATGGTAACCATTCGTACTTTATTAGCTCTTGCTTCGATTCATCATTGGCCTCTCTACCAATTAGATGTGAATGATGCTTTTCTGCATGGTGATCTTGACGAAGAGGTCTAAATGAGGTTTCCACCGAATTTTCATACTAAGGGGGAGAATTTAGTCTGTCGACTTAAGAAATCACTCTATGGCCTTAAACAGGCATCAAGGCAATGGTTTGCTAAATTTTCTTTTGCACTGCTTGATGTTGGTTGTCAACAGTCCAAGGTGGACTATTCACTTTTTACATTGGTTCGTGGCTCTCTCTTGACTATTGTCCTTGTTTATGTTAATGATTTGGTTATCACTGGTGATGATGAAGTTATGATTCAACTTCTCAAGCGCTTCCTTAACACACAATTTTGCATTAAGGACTTGGGTACTCTCAAATATTTCTTGGGCATTGAAGTTTCTCATTCCAAATTTGGGATTTTCTTGTCACAAAGGAAATACACTCTTGATATTTTGTTTGACGTTGGTCTTCTTGGAGGACATCCTGTTGATACTCTGATGGAACCTAATATACAATTTTCAGAATCCTCCCCAACTCTCAAGGATCCCAGTTCATATCAACGACTTATTGGTAGATTATTAAATCTTACAATAACTCGTCCAGATTTACTCTTTGCAGTGCAACATCTTAGTCAATTTATACACTCTCCTAATGAAGACCATTGGAATTCCGCACTTCGCATTATGCAATATCTCAAGCATGATCCCGACACTGATTTGTTTTTCCCATCCGATTCTACTCTCCAACTTAATGGTTACATATATTCTGATTGGGCATCTTGTTCTACATCCTAACGATTTGTTTCTGGCTACTGCATGTTTCTTGGTTCTTGTCCCATCTCATGGCGTTCCAAGAAACAGACCATTATTGCCTGTTCCTTAGCAGAAGCTGAATACCGTGCTATGGCATCTGCCACTTGCGAAATTACATGGCTTCGCATGCTTCTCTTGGATCTCCACGTCAACACTACCACTGCTGATCTTTTTTGTGATAATAAAGCGGCCATTGACATTGCCACTAATCCTATCTTCCACGAATGCACCAAACACATCGAGATGACTGTCACTTGGTTCATGAAAAAATTCAAGATGGCACTTTGCGCACTCTTCATATTCCCGATCACTCCCAACTTGCGAACTTGTTCACGAAACTGGTCACACGTGATTTATTTTGTACTTTTAAGAACAAGTTGTTGACATGTTTACATTCACCAACTTGAGGGAGAGTATTGGTAGATTAGGTTTATACTAAAGGGCATAATTGTCATTGTATTGTTTTAGCCCTAAACCCTATGTATATATATTATAAATTGTTTCATCAATAAGAACAACATTTGCCCAAACTCTACATTCATTGCTGTTGGTGGATGGGTAAACTCTAGTCACGGCTCATTGAAGTGCCGTCGTCGTTGCAGTTAGTGGATGGACGAGCAAAGCTTGTGGCCATAGCCAAGGTCAAATTTGGACAAGTAACGACCGAGCCGGCCACGAATGATGACGGAAGGGTAGCTTGAGCCAACTGCAAGTGACGCCGAAAGGGGTGGAGATGGTGGTCGTACATTGTGGTGCTTTGTGATTGAGGAGGAAGCGTCCGCGACCATTGAGGAAAGTGGGAGTTTGAGGAAGAAGAGGAAAATCAGTTTTTTTTTTTTATTCCACCTTAGCTAACACGTGTCACTATATTATTGGTATAAGTATAAAAATATGCGCCACATCAGCGATTAACATGGCGCTTTGCAACCACTAAAGAGTGTGTGATTGAGACTTAAAGAAACTGCATTATTGTAATAACTACATGCGTCACTTTTCTCATTTGCCACTTGGAAAAGGAAAAATGACATTAATAATATTTAAACTTTAAGTTAGTAAGCAGTGTCATCATTTAATTTTGAATTCGTTTAATGTGCTTCTTCTAAATGTTCAATATAATCATTTTATTTGATTGAACGAGGGGAAAATCACTGCAAGTCCCTAAATTATTAGGAAATATAATCTACTTTCTAAACTTTCAATTTGTATAATTTAGTCTCTCAACTTTCTGTCACGCCCCGAAACCTACGAGTTCGTCGACATCCCACCACGGTCCAAAAAAAAAATGCGACATCCCAAGCTTGTCGCCGACCCACACGAGATAACAATAAGATGCACATGCGGAAGCGATTACACACTCCGTACAATAAACATCATATGGAATGGCAGATAAGGAGAAAGGATCTTGTTTATAACAAATATAATTACAAACCTCACTAGAAGCCAAGGTCTACGATACTATACATGTCAAAACGGGGTCGATGGTGCAGTCAATCTAACTACTTCACTTCCTACAATTCTCAAAAAGGGGTCACGAGCCATCCAAACTCTTAATCTCCACCGTCGTCCTCTGACGGGTCGAATTCCATAGACTCCATATCCATGAGTACACCAAAACGTTGAGGTGGAGAATTCATATCACGGACGTGGGTCTGAAATGGTTTAAAAACAACGAATGAGATATAAATCTCAATAAGTCTACTTTCTAAGTTCGACTAGGGTAAAGCGTACTTTTAGAATACCCTAATATGCCGTCCTAACCAAAATCTAATTAAACGGACGAGGTAATAATACAAGTGAACTTATGGCATCAAAGAATTTAATTATTATCGAAACATGGCATAAAGCACATATTAACTCAACGGACAATATGCTCACAAGCACAATATGCACAAATCGATGCATGATTCATCCCGACGTTCCGATATTTCTCGACCCGCGTAATCACGCCTCAAGTTCGACTCGCGTAAACATGCCTCAGGTCTTCGCAACAACCCGTGTAAAATGCATCAGGTGTGCAACTCGCCACAACCCGCGTAAAGTTCACGCCTCAGGTGAGCGACAGTTGGCCTCGTCAGGCTCAACTATTCCCCGCGTCAACACGCATCAGGGTGGCTCGCATAAAATGCCTCAGGCTCAATTCTTAACCCCGTGTAAACACGCCTCAGGGTAATAATGATCACTTGGTTTTATCAAACTATCATGGAAATGTCACAATAATCACGCAACCAGCGTATAAAATCATGCGATCGAAGTCAAATCATACGATATTAAATTAAGGACGCACGATCAATATTGGATCGTATGATTAATTAATCAAGCCATGAAATCAATGCTCATACCCTACTCACATTGCATAAAAATTTATTATTATTATTATTATTTGACATAATAATTCACATTATGATATCATAAATCATAAATATCTCTAAATGACATCATGAATTCACAAAAATCACAAATGACCTCATAATTCACATTGTGACATCACATTGCCACAAAAGTCTTCATATGACCTCATAAAGTACCAAGTGACATCATGAATCACATTATCCACACATGACATCACATATTGAATTATGACATCGAAATTCTCACTTTCGGATTTCTCCAAGAACAGCCCACAAACTTGCATTTTTCTCACTCAAATCAACATATAAACACTTCTAAATCATGCCATATCCATTAACACATGAAGGCACTTCAATTCTCCATGAAAATCTACACTAGAGCATCTAAAAATCACCCAATAACCTAATCAAAGATTAGAAAGTGACTTACCACCAAAATGAGCTAAAAACACACGCAAGCAAAGACGGAATAGGCTTCGAACCGCTACTCCAAAACCATGGTGGCGACGATGGAGAAAACCGAAAGAAACAAGAAACAAGAAGAGAAAGGAAGAAATTTAATAGAGAAAGAGTGAGGAGATGGAGTGGCCAAAATTATGAGGGTGAGGAGAGAGAAAAGTGGCTGAAAATCTTCTTTTATACAAATGCTTAAACTAATCCAAGGGCTAGGGTTCAATTTTGCACAAAGAAATCAAGGGCTAAGATTAACTCTTGCATGAAAATTCAATAGAGCTAAAATGTGGATTCTTATCCATTAATAATTTCAGCCACAAGGAAAATAAATAAATTAATTAACCAACCCTAAAAAAAAAACCGATAACCGAACCTAGGGCAAAATGGAAATTTTCAATTTTCGGGCCGGTCACGCAATTTTTCGAACTTTACCACTAAAATCACTAATAATATGAGGCGACGTCCAAAATATATTCATTGACATCATCAGAAGCTTGATACCCAAGTTCGGAGGTCAATTCATGGTCAAAACCGATCAATTGCGATTTTAGCGTATTTCAAACTAACGGGCGGCTTTTTAGGTGCTACGCGTATCTACCCGTGATTGATTAAAAATCATGTCACGTGTGGTTTACTCAAATCATGGCAACCTTGGTTGTCATGTAATCGCGAGGTTCAATCATTAGTTCCGAAGGTCATGATCGTTAAAAATCTGGTTTAGGTTAATTCGCAAATTATACTATGGTCAAACGGAACCACCCGTGAACCAATTGTATAATGCT
>BCNH02000001.1:8692969-8707809 GCA_001662345.2 Metrosideros polymorpha var. glaberrima | reverse complement strand
TATATATACATATAATTTTATGTTAGAAAACACTTATGCTTAATTTCTGAAATTCTGAATGTCATTTTAATTTATAAACCAATATATAATACATTTCCATGATAGAAAATACTTATGCTTAATTTCTAAAATTTTGAATGTCATTTTAAGTTAGGTATCATTTTATGTATAAAAAAAATGAAATAAAATTTGCCATTTTGAAATTTGCATTCTCAAAAAGTATATTCCGTGTTTTCTTACAGAAATGCGTTATTTGTCATTGCTATGCACAGTATTTCACTTTAGGTCAATGACATTTATTTGCATTTGAACAAAAAAATTGACATTTATTTGCCAGTTTAGAATTTCATTTTAGGATACAAATTAGCCCATCATATTTTGTTCACAAGGTTGCACTAGTTCATTTAAAAAATATCATCTCTCATTAGATTTTTATTTATTTAAAATTATCGCGACCCTTCCGAGGGAAAATTCCCGAATAGAGTTTGACAAATTGCCAAGCAAGCATGAATGGTCCCTCTCGTGAGGCAGCAGCGTTTGCACTTGGCACAAGTTCTCCCAAGCTCTACTAACTACAACTTGATTTTCTTGTTCATTATGCCAATTCGTTTTTCTTTAGAAGCTGCCACTAATCTATTGTAGGCGTATTATATGTCAAGTAAGACGCAAGAGTTTGTCTTACTTCCGCAAATCAAAGATTGGGCATAAAGACTTCATTATACTAGATACTATCTAAAGTCCAAATTGGTTCCTTTTCTGTTTTACGGGAGAACCTTTTATGCAATTTTTCAATTTTTTGGGAAAAGGATAGCGTGAGAATCAAAATTTGGCACGGGTGGACACTTTAATGCCAAAACTTTCACAAAGAACACTTAAGTGTCTTTTTTTTTAAATAGGACATTTAAGTGCCAAATCCGGCAAGCCTAACAGGAAATCCGACGTTGCGTTATTTTATTAAGCTGATGTGGCTCGTTGGTGCTAACGTAGCAATTTTTTTTTATAATATTTTAATATTTTTTTAATAATAGTTTAATTTTCTTAATTTTTTTCTTTTTTTTTTCAATTTTCCCTTTCAAAATTTTCGCCAATTAGCTCTTGGGAACCACCGTCAATGGCGGCGAAAGGGGAGATCTTGGAGCTAAGAAGGAACTCCAACCCCAACAATAACTGGGACAAGATAGTGAATGACGTAGTGAAAATAGAGAATAAATTGTTCCCGAAGCACGAGCCTCTGACCAGATCATTCGAGGAGGAGCTGAGGAAGAAGAACACCAGGTTGCTTTCCTTGGAGCTGGATGGAGAAGTCGCGGGCTATGTCATGTACTCTTGGCCTTCATCGCTGTGCGCCTCCATCACCAAGCTCGCAGGTTCCTCACAAAAACCTTTCTTTTCCTACCATTTTACTGGTCATCCCACATTGCCCGTCACCTGTTTGATGGAAGTACTAAGAGAGTCGGACCCATTCGTTTCCCTTTCGTTCTCTTATTTACTCACGTGGGTCTCAATCTTTTGGAAACGCGAATGTCACTCATCAGTGAAAGAGAGCTGTCAAAGGCGAGGGCATGGAGGGTCGTTGCTGTGAGCGGGGATTCAGAAGTGCAGAGAAAGGAAAGTACAGAGAGTCTCGCTTCACGTGGATCCCCTGAGGGCTCCCACCATGAATCTGTACAAGAAATTGGGGTTCCAAGTCGACAGCTTGATCCGAGGTTAATGCTCTTCGTATCGCGATGCGTCTGGGATGTTCTTGGATTTGACGCGGACTAATTCACTGTCCAGAGGAAGACGCCAGAAAATGAAAATAAAAATAAAAAAGCCACGTCATTTAAAAATTTCACTGAAAAAAATCACGTCAGCAATTTGGCCGGAATTTCTTACCGGTGGCACTTAAGTATTCATTTTTACTCCAATTTTGGCACTTAAGTGTCCCTTTTGAAAATTTTAATACTAAAGTGTCTACCTATACCAAGTTTTGACACTCGCACTGTCTTTTTTTCCAATTTTTTTTTAATTTCTTAGAACATGTAAATCTAAATTAACACGCAAGGATACTCATACAACTGAATTTACACAAAGCAATAATCAAATAACGTACAATAATTTCAACAAAAAATAAAGTGTGGTGAGGTAAACAACCCAAGCCACAATGGGCAAAATTAAACATAGCCTTGTTATAAAGATCCAGGATAGGACCCCGTGACTTATGCATAAAATTAAACGTGCAACTAATCTAGATTGAGGAGTGCAAGTTTCCTAAACTAGAAGGTGGTGATCAAATCTTAAACCAAACAAAATGAGACTAAGGCTACGTTTGTTTCACAGAAAGCAACTTCTAGGAAAAAGTTTTTTGGATTTTTTTGGCATAAACTAGTCAAGAAAAACATTTTCTATCAATGGACAAAACACATTCAAAAGTGAAGAAAATGATTTTCTCTTTTTGAAGATTAGCACTAACCATCGTAGCAAGTCTCTCAAACCCTTGTATTTCTCCAAACATTCCCAGACTTTAGCTATCTTTTCTTTCGATTCTGATTCAATGTGTCACACCCCAAATCTACAGGAATAGAGGAACGATACGGCCGTCCTTCCACACGAAGGACGTAACCTCAAAACATAACCAAAGAACATGTTATTAAAATATACATCTCCAGTTATATATATATGATAAATAAGCAGGTTTGATTACAACAACAGAGTTTCTATAACTAACAAAAGAACATATACAATCTAGAACTCATCCAACCCAAAAACTAAGGACAACAAAAATTACAACTTCTTTAGGTCATACCAAAAAATAGAACCAAAAGTCCCCGTTGAGCGCTCTCGTACTAACCGCCACTAACCGAGGATCCTGAAAACATGAAAGATGAGAGGGACGAACAACCACAACCTAGTGAGGAGTACATTTCTTCTAAGCAGATCGAGCATCCACTATGCATATAACAAAACAATACGACAACTCATAATCCATATACATATCGAATCAAATATGATTTATCAGATTTTAGGAGAAGTATCCAATTCCCAATAATAGTAAGATAAAATATCAACGATCCAGTCCATTGATTAATCTCATAAAAACACATGCCAATGGTTTATCCATTAGCCAATCTCATTACTCAAATGTCAAACTATAGTCATGCATAATGCCCCATAACAAGGCGATCAAGCTCCCCCCTTGGTGAGGTCTCTACCTATATTGTTGGTAACTGGCCCACAAGAATATCCTAAACTAGTATGCATATCCACAAGCCCCGCAACAAGCTCACAGCGACATTGAGCATCAACACCATCATCCACAACCCACAAAGCCAATCCAGAATAAATAACACAAATCAGACATATAATATTCCCACAACACAACCCGTATGACTGTATTACCTTTCGAAAAGAATTTCTCAAGTCATACCTAAACTCGTTTCACAAATTAGTTCACAAGACAATACGTCACTTCATGATACATTTCCTAAAATCATTCCCATATACAAAATAGTAAAAAATGCTCGATCCAACTTTATGCAACAAAAATGTTCTTCTTAGTTAGATACGTATATATATCGAAACATTATTATTTCAAGACATGGATTTCACAAAATCGAAGAAGAAATAGCACCACTCACTTGAAATGCTCAAAATCAAACTACGCGTAGCTAGACAACTCGACAATCTCGTAATCCTATCAATTAAATGAGAATCGACTTCAAAATTGAGTAAAATATTACAATAACTGTCACACCTTGAACCTTCGGGCACGTGACCATCCGAATACACTTATCCTTTGGGTCAATAATAAATGCAACGTCCTAGGACGCGTCGGTAACCCATTCATTTTATCTTTCACTTAACGCCTGCAGAAACGAGAAACAAACGCCCGACAAACACAACAGAGATAGAAGGAAAACAACATATCATACAACAATACCAAAACACACTTTCATTTATTTATAAACACGTTAACCCTAGCAAGTATATATTACAAGCCCTCACTCTCGGGCTACTTCCTTCACGACCAACAAAAGATACTAGGGGTCGGGTTAACTTAAACTTCTCTACGCGAGAGCACCTAGAACCGCACCTGCCAACCATCCGATCTATAGTCCAGAAAAACGGTTAATAACAACGAGTGAGATAAAAATCTCAGCAAGTTAACAACCTAAGCCTCGGGTAGGGGTGCTAATTCACTCAGAGCATACCCTAAACATGCAACTCAACGTCGATGGCAGATCAATAGCGAGCAACTCTCGCTCTAAAAAATCTATAACAGGTTCGGGTGACTCTCACCAATCAATAAACAATTCACAAGCATTCTTACCTTACCTTGGCACATGCACACTCCCTACACGTTATCAATCACAGCATTATATAAACAATGCAACAAACAAGGCAATCAGGACACGCATATCATCATCTCACACACGCAATGTTTCCAAACGTAGTCCAATTTTATGCGTAGTGATTACGTCCGTTCTCGGGCACAGCACAACTCGAAGGTTGGCAGTTCTCGACCTCTCTGAGCCACGGCACAACTCGAAGGTTAGCGGTCTTCCGGCATGACTAGGCATCATCCTGCCCCATCGAGCACTGCAACATCTTCTCTTGGTCGATCGAGGTGCGGCCCCACCCCGACCTCCCCTGCAAGCAAATGGCATTCCATAAAGGAGAATCGGTCCGATCTCAAAGGGCACCACGATAGGTCATCCGAACCCCCGCCGGGCGTCCAATAATATCAGCGATAAAATTGGGCATCGTCCCCAATCACCATTGAGGGTCCATACACTTTGTGATCACACGAGCACACAGGCATTTAAATCTCATTTCTTTTTTTTCTTTTTGTCAATGCATTCACGATACGTACTCATGCCATATGTCATGCTCATTGCCATTTTCCCGCAAAAAATGCAATAAATAAATCACACTTGATCACACAAATATGTTTTTCATGCCAAACTCCATGTACCTCACTTTTCAAGTCAAATAAATGGTTTCAAAGCATAAAACTCAGCATTTAAGCACGGCACCACATCAATTTCCATTTTCATGCTAAAATGCATTCTTTTCTACTACAAACTCTCAATTCATGATACCATTATTTATCCAAGGCAAACATCAACTTAAAAACCTACTAAAACATATATAGAAAAATTAATCCAACCATGATTAATTAACCTAACCATGGTTAATTAACCTAACCATGGTTAACTAACCCAACTATGGTTAACTAACCTAACCAAGGTCAACTAACCTAACCAAGGTTAACTTAACCCAACCATGGTTAACTAAACTAACCCTAGTTAATCCATTTAACCATAGTTAAAAGTCTAATTTGTATCTTAAACTAACCCTAAGTGCAATCAACAACCTAATCAGAAATTAGGGAGTTAACTCACCATTTAATGGCGACGGCTACTACGGCGACGACGCAAAGATGGTGATGGTGGTGGTTCGGTGACGGCGCGTAGATGAAAAATGAGTATTAACGGCGGCTCGACTCGACGCGGCATGGCGTATGGACGGTGGTTCAGTACGGGCTCAGCGCGGCGGCACAGCTTGGTGACGACGGCCTAAACGTCGACGGCAAGGGCACGGCTTCAAGGCAAAGTCTTGGGTAGCACGACAGCAAGGTGAGGGGTGTGAAACAAGAAGGAAAAAGGGTGAAATGGAGGAGAGGGGAGAGCTATGAATTTGAGAGGAAAGGAAAGAAAAGAGAGAAAGTAAGAATGAGAGTAAGTGAGTGAAAGTGAGAAAGAGAGAAAGTGAGAGAGAATTGTCTTGAAAGTCTTTGCATTATTGCCCTCATTAATGCAACTCCAAAAATATCTTATCTTGTCTTCTTGAAATATCAAGACAATTAGAGCAATAATTGATCAAAGAAAGAAAAATACAAGAAGAAAGAAGAAGGAGAAAAAGCCACTTGCAATCCTTTAATGATCTTGTCTTAAGATCATAAATGCACCTTCAAAATATCTAATTTTCTAGAAGGAGCAAAATGGTCTTTTCCCAATTTGGCACTATTCATTGGGCACTATTCACGGGCTACACTATTCATGTGGCTTGACACTATTCACGTGGGCTTGGCTTAAATTTTTGCAGGCCCAATGGGCTTGATATCCAATGAGTTCTTCATTTTAGGCCAAAATGGGCTTTCGCGGACAAAACGGTCATTTTCTATTATCGTGCCTCTTGAAATCCGAAAATAATAGAAAATAGGTCCGATAGTTCGTGCCCAGTCCAAAACGTTTCTCCAATCCTAAATTTTCGGCTTACTGTCTCTTTTCCGAAAATTTAGGGTTTACCTATAAACTTTGAATTATCGGAAACGGAACGTCCAAAACTTTTTATCAGATTTGAATTCGTGATTTAAAACGTATAGAATTCCATTTTATTGCCTTGATAGTGCGAAAACGTCCAAAAATCCGATTATACACTTTTTCCATTTTGAATCGACAGTCGTTCGTCGATTAATTCATACAGTTGAAATTTCGGGATATCACAACTCTTCCCTTCTTACAAAAATTTCGTCCTCAAAATTTAAACCATTACATGATATCCTAAAAAAGATAGGGGTATTAGCGCCTCATTATCTCCTCGCTTTCCCACGTTGCTCCCTATATTCCGTGATGTTGCCAAATCACTTTGACTAAGGGAATCATCTTATTCTGTAGCATTTGCTCTTTTCTGTCTTCTATCCTCACTGGTCGTTCCACGTACGACACTCGGTCGTTCACTTCTATTTCCTCAAAGTTAAGTATGTGAGTAGGGTCAAGCTCGTACTTTCTCAACATAGATACATGGAAGACATCATGCACTTGAGCAAGTTTCGGTAGCAACGCGAGACGATAGACCAAAATTCCAATTCGTTCCAAGATTTCAAAAGGTCCAATGTGCCTCGGACTCAGCTTTCCTTTCTTGCCGAATCGCGAAGTACCTCACATTGGTGACACCTTGAGGAACACATGGTCACCTACTTGAAATTCCAACGGTCGACGCCGCTTGTCTGCGTAACTTTTCTGGCAATTTTGGGCTGTCTTGAGTCTTTCTTTGATAAACTTGACAGCATCCAACGATTATTGCACCAACTCAGGACCTGTGATCTTTCGTTCACCAACTTCGTCCCAACACACTGGAGTTCTACAGGCCCTACCATACAGTGCTTCAAATGGTGCCCTTTTGATGCTTTGTTGATAACTATTGTTGTAGGCGAACTCAACCAAATGAAGTTGTTCCTCCCAGCTTACTTTGAAATCCAAAACGCATGCTCGCAACATATCCTCGAGCGTTTGAATTGTTCTTTTTGACTGGCCATCCGTCTGCGGATGATAGGCAGTGCTGTATTGCAGCTTTGTTCCTAAGGCAATCTGCAAGCTTTTCCAAAACATTACAGTGAACTTAGGATCTCAATCTGAAGTGATCGTTACTGGCACTTCATGAAGACGAACAATTTGTCGCACGTACAAGTCAGCATATCTGTCCAATGGGAAATCTTTTCGTACAGCGATAAAATGTGCGGACTTCGTGAGTCTATCGACCATGACCCAAATGGAATCATTGCCTCGTTGACTCCTTGGTAATCCTATCACAAAATCCATTGTGATATATTCCCATTTCCATTCTAGGATCTCGAGAGGTTGCAGCAGTCCACCAAGCTTGCAATGCTGCGCCTTCACTTGTTGGCACGTTAAGCACTTAGCCACGTACTTAGCGATATCAGCCTTCATGCCATTCCACCAATAATACTGCCTTAAATTCGGATACATCTTGGTGCTGCCCGGATGAATGCTGTAGCTACTACGATGGGCTTGATAAAATTTCTTCCTTAAGCCCTAAATCGTTGGGTATGCACAATTGTCCGCGGAATTTTAATATTCCGTCCTCAACTACTTGGAAATCGGCTTTCCTTTTCGCTGAATCCTCTTGCAGGGTCTACGGATTGCAAGGCTTTAACCTTTTCCTGCACTTCTGGTTTAATCCTTAGCGTAGCCATGAGACTCGATAGATGGCTTTCCTCAAACTTAAAATCTGAATCTCGTACTTCTTCGAGAAAAAGCCATTCTCGAACCATCATATACGTAATCGTTGATTTTCGGCTCAGCGCATCAGCCACCTTGTTGGCTTTACCAGGATGATATAGAATGTCGCAATCATAGTCCCTGAGAAGTTCCATCCAACGTCATTGTCTCATGTTCAACTCCTTCTGCGAGAACAGGTACTTAAGACTCCGATGGTCGATGTAGACTTGGAACTTTTTTCCGCAAAGATAATGCCTCCAAATCTTGAGTGCAAAGACGATTGCAGCTAATTCCAAATCATGCGTCAAGTAGTTCAACTCGTGAGGTCTTAAATGTCGGGACGCGTATGCAACCACTCTTCCATGTTGCATTAAAATGCAACCCAATCCTTTAAACGACGCATCACTGTAGATTTCATAACATCCTGGACCAGACAGTATTGTCAAAACTGGAGCCGTAGTTAGCTTGTGCTTAAGCTTTTGAAAACTACGCTCACACTTATCGGTCCATTCAAACTTCTCATCCTTCTTTAGCAATCGTGTCAATGGCATGGCTATTGCAGAAAACCTTTCCACGAATCGTCTGTAGTAGCCTGCCAATCCTAAGAAACTTCGAATTTCCGTTACAGTCGTTAGCCTTGGCCAATCCATAACTGTTTCAATCTTGCTCGGATCAATGGAAATTCCTTCACCAGAAATTACATGTCCAAGAAAAGCTACGCAAGCTAGCCAAAACTCGCACTTACTGAACTTAGCATATAGCCTATGCTCTCGAAGGGTCTGCAGAATTATCCTCAAGTGATGTTCATGTTCTTCTGGGCTTCTTGAATACACCTGAATATCGTCAATGAACACGATCATGAACCGGTCCAAATACTCCTTGAACACTCGGTTCATTAAATCCATAAAAGCAGCAAGGACATTTGTCAGATCAAACGGCATTACCGTAAACTCATAATAACCATAGCGCGTACGAAATGCTGACTTCGGTATGTCCTCCTTCTTGATCCTCAACTGGTGATAGCCCGTCCTTGGGTCTATCTTGGAAAATACCGAAGCTCCTTGAAGTTGGTCAAACAAATCGTCTATTCTCGACAACGGGTACTTGTTCTTGACCGTTACTTGATTAAGTTGCCAATAATCGATGCAAAGACGCAACGATCCATCTTTCTTTCTTACGAACAGAACTAGTGCTTCCCAAGGCGATGCACTAGGGCGGATAAATCCTTTATCCAACAAGTCTTGCATCTGCACCTTTAACTCCTTTAGTTCTGACAGTGCTATGAGGTACGGTGTTTTGAAAATCGGCTCCATTCCAGGGGCTAACTCAATCGTAAATTCTATTTCTTTCTCTGGAGGTAATCCAAGTAATTCCTTCGGAAAGACATCGGAAAATCCCATACTACCGCGATGTCCTCCATCTTTGGTTTCTCAACCAGCGTATTAACCATGATTGCCAAATAACCTTGGCAACCCTTATCCAACAAAGCTGTCACCTCCAGCGACGAAATCAAAGGAATCGAGGGGGATCCTCTGTTTCCAATGAACTCAAAACTAACCCTTCCTAACGGGTTAAACTTGATTGCTTTACGATAGCAATCCATCGTAGCTCGTTGCTTGGTGAGCCAATCCATTCCGATTATGGCATCAAAGTCATACATCGCTAGCACAATCAAATCTATACTTTCTTCTCAACCGCCTATGATTATCTTACAATCTGAACATCCTACCACAGACAATACTTTATCCTTTAACGGGGTAGAGATACTAAGGACCGTTTCTAACGATTTCGAACTTAACCCCACTAATTCCACAAATTGCTTAGCAACAAATGAATGTGTAGCTCCCGGATCGAATAAAGTATAAGCAATATGATCATGCAAGGAGACCGTACCTATAACGATCGACGAATCCTTCGCCTCCTGACGAGTAACAGCATAAACCCTTCCATGCATCGGGGGTCGATTCAGATTGTTCTGCAGGGCATTCCTTAATGGTTGCCCTCCTTGCGACTGTGGTGCTGGTGCTCCAAGAGGTCTACACTGACAGTCCCTCACTTGGTGGCCACACTGACCACACCCATAACAGGCTCCTATCCTGGTAGAACATGGAGATGCTCCATGTCTTCTGTTACAGAACCGGCACGCACCAAATGAGTTGTATGCCGGCTTTCCAATGCCATCCTTTTGGTTGGGAGAGATAGAATATTTTCCTCCAGTCATAAGCCTCTTCCCAAACCGATGGTTATCCCTATTAGATGTAAACCGCGATCCAGATGTGGCTGCACGCTCTGCCATGTTCCTTTCAATGAGTTGGGCCCTTTCATACAACTCATCGTAATCTTTAAGGTTCAAGGGTACCAACTGGTCCTTAATCTCTAATTTCAGGCCATCCTGAAATCTTCTCGCCTTGTCCACCGAGTCCTCAATCAACCTCGGTGCATACCTTGACAGCTCAGCGAACTTCGCCTCATATTGGTCCACGGATAGATGGTTTTAATGAAGTCGCTGAAATTTAGTCCTCTTTTATTCCTTCGGACAGTCCGAGAAGTACTTTCTGTTGAAAGCTTCAACGAAGGCACCCCACACTGGAAATGTACCTTTAGGGAAAACCCTTCCTCGAGTGGCTTCCTACCAAGAACTAGCGTTACCTTGCAGTTGGTAAACAGCCAGTGTCACTTTGTCTTCTTCCGAGCATCTTAACAAGGCAAAAATCTTTTCTAGCTCCTTGATCCAGAGGGTTGCAGCCTCAAGATCACCCATTCCAGTAAACTTTGGCGGTTTAAGCTTCAGAAACTGCTCAACCACCCTATGCATTGGTTGATCGCCATTCCCGTTCCCAGCAAACAGGATTTCATCGAGTACAGCGGCAGCAGCAGCTTCCGCTTGATTCAAAGCTTATTGCCCCATGAAATTCCTCATGGCTTCCAAAGCTTGCAGGATCCTATCCAATCTGGGATCCTCTTGTACCCTTCCTCGAGAACTTGCTTGGCTTTGGGTTGCCCTTTTCCTAGGGATCCTTGGTTCCGGATTGCTCATCTCTCAGGATTTCCACAAACCCTACGTGTCAAATATCTACACAAAATTAGAACTCAAGAACAACGTTCTTGAAAATCAATCAGCAATCACAAGCACGGGGTGTTTTCCTAACTAACTATCCCCAAACTCCACGCACCTTATCACTCCGGGTTTTAACCAAGCTCTGATACCAAAACTGGGATGTCACGCCCCGGACTCTCGGGCACGTGACCATCTGGATACACTTATCCTTTGGGTCAATAATAAATGCAACGTCCCAAGACGCGTCGGCGACCCATTCATTTTATCTTTCACTTAACGCGTGCAGAAACGAGAAACAAACGCTCGACAAACACAACAGGGACAGAAGGAAAACAACATATCATACAACAACACCAAAACACACCTTCATTTATTTATAAACACGTTAACCATATGAAGAATATGTTACAAGCCCTCACTCTCGGGCTACTTCCTTCACGACCAACAAAAGATACCGGGAATCGGGTTAACTTAAACTTCTTTACGCGAGAGCACCTCGAATCACACCTGCCAACCATCCGATCTATGGTCCTAAAAAACGGTTAATAATAACGAGTAAAATAAAAATCTCAGCAAGTTAACAACTTAAGCCTCGCGTAGGGTGCCAATTCACTCAGAGCATACCCTAAACATGCAACTCAACGTCAATGGCAAATCAATAATGAGCGACTCTCACTCTAAATAATTTATAAAGGTACGGGTGACTCTCACCAATCAATAGACAATTCACAAGCATTCTTACCTTGCCTTGGTACATGCACACACCCTGCATGTTATCAATCACAGCATTATATAAACAATATATCAAACAAGGCAATCAGGACACGCATATCATCATCTCACACACGCAATGTTTTCAAGCATAGTCCAATTTTATGCCTAGTGATTACGCCCGCTCTCGGGCACGGCACAACTCGAAGGTTGACAGTTCTCAATCTCTCCGAGCCACGGTACAACTCAAAGGTTGACGGTCTTCCGGCATGACCGGGCATCGTCCCGCCCCATCGGGCATGGCAACACCTCCTCCTAGTCGATCGAGGTATGGCCCCACCCCGACCTCCCCTGCAGGCAGATGGTATTCCATAAAGGAGAATCGGTTTGGCCTCAAAGGGCACCGTGATCGGTCATCCGGACTCCCGCTAGGTGTCCAATAATATCAGCGATAAAATTGGGCATCATCCCCAATCACCATTGAGGGTCCGTACATTTTGTGATCACACGAGCACACAGGCATTTAAATCTCATTTCTTTCTTTCTTTTTGTCAATACATTCATGATACGTGCTCATGCCATATGTCATGCTCGTTGCCATTTTCCCGTGAAAAATGCAATACATAAATCACACTTGATCACACGAATATGCTTTTCATGCCAAACTCCACATGCCTCACTTTTCAAGTCAAATAAATGGTTTCAAAGCATAAAACTCAGCATTTAAGCACGGCACCATATCAATTTCCATTTTCATGCCAAAATGCATTCTTTTTTACTACAAACTCTTAATTCATGATACCATTATTTATCCAAGGCAAACATCAACTTAAAAACCTACTAAAACATATATAGAAAAATTAACCCAACCATGGTTAATTAACCTAACCATGGTTAACTAACCTAACCAAGGCCAACTAACCTAATCAAGGTTAACTTAACCAAACCATGGTTAACTAAACTAACCCTAGTTAATCCATTTAACTATAGTTAAAAGTCTAATTTGCACCTTAAACTAACCCTAAGTGCAATCAACAACCTAATCAAGGATTAGGGAGTTAACTCACCATTTAACGGCGACGGCTACTAGGCGACGATGGCGGCGACGACACGAAGACGGTGATGGTGGTGGCTCGGCGATGGCGCGTAGATGGAAAATGGGTATTAATAATGGCTCGACTCGGCGCAGCACGGCGTGCGGACGGTGGTTCGGTACGGGCTTAGCGCGGTGGCACGGCTTGGCCACGATGGCCTAAACGTCGGCGGCAAGGGCATGGCTTCAAGGCACATCTTGGGTAGCACGACGGCAATGTGAGGGGTGTGAAATAAGAAGGAAAAAGGGTGAAATGGAGGAGAGGGGGGAGCTACGAATTTGAGAGGAAAAGAAAGAGAGAAAGTAAGAATGAGAGTGAATGAGTGAAAGTGAGAAAGTGAGAGAGAGTTGTCTTGAAAGTCTTTGCATTATTGCCCTCATTAATGCAACTTCAAAAATATCTTATCTTGTCTTCTTGAAATATCAAGACAATTAGAGCAATAATTGATCAAAGAAAGAAAAAGACAAGAAGAAAGAAGAAGGAGAAGAAGCCACTTGCAATCCTTTAATGATCTTGTCTTAAGATCATAAATGCACCTTCAAAATATCTAATTTTCTAGAAGGGGCAAATTGGTCTTTTCCCAATTTGGCACTATTCATTCGGCACTATTCACGGGCTACACTATTCACGTGGGCTTGGCTTGAATTTTTGCGGGCCCAATGGGCTTGATATCCAATGGGTTCTTCATTTTGGGCCAAAATGGGCTTTCGCGGGCAAAACGGTCATTTTCTATTATCGGGCCTCTTGAAATCCGAAAATAATAGAAAATAGGTCCGATGGTTCGTGCCTAGTCCAAAACGTTTCTCCGATCCTAAATTTTCGGCTTACTGTCTCTTTTTCGAAAATTTAGGGTTTACCGATAAACTTTGAATTATCGAAAAGGGAACATCCAAAACTTTTCATCGGATTTGAATTCATGATTTAAAACCTATCGAATTCCATTTTATTGCTTTGACAGTGCGAAAACATCCAAAAATCCGATTATACACTTTTTCCAATTTGAATCAACAATCGTCTATCGATTAATTTATACAGTTGAAATTTCGGGATATCATAATAACTACAAAGTGACTAAACGATGCCTAGACGCTAACAAAACAAGTCATACGCGCTAACAAATCGCACACCCAAAGCGATTACTCAAGTCGTCTACAACGCGTAACTTGCGCGTCAAACTTTAACGCATCATAACTCCCTCCTCCGACCCCGATTAAAGCAAGCTTGTAGTCCAAAAAAAGTTCTTTTAATGTACTTTAAAACCCCAACACAACTCCTCCAGAATTTGTCCAAAAATCAACAAAAACAGATGCAACAGGTTCTGATCGCGCACTATTCACTACGCACGCCAAACTTCAAAAATTCGTTTCTTTCAAACCATAAGTCCAAATCAAGATTCGTAAAATCCCATAGCTCATGAACACCCTTAACTATAATTCTCTAAAAAAAAAATCAACTTAACGGCTCCAAAATCGAACTTCGTGGCTCAAATTTCACATAATTCCGAATTTCAGCTCTAAATCCAAAAACTACTCGAATAGGATGAACAAGGGGCACGAGCGTTTACCAAGCATTGCGATATGTAATGAAATTGGCTTAGTGAGGCATCCGTGGCTTGTGCGCAAAAGCCCCATTTTTCCTTTCTCTTTTTCTTTCTTCTCTTCTCTTCTCTTTTCTCTCTTTCTTTCCTCTATTTTTCCCTTCTCTATTCTGTTTTTTTCTCTTCCCCTGCATTTTTACTTGCTTTTGGTAACTACAGTGAACCGAGCACTGTTCACTATAGCAAAAGTTGACTCGATCAAAAAAAATAAAATTTAGCCCATATTTTACACAATGGGTCTGAGCACATCATAATTGGAGGAATTGGCGATCGTTTGTAGTTCATCTTGCAAGTGTTCCAACTCATACCTTGCATTTGAAAATTTCGCTTCGCCCCAATTTGTAAGTTCTTCAGCAGTTTTTTTTTTTTTTTTTTTT
>BCNH02000001.1:8673696-8692321 GCA_001662345.2 Metrosideros polymorpha var. glaberrima | reverse complement strand
AAAAAAAAAAAAAACATAAGGTGGGAGGATAAAATCACATTGTTTTGATTAATATGAGCAGTCTTATGTATTCATGACGATATGCAACCTTACATTTATCAATAAACAATCTCTTTCAACATTTCCCTCTATGAATTTGACTCATTAGATCTCTCTTGAAGTTATTACCGTCAATTTAATAAGTTTTTTTTTGGGTTGAAAAATTTAATAAGTTAGAAAGTGCGGAAATAGAGTGAGTCTTTTGTAAGGTTATGTGATTGACTATATAACTGAGGTACTTGAGGTACTTTTTTTATGCTTATCAATTCTAGAATTTCTATCTCTCCTTTTTGTACGCCAGAGAAAATATATTACAATGCTATATTATTCTAGAATGATGCAGCCTATACATTACCAATAGTTATAACCAACCATACTATCTTCGAACTCTAAATAATCCAAGTAAATTGAATCGGTTTATAAATCCTATCTGCATCGATTGGTCACTAATATCACGTCTAGATAAGTGCATGTTTCGAGTTTAAAAGAATTTCAATCTTTAACTTCCTTCTTCAGGGTTCATCATTGATCCCACATTTTACATTGGGTGTCGCTAGCGTGACGGTTGCCGTTTCCTAAAATTTCTAACTTGGAATTTTGACCACAAGTTCCCCATGAGAGATTGGGCAATAGAAAGTGGTATCATTCTAGTTTGTTTAAAGGAACAAATCGGAATTAACAAGAATTAAGTACGAAATAATTCATAAAAAATTGAGGTGCAACTTTTTAATGCACAATGAACATTGCTCAATCAAATAATAACATCTAGTGCACTGTAAGTCTAGGTAATTTTAAGATCTTGAAATCCGTTAAATATACAAACATTAAAAAAAAAAATCGGTTTACAAATTTAATACAAGTGAGCTCCTAGTGTTGCAACAAGATTCATCGCTAATTTTTTTTTTATTACAAGAAAGTGATATATTGAACATCAACTTTAGCTCTTCACTATGAGAATATCATTTTTAGAAGTACAATACTCAATCCTTTTTCTTTCAAAAACACTTTAGATATATGCGGTTTGTATTAGAGGTAAAGTGATTGACAAAGATAATGATAGCGGAGAAAATGAGACGGATAACATTAATAATCCCTATACTATTTTCATACTTCTTGTTATTTTATTTTAGTAGTTAATTTTTTTTTTCAGATTAATTTTGTCTTGGTCTATTTCTTTTTCGTATATAAGGAACTCCACTTATACAAATCCCAACTAGATTTTATATTCCTGATTTTCCAAAGAAATTGAGTAAAAAAACTGGTAGTAGAGAAGGCGCCGCAAGAGTAACGATGCCGTTAGTTCATAATTTCCCCTTACATTCACCCTGATAAATGCGTAGTACAAATTTGCCATTGTAAGCAATTAACGTAACTAGCATGACTCAGGAGATGCAAAGTAAGTAGCTTCCTGATGAAAACTGAAATACCCCATTTTCTTCGCTTCTGCTTTCTATATTAGTATGGATGCACTGTACTGTGTTTCCATATATGTGGCCTTCACATTTGTCATCTTAGCGTTTGAATAGCTGGTACCTACCCAAACGTTATTCCTCCTTAAATTGATTGGTCCACCGTGCCTCTGTATCCATATTTCAAAGAAAAAACAAAGGTTTCGAATATGAACTTGTCACTTAGACTTTTTGTGGTATTCATGATCATTCCTGCCCTTCTACAAGCTTGCTCCGGATTCTTTTACATAGGTTGGACAGTCCATCTCCAAATCTACAACCGTTTACCTGGAGGTGCAATGCTAAATGTTCATTGCAAATCCAAAGATGACGATCTCGGTTTTCATCAACTCCCTATCAATGGCTTGTGGGAATTTATATTCAAGCCTAATTTTTGGGGTCGCACGCTCTTCCTTTGCAGCATGCAATGACCTTGTCAATTTCACTACTTTGATGTATACAATGAGGGTAGAGATTTTAAGCGATATGATGGCACGTGTCCATGGAATATATATCATAGTGGTCCGTGTTTGTTTAACACAATATGTGAAAATTGGAATTCCTAAAATTTCCTAGGAAAAAATGTGTCTATGCCATTTTGTGATAATCTGGTATTTGGCTTTGGTTGAGATAACCTTGTAAGCTTCTCCTTTGGGTGAAATAAAGATCGCTAGTTAATACTTAATGGGCATTTATGCAGAATTGATCATACTGATCAAGTAGGGAAAGTTACCAAAACAATCCAAAACCTATTGTAATTATGTCAATTCAGTCCAAAACCTTTTTTTGTCAATTGAATCCTAAACCTTTCGCATTTGTGCCAATTCAATTCATTTGGCCAATTTTGGCCGACAAGCGCTGACATGGAAATTGTTTAATATTTTTTAAATTTTAAATATTTTTTTCAAATTTTTAAATTAATTTTTAAATTTCTTTTCCTTTCTTTTCCCTTCCTTCTTTGCTTTTTGTTTGTGGCCAATGATGGTCATCGGAGCTTGCCAGCCACTAGGCGAGGGCAGCCTCCAAATGGCCACGCTAGCCGTGGGCAAAGGCAGCCTTGCCCGAGGCTAGCGAGGCCATGGCCGCCTTCACCGTGGTTGGTGAGGCCATGGCGAGGCTGCCCTCTCCCAGATATGGGTGAGGTCGAGCGAGGGTCGTGACCCTCACCCACGGTCAGCAAGCTCCAATGACGATCCTTGCCGAACACAAGCAAAAAACAAAGGAAGGAAAAAATAAGCGAAAATTAAATTTTTTTAAATAATAAAATATTATTAAAAATTGTCAATATCAGAGCTGACCATGCCACCTCAGCGCCTACCAAACAAGATTGACTAAATGGACAAATTGGCACAAATGCAAAGGTTTAGGACTTAAATGGCAAAAAAAAGTTTAGGACTGAATTTGCACAATTGCAATAGGTTTAGGACTATTTTGGTAATCATCCCAATCAAATATTTGTCTAGCATTAGAGGAGTTATCAAGTCAATTCATGCTATTCACCCGTCTCATACTCATGAATCGCAAGAGTGTGTGAATCCTATGTGGATTGTACAACGTATCATACCAATTCATATACAATAAGATACAAAAAAACAAATGTGTTCTTAAATTGAGATTAAATCGCAGATTATATATTTTGTGTTAATTTCTTTCCTCTGTGGCCGGCGAGCTCCGACGACAGCCCTTGCCGAACACATGCTGTGATATCCCAAATTTCGACCAATGTGTTAAGATTGAATTCAATGGATTTTAACCACGAATTTTAATCCAATGAAGAGTATTTGATATTTCGTTATCGATATATCAAAATTTATCAATAAACCCTAAATTTTCGGATAAATAACAGGAAGCCGAAAATTGACAACCAAAAAGACGTTACGGACTTGGCATGAATCGACGGGCCTACTACCTATGAAATTCGGCCACCAAGAAGCCATATGAGAGGAAATTACCGTTTTGCCCTCGAAAGCCCATTTTTTGCCCAAATAAAGAACCAATTGGATTTTTAACCCATTAGGCCCATTAAAATTCAAGCTCACATGAATAATGTAAGCCTGTATGGATAGTGCCGAGGGTGGAAATTACCATTTTACCCCTTCTATAAAACTTGGACTTTATGGGCAAATATTAATGGATGCAAGACAATAGGATTTAATGTTAGTCCTCAAAGTCTTCTTCCTTTCACCCCCCCCCCCCCCCGAACCCCTCTTGCCTCTCTCTTTCTCTCTCTCTCTCTTTCTTTCCTTCTTTCCTCAATTATTTGGCCTTAAGTTGTCTTGAAATTCAAGAGCAAAGTTGGATAGAATTGGAAGTGCATTATTGAAGAGCATTATTGCAAGAAACTTTCCAAAACAACCCTCTCTTTTTTTTCTTTCTTGCTCACTTGCACTCTCTTCCTCTCTTTCATTTTCCCTTGGATTCGGCCACCCCCACTTTGCCGTCGCCATTCGTCGCCATGCCGAGCTTGAGCCGCGTGCTTGCCGCCGTGGAACTGTGCCATCCATCGTCGTGTAGCCGCGCCCTCACCACCCAAGCCGTGCTTGAGCCACCGCCGCACCAAGCCAAGCCGCCATCCATACCCGTTTCCATCCATGTGCCGTCGTCGAGCCGCCACCGCCACCACCACCGTCTTCATACCGTCGCCACCGCTGTTAAACAATGAGTTAACTCCCTAATCCTTGATTAGGTTGTTAATTGCACTTAGGATTAGATTAGTTAACTATGGTTGGTTTAGTTAACTATGGTTGAGTTAGTTCACTATGGTTGAGTTAGTTCACTATGGTTAAGTTAGTTAACCATGGTTAATTTAGTTAACCATGGTTAAGTTAGTTAACTATGGTTCAGTTAGTTAACTATGATTGAGTTAGTTAACTATGGTTCAATTAGTTAACTATGGTTGGGTTAGTTATTAATTTGTATGCTTTGGTATGTTTTAAGGTAAAGATTACCTTGGAAAGATAATTATTTCATGAACTATGATTTTCTAGTCGAAAATAACGTATTTTTGGCATATAAATGGTGACTGGTGTGGTGTCGTACTTAGATACTGATTTTTATGCATTGAAATAATCTAGGAGACTTGAAAAATGAAGCACATGAAGTTTGACATGAAAAGCATGTTTGTATGATCACGTGTGATTTATTTATTACATTTTTACGTGTGAAAATGGCAATAAGTTTGACGTATGAGCAAGAATCATAGCATGAGCACATATCATGAGTGCATTGGCTAGAAGAAAAAAGAAATGAGATTTGTATGCATGTGTACTAGTGTGATCACAAAATGTACGGACCATCAATGCTGATTGGGGACGATGCCCGATTTTATCGATGATATTATCGGATACCCGGCAGGGGTTCAGATGACGAATCGCAGTAGAGGCCGAACCGATTCTCCTTTATAGAATGTCGTCTGCTTGCGGGGGAGGTCGAGGTGGGGCCGCACCTTGATTGACAAAGAGGCAACATTGCCATGCCCAATAGGGTGGGACGATGCCCGGTCATGTCGAAAGACAGCCAACCTTCAGGTTGTGCCATTGCCCAAAGAGGTCGAGAATCACCAACCTTCAGGTTGTGCCGTGCCCAAGCGGGCGTAATCGCTAGGCGTAAAATTGGACCACGCTTGGATGCATTGCGTGTGAGAAATAGTATTATGCGTTCTGATGTTGTGCATGGTCTGATGTATTGTTTATAGAATGTCACAACCAATATCATGTAAGGTATGTGCCAAGGCGAGGTAAGAATTCATGTGATTTGTCTGTTGATTGAGTTGAGTCACTCGAACCTATTATAGATTAAGTAGAGCAAGAGTTGCTCGCTATTGATCTGTCATCGATGTTAGGTCGCATGTTTAGGGTATGCTCTAGGTAAATCAACACCCTACAAGAGACTTAGTTGTTAACTTGCTAAGATTTTATCTCATTTGTTGTTGTTAACCGCTTTTCAGACCTGTACCATAGATAGACATCTAGTGCGGTTCGGGGTTCCTACGGACTAGAGCTCATGATAACATTGTACTTGGTCCATGGTAAAGACTACAACTATGAGCTTCATGTTACGACAGTTTTGGTCGATGAGAGATTGATGCACCTGATGCCTCACTGTTTTAGGGCATGGTTCGTACGCCACGATGACGCCCTCTTTGGCCCATTGAGGGGTTTTGACGGGTAAGGTGGAGGTGAAGCAGGCGAAGAAGTTTGGGATCCGATGGACGTTGAGGTTCCCGATGGTGTTGTGGAAGATCTGGAGACCGATCCGGATGAGGAGAGTGATCCCGAGTCTCCTCCCGAGTACTACCTCTAGGTCGAGCTTGGAGAGCCGACCTTTTGACGTAACCCTGTAGTATAGCGAAGATAAGTTAACCTGACCCTGGTATTTTTTTTATGGTCTCTATAGGAAGTTGCTGCAGTAAGGGTTTGTACATATACACTTCCTAGGGTTAACATGTATATTAATAAAGTGTGTTTTGGTAATGATGTTTGTTCTGCTATTTTTCATGTTATCCCTGTTGTGACATTTGTTTGGGTGGATATTTATCGTTTCTGCATGCGTCAATCGAAAGATAAAATGAACGGGTCGACGACGCGTCCTAAGACGTCGCATTTTTAATGACCCAAAAGAAAAGAAGTATTGGGATGGTCGCGCGCTCGAGGGCCGAGGCATGACATCCCTGTTTTGGTATCAGAGCATGGTCATAACATAGAGTGATAAGGTGCTTTGGGTTTTGGGATAGTTTGTTAGGAAAAACACCCCTTTTGCTTGTGATTGCTGATTGATTTTCAGGAACGTTGTTCTTGAGTTCTAACTTCATGTCGAAATTTGACACGTAGGAATTTTTGGAATTCTTGCAAGATGAGTGAGTGATCCTGAGGCTGCAACCCTCTGGATCAAGAAGTTAGAAAAGTCCTTTGCATTACTGAGATAAAATAACGCTGGTTGTTTACCAACTGTAAGGTAACGCCAGCTCTTGGTGGGAAGCTACTCGAGGAAGAGTTTTTCCTGAAGGTATGGTCCCAATGTGGGATACCTTCATTAGAGCTTTCAATAGGAAGTATTTCTCGGATTGTACGAGAGAACAGAAAATGACTGAATTTCAGAGATTTCGTCATAACCATATGTCAATGGACCAATATGAGGTGAAGTTCACTGAGCTGTCTAGGAATGCGCCAAGCTTGATTGAAGACCCAGTGGACAAAGCGAGGAGATTCCGGGATGGCTTGAAATTAGAGATTAATGACCAGTTGGTGCCCCTAAATCTCAAGGACTACGATGAGCTGTATGAAAGAGCCTAACTCATCGAAATGAACATGGCAGAAAGTGCAGCCTCATCTGGATCGTGGTTTGTACCTAATAGGGATAACTACCGGTTTGAGAAGAGGCCAATGACTAGAGGAAAGTATTCTGTCCCTCCCAACTGAAAGAATGGCATTGGAAAGTCGGCAAACAATTCATTTGGTGTGTGCCGATTCTGTAATAGAAGACATCAAACAACCTCATGTCCTGCCAAGATAGGAGCTTGTTATGGATGTGGTCAGTACGGCCACAAAGTGCAGGACTGTCCACGTAAACCTCTTGGAGCACCAGTACCACCGCCGCAAGGAGAACAACCATTGAGGAGCACCCCGCAAAACAATCTGAATCGACCCCCGATACAAGGAGGGGTTTATGCTGTTACCAAGAAGGAGGCGAAGGATTCGCCGACCGTTACAGGTACGGTCTCCTTGCACAATCATATTGCTTATGCTTTGGTTGATCCAGGAGCTACGCATTTGTTTGTTGCCAAGCAATTTGTTGAGTTAGTGGGGTTAAGTCCGAAGCCGTTGGAAACGGTTCTTAGTATCTCAACCCCGTTAAAGGATAAAGTATTGTCTGCGGTAGGATGTTCAAATTGTAAGATAGTCATAGACGGTTGAGAAGAAAGTATATATTTGATTGTGCTGGTAATGTATGACTTTGATATCATAATCGGAATGGATTGGCTCACCAAGCAACAAGCTATGATGGATTGTTATCGTAAAACAATCAAGTTTAACCCGTTAGGAAGGGTTAGTTTCGAGTTCATTAAAAACAGAGGATCCCCTTCGATTCCCTTGATTTCAACGCTTGAGGCGACAACCTTACTGGATAAGGGTTGCTAGGATTATTTGGCAACCATGGTCAATACGTTGGTTGAGGAACCAAGGATGGAGAACATCGCTGTAGTGCAGGACTTTTCCAATGTCTTTTCAAAGGAATTGCCTATATTACCTCTAGAAAGGGAAATAGAGTTTGTGATTGAGTTAGCCCCTGGAACGGAGCCGATTTCCAAAGCATCGTATCGTATGGCATTGTCAAAACTAAAGGAATTAAAGGTGCAGATTCAAGAATTGTTGGATAAGGGATTCATCTGCCCTAATGCATCGCCTTGGGGAGCACCAGTTCTGTTCGTAAGAAAGAAGGATGGATCGTTGCGTCCTTGCATCGATTATCGACAACTCAATCAAGTAATGGTCAAGAACAAGTAACCGTTACCAAGAATAGACGATCTGTTTGACCAACTTCAAGGAGCTTCAGTATTTTCCAAGATAGACCTAAGGATGGGCTATCACCAATTGAGGATTAAGAAGGAAGATATACTGAAGACGGCATTTCGTACGCGTTATGGTCATTACAAGTTTACCGTAATGCCATTTGATCTGACAAATGCCCCTGCTGCTTTTATGGATCTAATGAACCGTGTGTTCAAAGAGTATTTGGACCAGTTCATGATCGTGTTCATCGATGACATTCTGGTGTATTCAAGAAGCCCCGAAGAGCATGAACAACACTTGAGGACAATTCCGTAGACCCTTCGAGAGCATAAACTGTATGCTAAGTTCAGTAAGTGCAAGTTTTGGTTAGCTCGCATAGCTTTTCTTGGACATGTAATCTCTAGCGAAGGAATTTCCATAGATTCGACCAAGATTGAAGTACTTATGGATTGGCCAAGGCCAATTACTGTAACGGAGATTCGGAGTTTCTTGGGATTGGCAGGCTACTATAAATGATTCGTGGAAAGGTTTTTTGTGATATTTATGCCTCTGACACGATTGCTAAAGAATGACGAGAAGTTTGAATGGACGGATAAGTACGAGCATAGTTTTCAAGAGTTTAAGCACAAGCTAACTACGGCTCCAATTTTGATAATACTGTCTGGTCTAGAAGGTTATGAAATCTATAGTGATGCGTCATTTAAGGGATTAGGCTGCGTTTTAATGCAACATAGAAGAGTGGTTGCATACGCATCCCAACAGTTAAGGCCTCATGAGTTGAACTATCCGACGCATGATTTGGACTTAACAGCAATCGTCTTTGCCCTCAAGATTTGGAGACATTATCTATGTGGAGAAAAGTTTCAAGTTTACACCAATCATCAAAGTCTTAAGTACCTATTCTCGCAGAAGGAGTTGAACATGAGACAACGACGTTGGATGGAGCTTCTTAAGGATTATGATTATGACATTCTGTACCATCCTAGTAAAGCCAACAAGGTGGCGGATGCGCTTAGTCGAAAGTCAACGATTGCGCAAATGATGGTCAAAGAATGGCTTCTTCTCGAAGAAGTGCGAGATTCAGACTTTAAGTTTGCAGGAAGCCATCTATCGAGTCTCATGGCTACTTTAAGGATTGAACCAGAAGTGCAGGTAAAAATTAAAGCCTTGCAATCCATAGACCATGCAATCCAAAAGATTATGCATGAAGATTAAGCAAAGAGAAAATCTGATTTTCAAGTAAATGAGGACAGAATATTGAGATAACGCAGACGATTGTGCATGCCCAATGATACAGGGCTTAAGGAAGAAATTTGGTCAAAAGCCCATCATAGTAGCTACAATATTCATCCGGGCAGCATAAAGATGTATCAGAACTTGAGGCGATATTATTGGAGTGGCATGAAGGCTAATATCGCTAAATACGTGGTTAAGTGCTTAATGTGCCAACAAGTGAAGGCACAGCGTTGTAAGCTTGGTAGACTATTACAACCTCTCGAGATCCTAGAATGGAAATGGGAGCATATCACAATGGATTTTGTGATGGGGTTACCAAGGAGTCAACGAGGTAACGATTCCATTTGGGTCGTGGTTGATAGACTCACGAAGTCCGCCCATTTTATTGCCGTACGAAAGGATTTCGCATTAGACAGATATGCTGAACTGTACGTGCGATAAATTGTTCGTCTTCATGATGTGCCAGTGACGATCACTTCAGATCGAGACCCTAAGTTCACTGCAACGTTCTGAAAAAACTTGTAGACTACCTTACGAATGAAGCTGCAATATAGCACTGCCTATCATCCACAAACGGATGGCCAATCAGAAAGAACAATTCAAACGCTCGAATACATGTTGCAAGCATGTGTTTGGGATTTTAAAGGAAGTTGGGAGGAACAACTTCATCTTGTTGAGTTTGCCTACAACAACAGCTATCAATAGAGCATCAAAATGACATCATTTGAAGCGTTGTATGGTAGGGCCTGTAGGACTCCAGTTTGTTGGGATGAAGTTGGTGAACGAAAGATCACAAGTCCTGAGTTGGTGCAACAATCATTGGATGCTGTCAAGGTTATTAGAGAAAGACTTAAGATAGCCCAAAGCCGCCAGAAAAGTTATGCGGATAAGCGACGTAGACCATTGAAATTTCAAGTAGGTGATGTACTCCTCAAGGTGTCATCGATGAGAAGTACATCGCAATTCGGCAAGCAAGGAAAGCTGAGTCCGAAGTATGTTGGACCTTTTGAAATCTTGGAACAGATTGGGATTTTGGCCTATCGTCTCGCGTTGCCACCAATACTTGCTCAAGTGCATGATGTCTTTCACGTATCTATGTTGAGGAAGTATGAGCTTGAGCCGGCTCATGTGCTTAATTTTGAGGAAATAGAAGTGAACAACCGAGTGTCGTACGTGGAATGACCAGTGAGGATACAGGACAGAAAGGAGCAAGTGCTGTGGAACAAGACGATTTCCTTGGTAAAGGTGATTTAGCAATATCACGAAATAGAGGGAGCAACGTGGGAAAGCAAAGAGATAATGATGCGCTAATATCCCTATCTTTTTTAGGATATCATGTATTGGTTTAAATTTCAAGGATGAAATTTCTGTAAGGAGGGAAAAGTTGTGATATCCCAAATTTCGACCAATGTGTTAAGATTGAATTCAATGAATTTTAACCACGAATTCTAATCCAACGAAAAGTATTGGACGTTTCGTTATCGATATATCAAAACTTATTGGTAAACCCTGAATTTTCGGATAAGTAATGGTAAGCCGAAAATTGAAAAACAAAGAGACGTGATGGACTTGGCATGAACCGACGAGCCTACTACCTATGAAATTCGGCCACCAAGAAGCCCTATGAGAGGAAATTACCGTTTTGCCCTCGAAAGCCATTTTTTGCCAAATAAAGAACCCATTGGATATCTACCCCATTAGGCCCATTAAAATTCAAGCACAAACCACGTGAATAGTGCAAACCTGTATCAATAGTGCCGAGAGTGGAAATTACCATTTTTCCCCTTCTAGAAAACTTGAACATTATGGGCAAATATTAATGGATGCAAGACAATAGGATTTAATGTTGGTCTCCAAAGTCTTCTTCTTCCCCCCCCCCCCCAAGTGCCCAAACCCCTCTTGCCTCTCTCTTTCTCTCTTTCTTTCCTTCTTTCCTCAATTATTTGGCCTTAAGTTGTCTTGAAATTCAAAAGCATAAGTTGGATAGAATTAGAAGTTGCATTATTGAAGAGCATTATTGCAAGAAAATTTCCAAGACAACCTCTCTTTTCTTTCTATCTTACTCATTTGCACTTTCTTCCTCTCTTTCATTTTCCCTTGGATTTGGCCACCCCCACTTTGTTGCCACCGTTTGTCACCATGCCGAGCTTGAGCCACGTCCTTGCTGCCATGGAGTTATGCCGTCCATCGCCGTGTAGCCGCTCCCTTACTGCCCAAGCCAAGCCAAGCCCCAACCACACCGAGCCGAGCCGCTGTCCAAACCCATTTTCCATCCATGTGCTGTCACTGAGCCACCGCTGCCACCACCTTCGCATCGTCGCCGCCGTCACCGCCGCTGTTAAATGGTGAGTTAACTCCCTAACCATTGATTAGGTTGTTAATTGCGCTTAGGGTTAGATTAGTTAACTATGGTTGGTTTACTTAACTATGATTGAGTTAGTTAACTATGGTTGAGTTAGTTATTAATTTGTATGCTTTGGTATGTTTTAAGGTGAAGATTGCCTTGGAAAGATAATTGTTTCCTGAAGTAGCATTTTCTAGTCGAAAATAATATATTTTGGGCATATAGATGGTGACTGGTGTGGTGTCGTGCTTAGATATTGAGTTTTATGCATTGGAATAATCTAAGAGGCTTGAAAAATGAAGCACGTGAAGTTTGACATGAAAAAACATGTTTGTGTGATCATGTGTGGTTTATTTATTCCATTTTTATGTGTGAAAATGGTAATAAGTTTGACGTATGAGCACAAATCATGGCATGAGCACATATCATGAGTGCATTGGCTAAAAGAAAAAAGAAATGAGGTTTGTATGCATGTGTGCTCGTGTGATCACAAAGTGTACACACCCTCAATGGTGATTAGGGACGATGCCCGATTTTATCGATGATATTATCGGACGCCCAACAGGGGTTCGAATGACGGATCGCAGTAGAGACCGGACCGATTCTCCTTTAAGGAATGCCGTCTGCCTACGGGGGAGGTCGGGGTGGGGCCGTACCTTGATTGACCAGGAGGAGATGTTGTCGTGCTCCATGGGGTGGGATGATGCCCGGTCATGCCGGAAAACCGCCAACCTTCGGGTTGTGCCATGCTCGAGAGTGGGCGTAATCACTAGGCATAAAATTAGACCACGCTTGGATGCATTGCGTGTGAAAAATGGTGTTATGCGTTCTGATGTTGTGCATGGTCTGATGTATTATTTATAGAATGTCGCAACCAATATCATACAAAGTATGTGCCAAGGCGAGGTAAGAATGCCTGTTATTTATCTTTTTATTGAGTTGAGTCACTCGAACCTGTTATAAATTAAGTAGAGCGAGAGTTGCTCGCTATTGATTTGCCATCGATGTTAGGTCACATGTTTAGGGTATGCTCTAGGTGAATCAGTACCCTACACAAGGCTTAGGTTGTTAACTTGCTGAGATTTTATCTCATTTGTTGTTGTTAACCGCTTTTCAGACCTATAGTATGGATAGACATCCAGTGCGGTTCGGGGTTCCTATGAACCAAAGCCTCGTGATAACACCGTACTTGGTCTGTGGTAAAGACTACAGCTATGAGCTTCATGTTACGACAATTTGGGTCGATGAGGGATTGATGCACCTAATGCCTCACCGTTTTAGGGCATTGTTCGTACGCCACGGTGACACCCTCTTTAGCCCATTGAGGTACTTTGACGGGCCGAGTGGAGGTGGAGCGGGCGAAGAAGTTTGGGATCCAATGGACATCGAGGTTCCTAATGGCGTTGTGGAAGATCCGAAGACCAATCCAGACGAGGAGAGTGATCTCGAGCCTCCTCCCGAGAATTACCTCTAGGTCGAGCTTGGAGAGCCGACCTTTTGACATAACCTTGTAGTATAGCAGAGATAAGTTAACCCGACCCTAGTATCTTTTTACGGTATCTATAGGAAGTTGCTGTAGTAAGGGCTTGTACATACACACTTCCTAGGGTTAACATGTATATTAATAAAGTGTGTTTTGGTAATGATGTTTGTTCTGCTGTTTTTCCTGCTATCCCTGTTGTAATGTTTGTTTGGGTGAATATTTATCGTTTCCCCTTGCGTTAATTGAAAGATCAAATGAACAGTCGACGACGCGTCGTGGGACGTCACATTTTTAATGACTCAAGAGAAGAGAAGTATCGGGATGGTTGCGTGCCGAGGGGTGACATCCCCGTTTTGGTATCAAAGCATGGTCATAACATGGAGTGATAAGGTGTATTGGGTTTTTGGACAGTTAGTTAGAAAAAATACCCCATTTACTTGTGATTGCTAATTGATTTTCAGGAACATTGTTCTTGAGTTCTAACTTCGTGTTAAAATTTGACACGTAGGAATTCTTGGAATTCCTACAAGATGAGTAATCCAGACCTAAGGATCCCTATACGAATGGTAGCCCAAGGCCAAGAAGGTGCTTGAGGAAGAGCACAAGAAGATCTCATGGGGCAACAAGCTCAGAATCAAGGTGAAGCTACTGCTGCTGCTGTCACCACACCCTATGAAATCTCGTTGGCTGGGAACAGAAGTGGCAATCAACCAATGCATATGGTGGTTGAGCAGTTTCTGAAGCTTAAGCCGCCAAAGTTCACTGGAGCGGGTGATCCTGAGGCTGCAACCCTCTAGATCAATGAGTTAGAATAGGCCTTCACATTGCTGAGATGCTTGGAGGAAGATAAAGTGATGTTAGTTGTTTACCAACTACAAGGTAACGCTAGCTCTTGGTGAGAAGCTACTCGAGGAAGAGTTTTTCCTGAAGGTACAGTCCCGCTGTGAGATACCTTCATTAGAGGTTTCAACGGGAAGTATTTCTCTGATTGTGTGAGAGAACAGAAGATGACTAAATTTCAACAACTTCATCATAACCATTTGTTAGTGGACTAATATGAGATGAAGTTCGTTGAGCTATCTAGGTATGCGCCAAGGTTGATTGAGGACCCGTTGGATAAAGCGAGGAGATTCCGGGATAGCTTGAAATTAGAGATTAAGGATCAGTTGGTGCCCCTGAACCTCAAGGACTACGATGAGCTGTATGAAAGGGCCCAACTTATCGAAAGGAACATGGCAGAACGTGTAGCCGTACCTGGATCACGATTTGTACCTAATAGGGATAACCACCGATTTGGCAAAAGGCCAATGACTGGAGGAAAGTACTCTATCTCTTCCAACCGAAAGAATGGCATTGGAAAGTTGGCAAACAATTCATTTGGTGTGTGCTGGTTCTGTAATAGAATACATGGAACAGCCCCATGTCCTGCCAAGATAGGAGCTTGTTATGGATGTGGTCAGTACGGCCACCAAGTGTGGGACTATCCGCATAAACCTCTTGGAGCACCAGCACCACCACCGCAAGGAGGACAACCATTGAGGAACGCCCCGCAAAACAATTTAAATCGACCCCCGATGCAAGGAAGGGTTTATGTTGTTACCAAGAAGGAGGTGAAGGATTCGCCGACCATTATAGGTACGGTCTCCTTGCATGATCATATTGCTTATGCTTTGTTTGATCCGGGAGCTACACATTCGTTTGTTGTTCGGCAATTTGTTGAGTTCATGGGGTTAAGTCCGAAGCCGTTGGAAATGGTTCTTAGTATCTTAACCCCGTTAAAGGATAAAGTATTATCTGCAATAGGATGTTCAGGTTGTAAGATAGTCATAGACAATCGAGAAGAAAGTATAGATTTGATTGTGCTGGCAATGTATGACTTTGATGTCATAATCGGAATGGATTAGCTCACCAAGCAACGAACTACGATGGATTGCTATCGTAAAGCAATCAAGTTTAACCCGTTAGAAAGGGTTAGTTTCGAGTTCATTAGAAATAGAGGATCCCCTTTGATTCCCTTGATTTCGTCGCTTGAAGCGACAACCTTGCTGGATAAGGGTTACCAGGGTTATTTGGCAACCATGGTCAATATGTTGGTTGAGGAACCAAGGATGGAGGACATCGCTGTAGTGTGGGACTTTTTTGATGTCTTTCCAAAGGAATTGCCTATATTACCTCCAGAAAGGGAAATAGAGTTTGTAATTGAGTTAGCCCCTAGAACGAAGCCGATTTCCAAAGCACCATATCGCATAGTGTTGTCAGAACTAAAGGAATTAAAGGTGCAGATGCAATAATTGTTGGATAAGAGATTCATCCGCCCTAGTGCATCACCTTGGGGAGCGCCATTTCTATTCTTAAGAAAAAAGGATGAATCATTATCTTTTTGCATCAATTATCGACAACTCAATCAAGTAATGGTCAAGAACAAATACTCGTTATCAAGAATAGATGATCTGTTTGACCAACTTCAAGGAGCTTCGATATTTTTCAAGATAGACCTAAGGACGAGCTATCACCAGTTGAGAATCAAGAAGGAAGATATACCAAAGACGGCATTTCGTACGCATTATGGTCATTACGAGTTTACGGTAATGCCGTTTGGTCTAACAAATGCCCCTACTACTTTTATGAATCTAATGAACTGTGTGTTCAAAGAGTATTTAGATCGGTTTGTGATCGTGTTCATCGATGACATTCTAGTGTATTCAAGAAGCCCCCAAGAGCATGAACAATACTTGAGGACAATTCTACAGACCCTTCGAGAGCATAAGCTATATGCTAAGTTCAGTAAGTGCGAGTTTTGGTTAGCTCGCGTAGCTTTTCTTGGACATGTAATCTCTAGCGAAGGAATTTCCGTAGATCCGACCAAGATTGAAGCAGTTATGGATTGGCCAAGGCCAACGACTGTAACGAAGATTCTGAGTTTCTTGGGATTGGCAAGCTACTATAAACGATTCGTGGAAAGGTTTTCTGCGATAGCTATACCTCTGACACGATTGCTAAAAAATGACAAGAAGTTTGAATGGACGGATAAGTTCGAGCTTGTTTTCAAGAGCTTAAGCAAGAGCTAACTACGGCTCCAGTTTTCACAATACCGTCTGGTCTAAGAGGTTATGAAATCTACAGTGATGCGTCATTTAAGGAATTAGGCTGCATTTTAATAGAACATGGAAGAGTGGTTGCATACACGTCCTGACAGTTAAGGCATCATGAGTTGAACTATATGACACATGATTTGGAATTAGCAGCAATCATCTTTGCCCTCAAGATTTGGAGACATTATCTATGCGAAGAAAAGTTTAAAGTTTACACCAACCATTAGGGTCTCAAGTACCTATCTTGCAAAAGGAGTTGAACATGAGACAACGATGTTGGATGGAGCTTCTCAAGGATTATGATTTTGACATTCTGTACCATCCTGGTAAAGCCAACAAGGTGGCAAATGCACTTAGTCGAAAGTCAACGATTGCGCAAATGATGGTCCAAGAATGGCTTCCTCTTGAAGAAATGTAAGATTCAGACTTTAAGTTTGAAGAAAGACATCTATCGAGTCTCATGGCTACTTTAAGGATTGAACCAGAAGTGCAGGCAAAGATTAAAGCCTTACAATCCACAGACCCTGCAATCCAAAAGATTATACATGAAGATTCAGCAAAGAGAAAAGCTAATTTTCAAGTAACTGAGGACGGAATATTGAGATAACGCAGACGATTGTGCATGCCTAATGATACAAGGCTTAAGGAAGAAATTTTGTCGAAGCCCATCGTAGTAGCTACAGTATTCATCCGAGCAGCGCAAAAATGTATTAGAACTTGAGGTGATATTATTGGTGGAGTGGCATGAAGGCCGATATCGCTAAGCACATGGCTAAGTGCTTAACGTGCCAACACGTGAAGGCACAGCATTGCAAGCCTGGTGGACTGTTACAACCTCTCGAGATCCCAAAATGGAAATGGGAGCATATCACAATGAATTTTGTGATAGGGTTACCAAGGAGTCAACGAGGTAACGATTCCATTTGGGTCGTGGTTGATAGACTCACGAAGTTCGCACATTTTATCACCGTAGGAAAGGATTTCGCATTAGACAGATATGCTGAACTGTACGTGCGACAAATTGTTCCTCTTCATGGAGTGCCAATGACGATCACTTCAGATCGAGATCCCAAGTTCATTGCAACATTTTTGAAAAACTTCCAGACTGCCTTAGGAACGAAGCTGCAATATAGCACTGTTTATCATCCGCAAACGGATGGCCAATCAGAAAGAACAATTCAAACGCTCGAAGATATGTTGCGAGCATGTTTTTTGGATTTTAAGAGAAGTTGGGAGAAACAATTTCATCTTATTGAGTTTGCCTACAACAATAGCTATCAACAAAGCATCAAAATGACACCATTTGAAGTGTTGTATGGTAGAGCCTGTAAGACTCTAGTTTGTTAGGGCAAAGTTGGTGAAGGAAAGACCACAGGTCCTGAGTTGGTGCAACAATCATTGGATGATGTCAAGGTTATTAGAGAAAAACTTAAGACAGCCCAAAGCCGCTAGAAAAGTTATGCGGACAAGCGACGTAGACCATTGGAATTTCAATTAAATGATGTATTCCTCAAGGTGTCATCGATATGAGATACATCGCAAGCAAGGAAAGCTAAGTCTGAGGTATGTTGGACCTTTTGAAATCTTAGAACGGATTGGTATTTTGGCCTATCGTCTCGTGTTGCCACCACGACTTGCTCAAGTGCATGATGTCTTTCACGTATCTATGTTAAGGAAGTATGAGCCTGAGCCGGCTCATGTGCTTAATTTTGAGGAAATAGAAGTGGATGACCGAGTGTCATACGTGGAACAACCAATGAGGATAGAGGATAGAAAAGAGCAAGTGCTGCGGAACAAGACGATTCCCTTGGTTAAGGTGATTTAGCAATATCACGAAACAAAAGGAGCAACGTGGGAAAGCGAAGAGATAATGAGGCACTAATATCCCTATCTTTTTTAGGATGTAATGTAATAATTCAAATTTCGATGACGAAATTTCTGTAAGGAGGGAAGAGTTGTGATATTCCAAATTTCGACCAATGTGTTAAGATTGAATTCGATGGATTTTAACCATGAATTCTAATCCAACGAAGAATATTGGACGTTTCGTTATTGATATATCAAAATTTATCGGTAAACCCTAAATTTTCGGATAAGTAACGGTAAGCCGAAAATTGAGAATTAAAGGGACATTATGGACTTGGCATGAACCAACGGGCCTACTACCTATGAAATTCGGCCACCAAGAAGCCCTATGAGAGAAAATTACCGCTTTGCCTCCAAAAGCCCATTTTTGGCCCAAATAAAGAACTCATTGGATATCTAGCCCATTAGACCTATTAAAATTCAAGCCCAAGCCACGTGAATAATGCCAAGCCCACGTGAATAGTACAAGCCCGTATCAATAGTACCAAGGGTGGAAATTATCATTTTGCCCCTTCTAGAAAACTTAGACTTTAGGGGCAAATATTAATGGATGCAAGACAAGAAGATTTAATGTGGGTCTTTAAAATCTTCTTCCTCCCCCCCCCCCC
>BCNH02000001.1:8649307-8661840 GCA_001662345.2 Metrosideros polymorpha var. glaberrima | reverse complement strand
TCTTTCTTCTTTCATTGCATTATTGTCTTGGATTTATGAGGAAAGTTGGATAAATTTTGGGGTTACAATTATAAGGGTAATAATACAAACTTGGTGAGAAAGAGAAGTAGCAAGACAACTCTCTTCTTTCTCACTTTCACTCACTCACTTCCCTCTTACTCACTTGCACTCTCTCTCTTTCTTTCCCTCTCTTGGATTCGGCCACCCTCATCGCTGCCCCTTACTTTGCCGCTCACCTTACCACCGCTGTTTATCATCGTGCCAAGCTTGAGCCGCGTCCTTGTCATCGTTCGGATCGCCGTTACTACCGTTCAAGCCACGCCGTGCCGAGCCAAGCCACCGCCACACCAAGCCACCACTCGCCATGTCACCGAAGCCAAACCGTCCATGCCGTCGCCATCGCCGTGCCACACCCTTGCCGCGCCGTGTTGCCGTTCATCGCCACCTCCATTAAACCCGTGAGTTAACTCCTTAATCCTTGGTTAGGTTGTTAATTGCGCTCAGGGTTAGATTAAGTGAAGTTTAGAGCTAACTATGGTTGGATTAGTTAACAATGGTTGGGTTAGGTGATAAGTTATCATAAAATGATAAGTGGAAGGGATAGGTTATCAAGAAAAAATGATAAGTTATTACCAAAATGGTGATAAGCTATCAGCTTTTGGGCGATAAACTATTGAGGCTTAAGTAATAAGCTATCATCAATTAAGCGATAAGCTATCAAGGTTTGATTATTAAGTGGTTAGTTAATATGCCTTGTACTTGTGATATATGGTGGTTCTATGCATGCTTTTGTGCCGTTTGAAAGGTAGGTTACCTTAGAAAGATGGTCGTCTCATGAACTATAGTTTTCTCATTGAAAATAATATATTTTTGACTTATAAAAGGTGATTGGTGTGGTGTCGTGCTTAGATACTAAGTTTTAAGTATTGGAATAATCTAGGAGGCTTGAAAAATGAAGCACGTGAAGTTTGATGGGATAAGCATGTCTGTGTGATCACGTGTGGTTTATTTATTACATTTTTACATGTGAAAATAGCAATAAGTTTGACATATGAGAACGAATCATGGCATGAGCACGTAGCATGGGTGCATTGGCTATAAGAAATAAGAAATAAGAATTGTATGCATGTGTGCTTGTGTGATCACAAAGTGTACAAACCATCAATGGTGATTGGGGACGATGCCCGATTTTATCGATGATATTATCAGATGCCCGACGGAGGTTCGGATGACGGATCGCGGTAGAGGCCGGACCGATTCTCCTTTGTGGAATACCGTCTGCCTGCGGGGGAGGTCAGGGTGGGGCTACACCTCGATCGACCAGGAGGAGACATTGCGGTGCCCGATAGGGCAGGACGATGTCCAGTCATGCCGGAAGACGGCCAACCTTCGGGTTGTGTCGTAGCCCATAGAGGTCGAGAACCGCCAACCTTCAAGTTGTGTCGTGCCCGAGAGTGGGCGTAATCAGTAGGCATAAAATTGGAATACACTTAGATGCATTGCGCATGAGAAATGGTGATATGTGTTCCGATTGTGTGCCTTGTCTCATTGCATTGTTTATAGAATGCTATAACTAATATTATGCAGGGTATGTGCCAAAGGCGAGATAAGAATGCCTGTGATTTGCCTATTGTTTGAGTTGAGTCACTCGAACCTGTTATAGATTAAGTATAGCAAGAGTTGCTCACTATTGATCTGCCATCGATAATAGATCGCATGTTTAGGGTATGCTTTAGGCGAATTGGCATCCTACACGAGTGTAAATTGTTAACTTACTGAGATTTTATCTCACACGTTGTTGTTAACCACTTTTCAGATTTGTAGTATGAATACGAGAATTGTACAGTTTGAGGTTCCTACCGACCAGAGCCTCTAGAGAAAGCCGTATCTAGTCCTTGGTACAGACTACCATTATGAACTTCACGTTACGACGGTCTGGGTCGACGAAGAGTTGAGGCATCTGATACCTCACCGTTTTAAGGCGTGGTTCGTTCACCACGGTGATGCCCTCTTTGGTCCTTTAAGAGGTTTTTATGGACTAGGCGGAGGTGGAGCTCCGAGTGAAGGAGTTTGGGATCTTATGGACCCAGATGTTGCTAATGGCACTGTCGAAGATTCGAAGTCCAACCTGGATGTAGAGAGCAATCTCGAGTCTTCTCTCGAGTACTACTTCTAGGTCGAGCTTGAAGGACCGACTTTTGGCATAACCTCATAGTAGTAGTGGAGATAAGTTAACCCCAACTTTGATATCTTTTTTATGGTTTTCGTAGGAAGTAGCTCGTAGTGAGAGCTTGTACATATAACTTCCTAAGGTTAACAAGTACATAAATAAAATGTGAGCTTTGCTAATGATGTTTGTTCTGCTGTTTTTCCTGTTATCCTTGTTGTCGTGACTGTTTGGGTGAATATTTATCGTTTTCACATCCGTTAAATCAAAAGATAAAATGAACGGGTCGACAACGCGTCTTAAGACGTTGCATTCAAATGACTCAAGAGAATTGACAGGGATCATCGTGCGCTCAAGAGTCGGGGCATGACAAATAGGCCTCACTTTTTTCAAAATTCGGCCACAAGGGCCCAATAGAAGAAAATTACAGTTTTGCCCTCAAAAGCCCATCTTTGGCTCATTTTGGAAAGGTTGCATTTTAATGGCCCAAATGAAGAGCCCAATGGATATTAAGTCCACTAAGCCCATTAAATTCACGTCCAAGCCCACATGAATAGTGTCAAGGGTGAAATTACCAAAATGCCCCTTCTAGAAACCCTATCCAAGAGAGATATTTATGAGGAAGAAGACAAAATAGGATTAGAAGATATTTGTTGCATTAATGTTTAGAAGACAAAGCTGTATAGATATATTATGTCATTAATGCAATCTTAGTGAAGAAGTAAAAAGTCAAACTTGGAGTAGAAGTTTTCCACTCTCTCTCTCTCTCTCTCTCTCACCACCGTGCCAAGACGTCTACTCGTCGTTGCTACCATCTGCTTGCCGCACCAAGCCGTCCACTTGCCGTTACCACTGAGCCAAGCCGCACCCTTTGCCGCCATCGCCACAGCGTCCTTGCCATCATTGTCTCCACGCCATACCACCCTTGTCGTTCGCCGTTGTCACTGCTGCCGTTAAACTAGTGAGTTAACTCTCTAATTTTTTATTAGGTTGTAAATTACGTTTATGGTTAGATTAAGTGAGGTTTAGAATTAATTGTTAGTAGATTAGTTGATAAGCTATCTTAATAAGTGAAGTAGAAAAGTGTGGTAAGTTATCATAAAAGTGATAAGTGATAAGTGATGGTGATAGGTTATCAAGGAAAGTGATAAGTAGAAGTGATAACCTATCAAGAAAAGATTGATAAGCTATCACCAAATGGATGATAAGTTATCGACATTTTAATGATAAGCTATCATCAAATAGGTGATAAACTATCGGTAATTAAGTGATAAACTATCGGAAAATGGATGATAAGCTATAGTCAAATAGGCGATAAGCTATCGAGAAATTGTCGATAAGCTATCAAAGTTTGGTTGATAAGTTATCATTATTAGGGTGATAAGTTATTAATTAGTGTGTTTTGTACTTGAAATATGTGGTATTTCTATGCCTGTTTTTGTGTTGTTTGAAGTATAGATTACCTTGAAAAATGATTGCCTTTTGAAAACTATTGTTTCCAAGTTGAAAATACTGTATTTATTGGCATATAAATGGTAATTCACGAGGTGTCGTGTTTGGATGCCAAGTTTTACATGTTGGAATAATCAAAGATGCTTGAAAAATGAAGTACGTAAAGTTTGACGGAATAAGCATGTCCGTGTGATTATTTTATTGCATTATTACGTGTAAAAATTACAATAAGTTTGACGTATGAGCATGAATCATGTCATGATCACGAATTATGGCTGCATTAGCTAAATGAGAAGAAATGAAATTGGCATGCATAATTGGTGTGCTCGTGTGATCACAAAAGGGAACGGACCCCCAAAGGTTTTGGGGACGATACCCGATTTTATTGGATGCTCGGCGGGAGTTCGGATGCTGGATTGCGGTAGAGGCCGAATCGATACTCTTTATGGAATGACGTCTGTCTCTAGGAGAGGTCGAGACGTTGTCGTGCCCAATGGGGTGGGACGATATCCAGTCATGCCGGAAGACCGCCAACCATCGAGTTGTGTCGTGGCCCAGAGTGGTCAAGACTGCCAACCTTTGGGTTGTACTGTGGCCGAGAGCGGCTGTAACAATAAGAGCACGAATTAGAACATACTTGAATGCATTGTGCATGAGAATTTATGTTATGTGTTCTAATTATGTGCCTTACCTGATGCATTGTTTATAGAATGCTATAACTAATATTATGCAAGGTATAAACCAAGGCGAGGTAAGAATGCATGCGGTTTTGTTTGTTGATCTATAATTAGTTGAGTCGCTTCAACCTGTTATGGTTGAAATAGAGCGAGAATTGCTCACTATTGATCTGCCATCGACAATAAACTGCATGTTTAAACTGTGCTCTGGGCAAATCGGCATCCTACACAAAACTTAGGTTGTTAACTTACTGAGATTTATCTCACTCGTTGTTGTTAACCGCTTTTTAGATCCGTAGTATGGATATGCGACCCGTGCAGTTCGGGGTTCCCACAGACCAGAGCCTCGTTATAACACCACACTCGATCCCCAGTTCGAACCATAGTTTTGAACTCCATGTTATAACAGTTTGGGTAGATGAGGGGTTGACCTACTTGGTACCCCATCGATTTAAAGCATGGTTTGTCCGCCACAGAAATGCCCTTTTTTGTCCTCGAAGGGGTTTCGATGGGTCTGGCAGAAGTGGAGCTCCAGGTAAGGAAGTATAGGATCCGATGGATATAGAGGCTCCCAACGATGCTGTGGAAGATCTGAAGCCTAACCCGGATGAAGAGAGCGATCCTAAGCCTTCTCCCAACTAATACATCATATAGATCGGGCTTGGAGTACAGACTTTTTTAGTAACCTTGACTTAGAGGATATGGGTTAACCCCAACCCCCAGTATATCTTTTTGTGGTCCGATAAAAAGTAGCCTGTAATGAGGGCTTGTAAATATAAACTTCATAGGGTTAACAAGTATATAAAAAAAGTGTGTTTTGCTAATGATTGTAGTTCTATTTTTCCATCTATCTCTATTGTTGTAATTGTTCGGGTGATTATTAATTATTTCCACTTGCGTTAATCAAAAGATAAAACGAACGAATCGACGATGCATCTTGGGACGTCGCATTTAAAATGACCTAAGAGAAGTATCAGGATCATCGCGCGCTCGATGATCGTGGCGTGACAAGACATGTACAAGTTACTTGTTCAAATACTATTTTGCTTCATCCTTTCCATATCTTACCTAAAAGAGCATACTCATAATAATTGCGTGCAGCAAAACTATTAGGACAGGTGTGTCCTAATTGCCTGATTTTCATGTAATTACGTGTATACAAGATGATCAACTTGAAAAGACATGCTAAACTAAAAAAATAAAAGGATTGCCCAAAAAGATATTTTTCGCCACGAAAGATACCCTTTCAGTCTTTTGCACTACAAAATCGAATCCTGCAGTAAAATTGTCGGGACAAGTGTGTCATAGTAGCATCGTACCAAAGACACAGGTCAGAAGGAACATAGAGGGTTGGGCCTCTTGGGCAGAACGAAGAATTGGAAAATGGTGGTGGCCAAGCCCATGTATCTTTTCATTTCTTAGCAGCAGTAGTGTCTACATAGAAATCTCATAAAGTTCTTTGATATCGAGAACTGGACATACATGGATGTGCGCAGGTTGTGCTGTGATGAATCAGTAATTACAAAAGTACCATCAAATTCATTTAGTGCTTTGCTTTGCTTGACATTGCAATTTTTACGAGTAAAGTACGCCAGAAGTGTTAACTTGTGTATGGCTCTCACTTTAGTACCAAAATTTTTTTCAGATAACTTAAGTGCCAACTTTTTTTAAAAACGATCACTTAAGTGTCAAAACTTTTTTCGGATCACTTAAATGTCAAAATCGGAGAAATTTTTTACACTTAAGTAATTTTTTTTCTCTACTTTTGGCACTTAAGTGCTCCGAAAAAACGTATTTTGGAACTTAAGTGATAAAAAAAAAAGTTTTGGCACTTAAGTGATTGTTTTTTAAAAAAGTAAGCACTTAAGTAATCCGAAAAAAAGTTTTGGCACTTTCGGTGGCATTTACTCCAATGTTTACTGTATGCAAGGGAAGTATCAACTCATCCGGTTTCCCTATTAAAAATTTGAGATTGCATGTTGGGGCAATTCCCAGCTCAAATCAAATGGGTATGGGTGCTCATGTGGGTTGTCCTTTCCCGTTTGTGGATTTTTAATGACGAAACCATCTCCGGTTAAAGATTTAAAATAGAAAGGGAATTGGGATGGGATAGTTTTAAGGTTTACTCATTCTTCTCCTTCTTCTTCTTCTTCTTCTTCGTCTTTTTCTTCTTCTTCTTCTTGTAACAGGTGATAAACTAGGAAGAAAGTTCTTTCCTTGCTGGTGGATGAAGTAATCCTGAAAAAATAGTTGTAAATAAATAAAAGCTTGTTTAGCAAAATTCACATAGAGAGATCCATCCAAAATCGTCACCACTTAGAACATTTCTTTTGGACACTTGACCCACCTAGATCATGAATGAACTGAATCCCTTGAATGGAGAGTGTTGACAGGCAAGATGGGGTGCACCTAAAGAAGGAGAAACAAAAAGAAACTTCCCTTGACCGAGATCTACATGGATGGAATTTATGGTAGCTGTTGATCATGTGAATCCCACGATTGTATATGATTGATGGACAAATACTTCCCTTGATAAAGATGCCTCTTGAAACGGTCAGTTTTTTATTTTTTGAATTGGGTTGGATCATTAGACTTTAAGTATTGAGATATACATGTGAGTTGTGTTAATAATAGTCTCATATCGAGGAATTGATGTGGTGAACAGTAGTTATGATATCCTAATTGGCCCATAATTCATTAAGGAGAAAAACATTAGAAGTTTCAAAAGTTGTGTACGGAACTCACTTTAATGTCAAAAGTTTCTTTCTAATTATTTAGTGTCAAATCGGAGAAAAAATAATCACTTAAGTACCAAATCGAAGTAATTCCAGCCAAATTGATTACGTGACTTTTATAATTAAAATTTTAATATGACATGTGGACATCTGAAATGATGTCGCAAATCCTACGTAGCTCGGTCAAGCAAAACTACATCACACCACCTCCGAGCAAAAGGATATTACAGAGAAATTTCCTTGGCTAGTCTCAGCTTCAATACCACCGGAGTCAGGACCCCTCCTCTACAACCTCACCAATCAATCTCCAATTTCGCCTCTTTCCCAAAATTCACCAATCTCCCTCATCGTACTTCTCGAGGCCTCGCCAAAATCCATCAACTCTTGCACCGATTTTAGCTGAACTCAATGTCTGAACGCTCCGTTTCAACACAGAAAGAACTCAAACACAACGTGGAAGAAGAAGTTCGAGAAGATGATGACCCAACAGCAGAAGTGAGTTACGTTGACCCAGAAACTGATCCAGAGAGCATATCGGAGTGGGAACTTGACTTTTGCTCGAGGCCTGTTCTTGATATCAGGGGCAAGAATATGTGGGAGTTTGTGAGGTGCGACAACTCGCTTTCTCTTCAATACACCAAGTATTTGCAAGTTTGAGCTGTTATATTTGGGAAAAACCGAAATAGGGTGTGAAATTGAGTGCAATGGCCGGTTAGGTTTTGAAATTGGGGGTTCTCTTTCAATTGGGCGATATAGGGTTCTTATTTGAGGGGAAGGCATTCGACAACGTCGTTTATGCTTTAGATGTTGACTGGAATCTTTGGCGATTCACGTTGGCTTAAGATATTAATAAATAAAAGAAGGCCGCGTTGGATTTCCAACCAAACAAATCGGAGGTTGCACTGAAAAGATCGTCTTTCAAAAAATGTGACACTTAAGTGAGCAAAAAAAAAACCTTTGACACTAAAGTGAGCTCCATACACAACTTTTGGCATTTCTAGTATCCTTCTCCTAACTCGTTGACTTAAACTTTTGAGTATATATTAACAAGCTCAAACTTATGCTATCTCTTGGCGATCCTCGAGATGAAGGTATTGGACTTCTACTATGTGTTCCTAACAAATGGTATCAAAGCCGATAGTTGATTAGTAAATATCTCAAGGAAAGAATCTTATGATATCAAAGCCGGTAGTCAATTAGCGAATATCTCAATAAAAGAATCTCGTGGTTGATCGGTGGTCCTCTTCCAATGTGTATCGTTGTTTAGTGAATAACTCACATGTAAAAAAGTAGTTAATATATCATAATTGACTCATAACTCATTGACTTAATTTTTTAGTTAATGTGTGAGTTATCTTAGACGGGTTCGGACTTGAACTCTCTCCTAGTGATCTATTTGGGTGAAAGTATTGGACTTCTATTATGCACTCCCAACTTTAAGTACACTTAAGGTGGAAGAAAAAGTTCATTTTATTAGTCAATGGCACATTTTGCAGATTGTCTCATAATATATTCTGTTCTTTTTATTAAAGAAAAAGAAGTGTCATTTCATTCAGGATTCTTAAATGCATGACAAATTTCTTACAACAAGAGGGAATCAACAGACATCCAGACAGATGATAAAAGAAAAAAAGCCTCATCTTCCTTTTTACAAAAGAAAACAAAATCCCTCTTATTGTCTGAACTGGGAATTCTTTTCTTTTTCATTGGAGAGGGCTGCTTTCTATGTAGACTCTTTGCCCTTCATCAGATCCAGACAATTATGTATACACTACACAAAACTCGCACACTTCCCATCTACCATTCCACAGATCCAAAGGCAAATGAAAAGGCAAAACCGAATTAAAACCCTTCGCTTCGAGTACTCAGGCCATTTTCATGTTAGTTTCAGAAGTGCGAAATGCACCTTCTGTGGCGAGCCATGACCGAACGCCTCTTCTGCTTCATTTCCTCTTTCCATGACCTCCCAATGTCATGTGCCACGCTGATTGCATCCAGAGACGCCCCGGACAGGCCTCTCCTCGTGAACCCGACCGCATAGAGCCCGGCCCGGCCTTTCCATCCGTTTGGGAACGGGTTCTTCGGGATCCCATCCTCGGAAAAGAATTCATTCTCCTGCAGACATCACAATTACAGTAGTGTTGCTTAATCTGGGGGAAGAAATTTGGTCACAACCAGAAGCAGGATTGCTTGGAGAAAAAGGAGCATTTTTTTTCGTTTTCTTGCTTTTAATTCACTAACCATAAAAAAAATAGTATAAGTGACAGCTACCAGAGGAAAACAAGGACAAAGCCAAAAAGAACCTGACAAGAATGGTTGCTTTTAGAATCAAGAAAGTCCACATCAGTGTGCAGTGAAACATTTCACTCCTAAAGTTGACTAAAGTCCAGGGTAGGTCCCATCTATTTAATTTCTAGAGAGAGAGTGGGACAGAAACAACCTGAATAACCCCTGGTTTTTCAGTTAACAGTATGCAAATTCCAGGTGCAGAACGCGTAAAAGAAACACCTTTATCAAGCGACTTGCATTCCACAAGTCGCTCTTTATAGGACAAGAGCAAACTACTAACTGAACTCACAAGCCGACCACAGTATCACAGTTTCCACTGAAATGTGAGACAGCGATGAACAGAGTATAATAAACGTAGATAACATCTGGGAAAGTGGCAGAAAAACATCAAACACTCTATGCCTTACCTTGAGCCAAGAAGGAACATTGCTGCGGTACCCGGTGGCAAGGACGACAGAATCAATGTTGAGAACTTCCCCGTCAAGGAGCTCGACCCGACCGCTTGAGAACTTCTTGATCCCCGCAACCACCTTGATCTCGCCGGACCTGATCTTGCTCAGTGCACCGATGTCAAGAACAGGGGTCTTCCCTGCAGCATTCTTGAGCTGCAGAGGCCCTATTTTTGGCCTTTTAAGGCCATATTTCTCGACATTTCCGAGGATCAACCAAGCTAGGAATATGAGGATCTTGTCGACAAACCAAAGTGGTAACCACTTCATCATGAAGACCGCCAGTTCAAAGGTTGATTTCCCTAGCACTTCCCGTGGCAACACATGAACCTGTTTGATCAAAAAACAGAGCGGAAGTGTTTTGTCAATTCAATTTTCTCTTAGCCACACATCAATGTTGTTAAATGTTGCTGACATGGTTTCAGCCTTACCGAGCTGCGAACCACCATGGACGGCCTTGCGTTGTGATTGCAGAGATCAAGAGAAACCTCCATTCCTGAATTCCCGCACCCGACAACCAGCACGCGCTTTCCGCGGAAATTCTCCCCGGATTTGTAGTCACAGGCATGCATCACGTCGCCCCCAAAGGATTCCAGGCCCTCAAACTCTGGGACAACCTTTTCCGCATTCTCGCCAGAGGCCACCACGAGCCACCGGCAGACGTACTCAACCTCGACCTGGCTAGGTCCAGGCCCTCCCGCCAGGACCGTCCTGACCCGCCAGAGCCCAAAGGTCTCATCATACTTGGCGGACTGCACTCTTTCATTGAAGTTAGGACTGATGTCAAAGTGTATGGCATAGGACTCAAGGTAGGCGATGAACTGGTGCTTGGTGGGGTACTCGGGGAAGTCCTCAGGGAACGGGAAGTTGGGGAGTTGGCAAAACTGCTTTGGAAGGTGAAGCTTCAGCCTATCATAGGTCCTGTTCTGCCACAGAGAGGCAATGCAGTTGGCCCTCTCGAGGATGATGAAGGGCACGCCCTGTCGCTTGAGCGCAGCCCCGACTGCAAGGCCTGACGGGCCTGCGCCGACAATGACCGGCCCGTTGACCCAGGTGCACCGGCGGGAGAAGAAGGTCCCATAGTCAAGACTTTGGAGCATGTCTGGTGTGTTGAGACAAGTACTGTTGTTGTGCATTAAGGACAATCTTTGTGCTTTTAGTGCTAAAAAGGGTGAGGGGAGAAACTTGTGTTTTGCAATCTTTGAATGGAGAGAGAGAGAGAAGAAACAATGAAGAGAAAGAGAGTTCACACTTCTAATGTTGCAGAAAGAGGAATGGGAGGAGAGACAAGAGAGAGAATATTATTGTTGTTTGGCTAAATTAGTGATGGTGTGGAGAGTGGAAGAGGGGTTGGGTCGGTATATATAGGGAAGAAACATTGGGCCAGAAAGAAGCTTGTGATTACGATTGGGAAGTGGTCCCTTCTGAAACTCATTCCCAAATGATAAGCTCAAGACCTCTTTCTTTCTGTAATTATTAAAATAATTCCATAAGCCCACTTCAACTATGCTTTGTTTCTACGGCCACAAAAAGAAAAAGACTCTGCTTTGCATTAGAAAACAATCAGCTTTGAAGGTGGGGATCATCAAGTTTGATTAATTGAGTTCAAGAGACACCCCCATTCATGGCCTATGTGAAAAGGGATTTAGGTCTTCTCAATTTACCGGGTTTTTTTCATTACAGTACGGATATTCGAACTTCTTAATTCGATTTAATATATGTAGAAGATTCTATCCATTTGTATTGGATAAGATTCCGCACATAGAATACCGGGCATGGCCCCTAAGATTACACTAAGTACAAGATGATGAGATTCAAATTATATTTTGCGGAGTCAAAACAAATGCTTAACCATTCAGTCATTTTTTAATTATGTTTCAACTAGATTACAAAGGAAAATAACATCACCAACAACTATATTTAAGCTTCTTTCAGTCTCCTTTCTGTTCAACATTTAGTCCGGTGAACTTTACCGTTTAAACTCCTATTATTTCACTGGTCCAAACATGGTTCTGAAACCAGTACATCTTACGAATGCAATTCAGAAGAACTATATATGGACACGATATCCAAGAAAATGGAGTCAGGAGAGAGACACACTCGTTTCTTTTTCTCCCTTTGTCGAGCTATCTGTACCGTAGCCATCTCCTTGTAGTCATTGTCTTTGAGTCATGAATATTCGTTTTCTATATTTAGCATTTGAATACCGACATTCTTGGCAATGATTTGGCTAATACATACAATGATAGGCTCGAGATTCTAGGACGAATTAATGAAATCAGAACATTTTTTTCTTTACTCTATTAGATATTTGATTATCCTACAATTATAAGTTACGCGAAAATTGAGGGTACATATTGAACATTTAATTTTATGATAACAAAGTCTAAAACTCCCGGTATACCATCATACATAGACAAAACGTGAAGACAAACACGTCAAACATAGATGAATTTTTGTTGGGCTATGTTTTTCTTTAGCAATATTTGCACTAGAAGTCTTAAAATTTGTCACGAAAGTACAATCGAGTCCTAAAACTTGTAAAAAAAAATGCAATCAAGTCATAACACTTGTCAAATTTGTGCAATCAAGTCCTTTTGTTAATTCTATCCAACTTGGCTAACGGAAAATACTGACGTGACTTTTTTAAATATTCTCTCTCCTCCGTGGCGATAATGTGGCTAAAGTATGAAATTATGTCGTTTTAGCCCAAAGATGATTTATAATATAATTTTTACTTAAATTAAATAAAAATATGCTAAAA
>BCNH02000001.1:8598394-8649296 GCA_001662345.2 Metrosideros polymorpha var. glaberrima | reverse complement strand
GGGGGGGGGGGGGGGGGAAGGCTGGCGATGGTGGGGAAATGGTCGGCGGTGGTCAGCGACCTCGCCTAGTGTGACATCGTGATTTTCATTTATCCGTTTAGTGAGCAAAGAGGATACATTTTGGCGATAGTCGTTGGACCTAGTTAGTTGGCATTAGTCGGAGGCACAACATTTATTTGGAATGAGGGGTAATGGTGCCTAACTCATGCTACGATAGAAAAATTATGTGAGTTCTTGGGATAATTTGTAGTCCTATTTTCAATCCTTAGTTCTAATTTGCATAATGATGGACACAACTAGAGCTATTTATCATCATATGGCTAGCCAACTTGCTGACCAAGCTTGAGTGCCGCCTCTCTTGACCAATAAGCCTTCATGCAAGAAGAGTATTGAACAAGCCCTATGCAAACTTGCTTGGAAGGCAAGCTTTAAGGAGAGATTAACTCTCATTCTCTCTCTCCCTCTTCACTCTTATTCGACCTACCCTCCCTCACTCTCCACTCTCTCTCTCTCTCTCTCTCTCTCTCTTTCATTTTCTCTCAAAAACCCTCTCAAGAAGTGCTCTAAGTGGAAGAATGGGGGGTGCTAGCATTAAGAGATTTCGATTTAGCTATTCAAAGGCAAGTGGAAATTTCTAAATATTACTTTACTTGATCTTTGTGGTTCTTGGTTTAGAGCATAATTTGGGACTTGTGGCTTAGGTGATTCGATTGGAGGCTGAGATTGAAGTGTTTTGTGGGTTAGTGATGCTGATTGCAGTTGAATGTGGCAAAGGAGTTCTGGAAATGAATATGCATGTTGATTGTTATGCTGTTTCTGGTATTGGGACTGTCCAACCTTCATTTTTTTCTATTTTTGTGCAACCTTCTGTGGACAAATTTTGACAAACTTCCTTCATAATAGTTGTTCAAAACATTTTGATATATAACATACTTTAATTTCAGAATTTTTGAAGTTCAAATGATACTCTTACTGACCTGAAACTCTCACGATTTCTGCGTGTACTTCCTGGAATTACAGTAACCTTTACCTGTTCTTGAATTCCTTTGATTTTTCTCAAAAAGAATTTTGAAATACTTCCTTCATGAAAGTTTTAAAGGACGCTCGGTAATATAACATATAAAAGTTTCAAAATATTTTGGGTTCTTTAGGTCTGTGAAATGATTTTTCTTTGAATGATTTATCCTAGTCACTAGAGGTCGCATGTTCATCCTAATTAATTGATTTACTGCAACTCATAAAAATTAATCCAGACTTAGTACCTTTCATGAAAGTTATTGAGCATGATCTTCTTTATAACATACTAAATTTTTGTGAATTTTTTAATTGATCTACTTGTGTAATGACGGTGAATTTGATTGATGCCCAAAACTGTCCCTGTATGAGCAGATTTCAAGTTGTGAGAGAAACTCCCATTTCTATGTGTTATTTTGAAATACATCCTTGATAAAAGTTAATTGTCACACTTCAAAATATTGACCTGTAAATTTTTATGACCTTATCTATTTTATTGGCAATTCAATAGATGCCAAAAGGTTGGGGAGTTGCATCTACCTGGTAGTTATATGTTAGTTAGAATTCGAGATTTCAGTTGCTTATGGTTCAATGAGAATTAGTGTTGTGCATGTTGATTTGAAATAGCCATGCATGATAAGATGTGTGGAATAACAACAAGGTATATCATATAAGAACATGAATGCAAGATTGTGGAATTAAGCGATGTGAAAGATACCCATCGGCCAGCGACTTGATGATAACCCAAGTGTTTGGGATGCCCCTGTTGTGTGATCATGGGATGCCCCTGTTGTGTGGTCATGGGATGCCTTAGGAGTTGAGATGCCCAAGTCAGTAAGTCTTGGAAGTCCGAGTAACGAACCGGCGTATACTGTGAGCAGGCCGGGTAGCGAACTGGAAGTGATTCGTGCGAGCCGGTCAATGGGACGGCGTATACCGCATGCGGGCTGGTCAGTACGACAGCTTATACCACGATAACAGATGTTGAAAAGATTAAAGAAACAAGATTTAAAACTGTGTGTAAATGTGTGAAAGCATAGCACATCTCATGTGTCATGTAATGTTTGTTGTTCTATAATGTTTGATTCAAATATATATATGATAATCTTACTTGTGTATCTTGATGAATGCCTAATGATTATGATATGATCTTGCCTAGTGCCTAGCTCATTTGAGTTGCTTGACTTGAACGAACTCTTTATCAATGGGCATTAGGATCGTGTAAAATAAAGCTTGGATATTTCTCTTGTTGGGCTTTGCTTACCCTTGTTTTTTTTTCAGATTGTTAGCATGAATGATGTGAGTTCGAGCAATTCTGACAGTGGCAATGGTAGTAGCCAACCCTAGGAGTAACGGAGACGGGAGCTATTGAACGTACCTATGGTGATAGCATGGGAGTAGTGAACCTTTTTGGCCTCCCAAACTTTGATCTTTTGACATAATAGAAGTATAATGAAAGAAAATGTAATGATGCATTTATGTGATATGAATTGCTTGAAGTGTGTTCATATTACTTGTGCATTAATTTTTGTAATCGGGTGTCTGTTTACTATTCTGATTGACTTTCGCATGCGTAAATAATAATAATAATAACAAGACAAGTTAGTAAGTGGTGTGCCTGGGACGTCACACCTAGTTCTGGCTGAGGGCCAACACTGGTGGGGGTCGGCTGCCACTAAAACATTATTTTCTCTCCTACGCGGATTTTTTTTTTCTCTCTTTTACATGGCATTGACCTTACTAAAACATGAAATATAAGTCTAAGACAACATCGTTTTGGCTGAAATCCTAATTTTTTTACCAAAATTTAATGAAATAGGTAATTTTTTTAAAAAAAAAGAGCCAAGCCCTTGCTGGCCCTTTCTGATGACGATGGGGCGACGATGGTGAGGGCCTACCGCTCTTGCCTTTTTTATCTCTTTTTTGTGTTCCTTTTTAAAAAGAGTACCTTTTTAAATTTTTAATCTAATTTAATTAATATTTTGGTTAAAAATTAGAATTTAGGCCAAAACGACATATTTTAGGGAGGTCAATGCCATGTAGGCAAGAGAAAATAAAAAAAGTTACACCAATATTTTCCGTTAATCTAATTGGATGGAGTTAACGGAAGGATTCGATTGTACTAATTCGATATATTTTTGGATTTGATTGCACTTTTTGTAAGTTTCAAAACTCAGTTACACTTTCATAACAAGTCTTAAGATTTTCGATGCACTTATCCAAAAGTCGAGACATGGGATCATCGTCCAAAAGCTTTTCCCGAAGTTGTGATGAGGGATACATAGTGTATAGAGGTGTATGTTTTAATCTTTGCAATTAATGCAATTCCTTGAGGAAATTGTGAATGCTACACGTCTAGGTTACAGTCCTAGTAGGTATTTTGCTTGTATATATCGAATCATTAATCTTTATAGGGATTGATCATTTGGCAAAGAAAATGCATCTCTCGGGGAGCACAACTTGTGAGATTGATCAACTTGCATGGTATATAAACTATGTCCTGCGTCCTATGAATCTCCTGAATGGATTTGCCAAATCCACATTGAATCGTGGGTGACCTTAAATAAGTTGAAAAGGTTTTGCACGTCCCAAGAATGCCAAATCAAAGGTGAAGTTCGCAAAATGGGCTTTATTAGGAAGTAGGGTGGACAAATATCGAATGCATAAATATAACGAGTTTTTTAAGTGCTCCATTTGTTCGTGAAAAATAAACAATTTGGATGACTTTTACTTAAAAATTATTATTATTATCTCTTAAAATAATTAGTCAATGAAAATATTTTCATTATCGACAACAATTTATATTTAAGTATTTTTGTGGACGATGAAAATATTTTTCAATTATTCATTTTTGTGACCTATACAAGCATTCATTTTTAAGAAAATATTTTCCAAATCATTCATTTTTCACGAAACGAACGGAGCCTTAGTATCGGGTAATTCTTTCTTTTTAAATATTGATAACATATTGACCAATAATTTGGTCGTCGGAGATGTGTTTTGGCGATCAAACATTTGGTCGTTAGAAATGACTGGGAAGAATTTCCTAGTTCTCTTTGGCAACCAAAATATTTGATCGTGAGAGTCCTCTAGCAACTAAATTGAAAATTTGGTAGCAAAGATTGTGCTGACTAACCTTTGATGATCAATTTGTCATGATCAAATTTTTTGTCGCGATCAATTTCTAGTTCTTTACAACCAAAATTCTTTGGCACGACAAAACGTTTCTATAGTCATAATAAAAAATATAATATTTTTTTATTGATTTCTTTAACAATTGCTTAGAGGCACTAATCAACACAATTGATTTATAATTTGGCAAATAGGTGACAATAATTGATAGGCCTTTTCCCATGAATTTCGCAAATCTTTACAAGCACCTGATGAAGAGTTTAAAGCCAAGAGCAGCAGGACAAGACGGAAAATAATCTGGACCCAGTGGCATGGAGTGGGTCCATCTGCCGTTGCTCATGTGGGACCCGCCTATAGTAGCTCATAATGTACATAAGGCTCTCTTTCCAGTCGTTTCTTTGAGAAAAAGCCTCAATAGCAGAAAAATAATCTTAAAAAGTGTCCCTAAAACTCTTATTAAGTCTTACTAAATACACTTAAAAAAATGTGAAATTCTTCTTTTGAATTAAGTAACTTTTGAAAAAATGTGCGCTTCTTCTATATTACAAGTTCATAAAAAAAGTCCACTTTCAGTTAATTTTATTGGTGTTTTAGGGCCACTTGTTGGCAAGACGCTTTTCTTGTATATCGTTTTGTTTTAGCAGCTTTTCCATCTTGCAAATTGGTAGACAAGGTATGTCACTCGGGCTAGTATTTGGAATTCCAAATTTTTATGATTTAAGAGTTTTGTGTATCCAATTAATTAGAAGAATTATTTAATGCAAGCTAGCATCATATAACAATTTATCGAGGAATTAAGTGTGCTGGTGGGTTTTCATTTTTGCAATACCGGGCATGTACCGCATGATGGGAGAAATGTCCATTTGGAGTAATAGCTGGACACTAAGCTTGATTTGGTAGATTTACGTCTCCATAGTTTCAAGAGGGTGAATTCTAGGAGATTTATAAGTGGTACAAAGATGTTGAAAGGGAGAAATCGTTATGGATTCCATTCTAGAGAGGACGATCACGTGCATTGAGCATTAACCGGTACATGTGCAAAATGAGAACTAAGTACCGCAAGGGACAAAGTGCCGCGACCTAAAGTCCTACTTGTTAGACCGCTTGTGTATATCGGTAGGACTGGCTATATGATACTCGTCGTGCGATGGCACCTGTATGATCTAATTTTATTAACATTTCCGATCCCTAAAAGAGACGATAGATGAGAGTTGCTTGGTCACTGGTATGCTAACTCAGCATTGCGGTTGACTCGCCGACGGTGATTTTGCAAGCTTGCTTAGATTGGGGAGAGTTGGAGATCAAGGTCTTGGATGGAGAGGATTTTGGGGCTTTACGTTTTGAAAACATGCAGTAAGAATAGAATTTCTATCCACAGCAACCAAGATAGCGAACCCCAAAAAAGGATCAAGGATTATAGAATTTCATGTGTGAAAGCGCATAGCATGAAAAATTCCAATGTCAGTGACGATCACAGTTTGCATGAAAATGGTCGACATTGGAGAATTTTTAGTTGTAGCTCTCTTCTACTTCAAGTCCCAAAGAACCTCTCCGGAGTTGGGCTCCGTAACCAGCGGCTACGCATTTCCACAGATAATAAAATGTGATAATAAGAAACAAATTAGTTGAAAAAATAAAAAAACTTATATATATATACATACTTTTTTGTTCCTAGAAACAGATGAGAAATAAACTCAACATAACCTAATGTTCGTCTTTACACCCACAAGTTTACGACCCGCTAGTGACCCATATGAGTTGTCGGTCACCATCACCGCTCGCCAACCCCAATCAAAATCACTAAATGAAAAAAATTGGGTGTAGAAATATTTAGAGTCGTACCAAACGCATTTATGTTCTTTTTTTATTCTAGGAATTTAAATTTTTGTGCAGTTATCAAACGCGTTCTTTTACTCAAAAACTCATTCAGGAAATAGAAATATAAAAACTAATTTTGAACAAAAATTGTTCTCGGAAACAAAAATGTGTAACCAAACACACCCCTGGTTGCTGAAAAACCTAATAGCCTTGTCGGAATCATTTAAATGGGCGCTTTTAGAAAAAAAAAATGCCACTAAAATAATCATTCATGAAGTTTCAACACTAAATTGATCATTTGAAAAAATAAAAAACTTCTATTCTAGTATTCTGATATATATAGATTAAATGAGAAAATCAATGAATTAAATATAGATGAAGAAATCATAAATCAGTTAAATAACACTATGTTAGAATCCGAAGAAGAAACATCTTCTTTTTTACATATTTCATATCCACATTTCCATACCATCCCTGTAAACATCTTTATGTTCCAGATCTTATTCATGATATGAGGATACAAAGGTTTTTATCTTCTGTAATTTGCACTTGTACTTTAATATTTCCATTTGTAATCTTTCAATATTGTTTAATGTCAGCACTTATCATGATCTTCATTTATCAGCAATTTACTATTTAGTAATTTAATTTACATACCCCACAATCGACAAGTTTTACCACCTTTGGCTGGTTTACTCTTTATTTTCTATTACATTTCACATCTGCAATTTATATTACAGTAATTTAATTTATATACCCCACAATCGGCAAGTTTTACCGCCTGTGGCTGGTTTGCTCTTTATTTTATTTTGAAGACACTTTTTGTCTTTATTATATACCCTTACTTTTTCTTACCGTTTTACCTTTTTCCTTTAATGCCCGTTATTTTATTTAGTTTCATATTATTTCTTATTGTAGAACATGTTACTTCTGTTTTAGAACTCTATGTTGAGTTTATCTATTTAATAGATAACATAATTCGCTGTTTAGATTTATTTCATAATAATACTTATAACCTTAAACGGAGACATTTAGGTTAATTTATTCCTCTCACTTTTATAGTTCCTCATATCTTGGGCGTTTATGGTATCAGAGCCAAGGGGGAAGAAATAGCTAATCTTTTTAAGAACGACTTTGATAAGTTGTTCCGTGTAAATGGTATTTTTTTTTTTTGGAATATTTATCCATAGAAGCCCAATGGTTTGCCTCATGTGGTCCCGGCAGTGAAGCCTAGAGGGGTAGCGAGTCCGTTGGTCAGCACTAAGGTGTTTGGGGAATCAATGATTGGATAAAAACAATTTTTATAAAAGATGAACTTACTAAGAAGAACTACTTAGTCTTCTAACAGTTTTATATCTGAGATGTCTCAGGTCGAAGGACCTATAAATAGAGAGGAAATAACCATAGAAGATTTTAATAAATCTATAGAAAACTGGAGTATTCCTAAAGTTAAATATGACCAGAAATACAAAGAGTCAAAATATAAATATTTCAAAAAATTAGATTATATAATCTCTATAGAAGAAAGAGATGTACCCCTCACTTCCTCCTATACATCTCTCCAGCTCTTAAATCCATAATCATTGAAAAAACATAAACAAAAATATAATTATATACACATAGGACTAGTACAAGTAGGAATTAAACCTTTTATCAAAGAAGGTTTAAATACTTCTATACTTCTAGTTTTAAGAGATTCGCGTCTCCTAAACTATGAGGACTCCATTCTAGGGACAGTAGAGACAAGTCTCTGCGATGGCCCAATTCATTTTGATTGTTACCCCAACTTTTCAATATCTCTTAAAGACAAAAATATTCTTAAATCCTTAGTCCTCCAGATAAAAACTCACAATTACCATATAGCAGAAGGTTAATATCATTAGCCCTTATATACAAGGTTCATTATAAAGCTATGCTTTCAGCTTTTGGTAGCAAAGCTTTCAAATGTAGCCCAAAAGGAGAAACACTCCTTTTGCAAATAGATATTTCAAAATCAAATACGATAGTTCCCAAATCAATTAGCTGGAATCAAGTGGTTCTCCTTGAACAATGGGAAATAGAAAACCAAGTCTCCCAACAGGTTGTTCAAAATACTGATGCTACTAATATCATACAACACTCGAGGGAAAAGTGACTACAATTTGCCATAGGTCTTTTGATCTTAGATCCCATCCCTCATTTCATCCCTCTTCATCAAGAAGATCGGTAGATCTTCACCTGAACCTACCTTTTGTCATTACATTGCCAGTAAGCAGCCAAGGTGGTATCAATAATTCTGATATAGGACGTCCAAACCCTAGTGCTCCTCCACTCACTAACCTTAGTGGTATAGATACTAGGTCAGGAATATTGAGACCTATTTATCAGCAAGAAAGGCAGGAACCTGGATCACTTGAACCACTTAGGAAAATAAAGATATCTCATAGAGATAGAGAAATCCTAGCCTCCCCTTTTAAAAAAATCTTCTGAAATAAAAGGCATAGGAATTCAAAAGATAATTGAGCAAAACAATTTCACAAACTAATATATTCACACAATAGGAACACAATTGGATAGGACTGAAACCTCAATACCTTCCACTTCCCCTCAAATGTCCCATTTTCGTACTGTTTCTAATCATGTAGCTTTAAAAACTCCTCTTTTTAAAACATTCGAACTTCCAAAAATATTTAGTAATGAATTTGCTAAAGCATTGGAAGAAAAGAAGAGAAGTATTAAATTAGGAAAACAAAAACAACTTCCTGGAGATTCAAAAACCAATCAAATAGTTTTACAAACTCCAAAGGTTAATAAACCTATATTATAGGTTTATCAACCTATATATACGCATCCTAGGTCACCAAAACCACTTAAGTGATTATTTATCAACCTATATATATATACTACATATATATATACATACATATATACATATATACATATATCACACTACTATCTTGAACAATGTCGGGCTTTTCGACCGCCTCTTTCTCTCTTTCAGTCAGTGGGGTTTCAATAAATGAGGAAAAAACATAGACAATAATTTTCTGGAGATCTGGACGGTGTCCATGCCACAATTTTTGAGCGGCGCCATTTTGATTCGGAAACTCTTCAAGCAATGCTTAAGTACCACAACTTTTGAAAAATAATCACTTAAGTGGTTTTGGTGACCTAGGATGCGTTTCGTAACATTTCTTTTTCTGTGTTGTTGTTCTTTTGTTCCCCAAAACTGAAAAAGAACATGAATCTATTTGTGTACGTTAGTCAATTTTTATTCCCCAGAATAGATCAGTGGCTAGGGAATAGATTTGGAATAGAAATAAGAAATAAAAAAAAAGTTTACTTTTTTGTTCCCGAGAACAGAAAGAGAAACAAACTCAACATAACCTAATGTTCGTCTTTATACTCACGAGTCTATGACCCACTAGTGACCCATATGGGTTGCTGGTCACGATCACCGCTCGCCACCGCCAGTCAAAATCACTAAATTAAAAAAAAATTAGGTGTAGAAATATATAAAGTCATACCAAACGCATTTTTGTTCTTTTTCTATTCTAAGAATATAAATTTTTGTGCAGTTATCAAACGCGTTGTTTTACTCAAAAACTCATCTAAGGAATAAAAATAGATAAAATTATTTTTGAACAGAAATTGTTCCCGAAAACAAAATGTGACCAAACACACCCCTAGTTGCCGAAAAACCTAATAACCTTGTTGGAATCATTTAAATGGACGCTTTTAGAAAAAAAAAAATTGGCACTAAAATAATCATTCATGAAGTTGAACACTAAATTGATCATTTAAAAAAATTGCTCTAACATTATTAAAATTAGAAATTTGACTAAACAGTGACGTGAGCCAAAATCAAAATATCTCACAAGCAAATGTTCTAACATTGCCACTATTTTTCTTTATTTTGTGAGACTCAAAAGTAAAATCATGGAGCAAACTCTCTGAAAAATATATCATTTAGAATCACGAAGACCTATTTGTTTTCCTAAAGAAAAAAGGAAAGTAAGTAAAATTTTGTTCATCTCTCGTATCCTAGTATTCATTTGTTCTCTAACCTTACTCTATTTTCAGATTGAACAACATAGCTTGGAGCCTCGTAGAAACAGACTACTTCTCTTGATCAACCGCTAGGAACAATGCTAGAGGACGTTTGGGAACCAATTTAGTCCAATTTCTCAATTAGTGGAAAATTGATGCATTTAACGACGTTTTCCGTACATAAATTATTTCCCCCACAAGTTTGAAATATCCATGCCAAAACTTTAAGAACAATCACTTTAGTGCCAAAACTTTATAAATTATGATTCACGTCAAATTTCCATCATCGGTGTCATTTAGAGATCACTCTTTCAAAATTTTGGCACCTGAAGAATGTTTGAAATGTTTTGGTATCAAAGTGAGCGTCGAACAATATTTATTACACTGATAGCATCCTTATTTTTAATTCTCTATTAGAAATGAATTCGTAAATCTCAACAAAAGAATTTGTTTTCCATATGTTTTCTAAATTTATGGAAGGGTATTAAGTTCTTTCTTAATAAGACGGAAAATATAAATTGTACTTAATTTCTTAGAAAGGAAAAACGCCGAGGTCGAACTTGATCTCCAGACCCTGTTTCTGATAGAATGTAGCATTGCATCTTTAACTGGAGTAATATAAAAAAAAGTCAACACTCAACCAATCATGCCCTTTCGTGATTTCTTATCTATTTTCCTTTTTCCTCTCCAGATAATTAATTGAACATCCATCGTTTATTCGGAGAAGTATTTATCGGAAACTCAGCTTCCAAGAAGTGTTAAAGAAACAAGGTGAACAAGTTCAATCACCGACTACGTGGACGGTTCAAAAACCAAGATTTCCCCTTCACTTCATGAACATGCATGGTGGGTTCTTGATGATGAGTTATCGATGCATGGGGAAGCTCGAAGAGAAAAATGACAGATTGGGTCTCAATTCTTGGAACCAGAGATTTTTGCAACTATGCGTCTTGTCGTGACGCCGTCCACGATTCAATTCCAAGATCGTCGCCCAAGTTGGAACCAAAAAGTTGTGCATTATCACCATGCTCCCACATGGTGACGGTGGTGGTGGGGTGGTGGTGGGATGGTGGATATTCGTAAAGTATCACCACATGGTGCTTCCGTTTTGGGGATTGGTTCATTATAGTTTTAAATTAGGGTTATTATCATGAAAAATACTAAACTGATATATTTGTGATAAATTTACCCTAAACTAATTTTTTGATCACCAAAAACATTAAACCGGGACACTTGTGACAAATCTATCCCAAATTTTAGGATTGTCAAAGAAGCAAAGAAGATGAACTAAGCCATGTTACTAAAACATAAGCTAATTAAAGAAATTTCGACCAAGTTATTATTTTAAAAAATAACTAAGTTTGGGGTATTTGTCACAGACGTATCGGTTTGGAGTTTTTTGTGGTCAAAAAATTAGTTTGGGATAAATTTATCATAAGGGTATCAGTTTTGGGTCTTTTATGGTCAAAAAATTAGTTTGTGGTAAATTTGTGGCATATATATTAGTTTGGAAAATTTTATGGCATTAACCAAAGTCATTTTGGAATTTGGAACCACACGAACCGTCTGGCCATTGCCTCTTTTAAGTTCTTTCTTCTTAAAGTTTTGGTTGATTTCCCCCCCCCCCCTACGGGGAAGAGTTTGAGTTCATTTTATTCCCCGCCAAGACGATCATTTGACGCGATTGGACCAGACCAGGCTAGGGTATAAGGTCAAGCATAACTTTTTACCCGAGCTCGAAGCTCGCTCTTCTGAAAAGCTAGGTACGAATACTATGACTCCAACGTGCTCGACTAGCGAGCTAATAAGGGTGCGCATGGCAACACTTCTACTCCAAAAATCAACTTATGGTCAAAAGTTAATTTTTGTACTTCTGCTTTAGAAATGATTTTTCTACTTCTATTTCAGAAATTGATTTTTCTATTTCTGCTCCAAAAGTAGATTTCTAGAGGATAAATACATTTAATAAAACAGGAGAAAATTTCTACTTCCAAATGAAAAATAATAATATTTTAATATTTTACGATGAGTTTTATAATTATTTTTTATTTTCATTTTTGTTTCCTTCCTTCTTGCATCCTACACAGCAAGAAGTGTGACCGGCAAGGGCTTTGCGGCTCTCGCTCGCCTCGCTCATGGCTGGCAAGGCCATGGCCGTTGAGTCGCGAGCGAGGCTGGCCTCACGACCTATCGCGAATCCGACGACTCATTGTGCCTCATCGCGACCCATCACGAGCTCCGGCGATGCATCGCGACCCATCGCAAGCTCCGACAATGCATCGCGACCCATCACAAGCTCCGATGACGCATCGCGAGCCTCGCCTGCGACTCACCAGCCACGGGTGAGGCCGCCTTCGCTCACGGCCTCACGTGCACTTAGGCGAGGCCACACAAGGGCTGCAACCATTGCCGGCAACCAGTGAGGACTTTGCGGCCCTTGCCCTTGCCACCACACTTCTAAGCAAGAAGCAAAATTAAAAAATAAATAATTAAAATTTTCAAAAATATTAAAATATTAATATTTTAGCCGACCGGCACACTACGTCACATCAGCGTTGGTTGGCCAAATATAGTGAATTGGCACAAATGTAAAAGATTTATGACTCAATTGGCAAAAAAAAAGTGTTCTAAAAGTAGAGAAGTAAAAAAAAAAAATTACTTCTCATTTTGGGCCAAAAACTACTTCTGGAGTAAAAAGCCACTTTTGAAGTAGAAAAAATAAGTTATTTTACCGAACGCATTTCTGCTCCAAAAGTGAAAAAAATACTCCAGAAGTAGAAAACTGAAGTTATTTTAACAAATAGATTTCTACTCTAAAAACGCTTTTGGAGTAAAACTCTACTTCTGACAACTTACCATGTGCGCCCTAAGTTTCTCCATTCCCATCCTTAGGTGCTCTTTGGGTCCATTTGGCCTGAGCAGGTCTGGACAGTGGACAGGCTCGTGGGCCACCGGGTCTTGGATATCCGTACCACATTCATGAATTGTTTCGTTCTTTAATTGGATTCAAATAATTTTCTAAGTCAATTTGCAAGTTTTACGGGTATCCCAATTGCATAGATACTGTCGTGGTGGACATATTTACTCTTGGTTCTTAGAAATCTCACATTTCTAGAGACATCAACTCCCGAAACGCTTTGCATTCGGCCAACCCCTCTGACAGCTTCTGTTGCATTGTGATAACACCATTTCTTAATCTTTTTATAAGTACATTAATTCTCATTTTGAAATATTGTTAACAAGAGAATTCGATTTTATACCAAAATACATACCGTCCGTCTTGTCCTTCTAACTTTTTTGTCACTTATTTATTTTTCACGTTTTAAGAAATTTAGATATCGGATGGCATGAGGGTTCTCTTCTATTTTAACCAAAGTTAGATAGCAATAGGTTTATAAGCCCGACAAATTGCTCTTCGACTGAAGGAATATGAGTATGACACAAGCAAAGAAGTAATGTTCATGCAAAGCCAGAGGTGCATGTGCATGCAGCCTAGGGTTTCATGAAGCGTATTCTTTCGAGGCATAGTGTGAAGTGTTTTGTTTTTTTCTTTTCTTTTCTGTTTTTTTTTTAGCTCTTCTTATATCATTGTTCTAATTAATAATTTAAAGGCCTCGGAGAGATCACATTACCATCACCTCATCCCCAATTTCTGTGTCCTATCTCATAATTCTCGTTCAAGATAGTTTGTCATTGGAATCCGGAACGCCAACGTGTTTCTAGAGAAAAAGATGGAAGACACCACCTTGTGCATGCATTCAAGATCAAATGGGGATATGCAATTTATAATCCCCTAGCAAAGCTTCTTGAGCAAAATCATTTGATTAAACCCAATTCTCTACTCGTTTTGAATTTTTGGTTTTTCCCTATACTTTGAGTAGTCCAAGATTGATTATCGATCCTTGTTGTTCGGAGGATAATGCTTGAGACTAATTCTCGATTAAACATATAGAATTCATCTTTCGTTGACTGAGTTTTTAGTGGGGGTTTTTCTGTTTTATTAAGAGCGATTCTTTTTGTCTAATTAACCAAATCCAGATGATATCTCCTCGTGGCTGATGAGTGATGAGGAACCAAATGAGCTCGTCCTCCCACGCATCGCACATAGCTCATGCACATTGATGCACAAGGGTGGTATTCATTCTACGCATTGAGGGCCATATAGATATTATCAATTTTTTAAGACATCATTAGTTAAGATCTCATACACTATCGGATTTATTAGGTTTTCTAGGAGTAAAATACCTACTATCTTACATTCAATGATGATTATGTAAATTTTTTGCAGCTATTAGACGACCTAATAATATTCTTGAACTATAATTACTTACACAATCCACCTGTTTAACATATGTTTTCGATATTATACACTTATATATCATATATGCGTCACGTCAAATAAGCCTGCCGATTACACCAAACCGAAAGTGTTCCTTGCATTGCTTTTACTCGTGTGAGTGATGGTACGCTGGAACAAATGGTGTGGAGATACAAATTCCTAGGCTTTGTACATGGGGTTGAAAGGATAGAAGTTGTGGTGAGCATGCGAGGATTCCGGGTTTATAATCGGCAGAGAGGTCTCCTTCAACATTTTTGTTCCGTTTCTGAAGGAGAGCGAGGAATCAATTGCAAAGAAAAATACGGAAGGTGTTCAAAAACAGGTTGAGCTTTAGGGAGAGCCTGGAGATGAGGAGAGTTTAGGATATGTAACAGTTTCTGCAGATTCCCCACCAACCGACGGATGTTTCGAGACAAGAGCTCAGTGTGAAGTTTTGAGGTGATCCGCAGAGGTTGATGACTGGAGCGAAAGTCAAATGCAGATTTGGAGGTGGATTGTTTGGGTAGTGAAGGAAGTGTCGGGTATGAATATCTAAGGAGAGGCGATAAGTGAGGTGTTGTGAGTAACTCGAGGAAGTTACGTAGGGAAAGTTTGAAGCACTTCAACATTCAGGTAGTCCAATGTGTAAGTGTCCCTTTTGTTGGATGCTATAATCATCTAGACTGACATGGTGCATTGGGCTAGAAGGAGAGCATTTGTCACGTGCTTCACTTGTTGTTACTAATGGTTGGTGGTATGGTACTAGGCTTAGTCCTTCACATGTTGTTAAAAAAACGCAAACGGCTAATCCGTGTATATATTGTGGGGTGAAGAACAGTGCAAGTGTCAAAAAAAAGGCCACATCAAGACATCCCATCCGCCCTACGCCGTTTTGCATGACACTCTTCATGTGTAATTTCTTTTTCTTTTTTCCCATCCACCCTACCCCAAAAAAGGCCACATCAAGACATCCCCACCAATGTGGGAAAGAAATGCTACGTAGCGTAAATATCAAATTTTGTGATTGCTATATGAAAATGATCTAGAATGTTCACTCCAAAAATTTTAAGCTAATTAGTAAAGAGAGACCACATGTATATGAAGAGCTAGTAAACTTCGTAGTCAAGCGATGTTGAATATTTCAACAATCAATTTAAAGTGACTTCGGAGTACCATGATGCCTCGTATATGGATTGACATAGAGATAGTATGTATTTATGTATTATGCACATACCTATGAACTTATGAGAGGGCTTAGGCCTCTAAGTTGACTCACTCTACTCCATCATAACATAGTAATATTAAGGGGAAAAGTACCAAAAGAGTTTTAAACATATGGCATTAGTACTAATTCAGTCTTAAACCTATTAATTTGACCAATTTAGTACTAAACATTTTCACATTTGTACCAATTGAGTCCATATGTCCAATTTAGACTAGAAACTACTGATGTGGATGTCAGCTGTCCTATTTAGCATAACTGGCGCTGACGTTGACATTTTTTTATAATTTTGTTCTTCTTTTTTTTCTTTTTCTTCCATGGCCTGTGCCGGTGGACATGGCCAGTGAGGGTCAGCCTTGCCACCACAGGTAAGGGTCGGCCTCACCGAGGTGAGGGCAAGCATTGACAAGGCCGACCTCGCCAAATCTAACGAGGTCGACCCTCACCCAAGCTAGGGTGGCCTCACTGAGCATTGTCTGGGTGAGGGTTGGACTCTCCAAATCTGGCGAGGGTGACCCTCGTTAGCCATGGCACACAAGCCATGGAAGAAAAAGAAAAAAAAAATGGCCACATCAGCGCCAGCCATGCCACGTACGATACCTGGCGTCCACGTCGGCATTTTACTAGCTAAATTGTCCGGATGGACTCAATTGGTACCAATGTAAAAAGTTTATGATTAAATTGATCCAATTAAAAAGTATAAAACTGAATATTTATCAATACAATAAGTTTATTACTTTTTTTATACTTTTCCCACTATCAAGTGCATTGTCACTACTTTGTCTATTAACTGAAAAAGGCTTGGGCCAGTAGCGGTGACGCATTATTTTCTAAGGTACCCCGTTATATCGTGCACCGTCGTCTCTCTTGTCTGAGATTAGGTGGCATGAGGTTTGACTGCCGTGATCTCTTGGAGATTGCTGAGTGCTTGGATCGGACCACGATTGTCAAGCAAAAAGAAAACAAAATTTGCATATTTTAGGGCTGATGCGTCATGATCGCAATAAGGACTTGACATAATTCAACTTCATGTGATGACTGGGTGTGTGTGTGTGTGTGTGTGTGTGTGTGTGAGAGAGAGATAGAGAGAGAGAGAGAGATATGTCGATTGAAATAAATGCAATTTGTTTTGTTGTTCAAATAAGGATCACATGGAAACATGCATGAGAACTAGAGGAACTAACCGTCTTCAAATCTTCAAATTAAGTGTGACTTGCAAAAAACCCTTCTTCCAAAAAATGAGAACAGGCATTGTTTACGGGAGGAAGAATATAATTCCACTTTATCTTTAAAGAAAAAAGAGATCAGATTCTCGTACGACTCAATGATTATTTACATACCCCTGTTTTTCCAGATACAATTCCCATATCTAAAAGACCAAATTGCCCCTCATTGCAAACTTAAGTTGGCATCTTCATTATGATGGTTTGATTTTAAGTTGGCTTTGAGAAATTTTTGTAAAATTTAGGATTTGGGATGTGTTTCTCTGGAAATAGAATGGCAATTTTGTAAGTATGACACAAAGATAATTAACGTGAACGCACAAAATAGTCTTGAAAGGCAATAGTCATGTAAGTATTTCATATTTTCAAAAATAGAGTTATGTGAGTGATCGTCAAATGAAATGTGAGCCATGTTTTTGGTGTTTTCCCCATCATTAATAAGCCCTTGATTATTCTTCTCTTTGACCTTGTAATCTCTGCTTGACTGAGCAATGAGGCCAAAGGCCCATTACTCTATATTAAAAAAAAAAGGTTAATACCATAAAAAATCTCAAACTGATTATATGTGGCAAATTTGCCCCAAACTAATTTTTTGATCACCAAAAATTCCAAAGCAATATACTTGTGACAAATTTACCCTAAACTAATTTTTTGTCAATAAAAAAACTCCAAACTAGTGCACCTTGATAAATTTACCCCAAACTTAGCTTTTTAAAAAATAATAATAATAATTTAGTTTACGTTTCTTCAATTAACTCATTTTCTAGTTACAAAGCTTGGTTCATCTTCTTCGACAAACCTTAAAATTTGAAATAAATTGGTCATAGGTATACCAGTTTGGGGTTTTCTGTGATCAAAAAATTAATTTTGAGTAAATTTGTCGTAGTAAAAAATTAATTTTGAGTAAATTTGTCACAGATGTATCAGTTTGGGGTTTTTCGTGGTAATAACCCTTAAAAAAAGGCAAATCATTATGAAACACACCAAATGTCTCATGCGGATCATATCAAATTGCAATTAAGTCATTGGTAATTATGTGATTATCTAATGTACAAGACAAGAATCAATCCGATTCCCAAATGTTATATCCAAAGAAAAAGCTTTTTTTTTTTGTTTTTTCTATGGGACGATTGTCTCGCAATTTCTATATATAGGCCTAGGTCACCTTCATTTGCCTACTTCAACCTCACGGATCAAGTTTGACACTTAAGTCTCGTACGGAATCTCCATAATTTCACGTGACGAAGAACGATTTGAGCATTCAAAATGCAACCCTAAGATATATTTCATTTAAAAGAATGCCAAGTGGGTGGCCTCCGGAAGACCAGCATATGCCTCACGTATAAATAATAGATTCATATATTCCCAATACATGATTAGTGTCGCAAATCAAGATTAGTATACCCCTTAACGGCCCATCACCTACCCGTTTCAGTTACATATCTTTGTATAACACTCTAGAGCATGCACTCAATCATAATGAAGGAATCTCTGCACCTAAATAAACGAAAGCAGTTGACATAATTATATATAATGTGCAAATAATAAACGTCTCTCTCTCTCTCTCTCTCTCTCTCTCTCTCTCTCTCTCAATGTCATTCCCACATGTAGACATTACGATTTCCAATGGTTGGATTCAGCTAATAAGGTCGGTCGAGTGGCTTGACTGAATGAAGTCTACTTCTAATTATGATCCAAATACCATGTTAGGCACTTGAACTTGGCACAAACACAAGACCATCTCTTGTGGCACCAAACTGCTTTCAAGACATTAAAAATAGAAAAAGAAAGTGAAGTTGCTCGAGACCATTGCGAGCCAAGTTCGGGTGCTTTGACCATTTGAATAGAGATCATGTCAGATTTAAACCCACCCAATTAAATGAATTTTTCACACCAAATGCACAAACCTAGGAACATAGAAGCTAGGGAGAATCCAGAAAAGATCTGCTCCGGTTTGGAGACTAAGACATGTTCATTGTTCTTGTACTTTTGTTGCATTTTATGTCATTGTTTTTTGTTTCATTTTTTGGGCTCTCGAGAAAGTATTTGTCCCTTTCTTGCTTTGGCAGTTAGCTTACTTCTTGTTAGGGGACATGCATTCCCTAAACTATTTAATCTCCATGTGACTCTATGTGTGTGTTGTTTTCTCAAGGTAATAATGCATCCATGTGGTTCCTCCCATACAAGAAGACTCCCACCATTCTCATGCAACATTATTTATAGGGGCAAACATTTTTTTAAAGGGCCTCATATCTCGTTGATTCCTCCACCATATAATAACATCATATCTCTAGATTCAACTAACTCCATAACTGTAACAACGGAAAGCGTATCCCCGACACAAAATTCGTCAGTCCAATTAATGTTGTGAATCAGAGAGGAAGTACTTTGGACCGGAAGAAAACAATCAGAGAAAGAAACATGGGGGACACATGTGATCTCACATGATTGTATGAGAGAGAGAGAGAGAGAGAGAGACCGTTGGTGAAGAAATTGGTCAACATGCATTTAATGAAACCTTCAAGAACAAGAACAGCATGTGATTTCAACTGACTGAAAAATGTTTGTGTGCAAAATATTTGGATTTTTGCAGATGTGGCTGCTAACTCTGGCTCCCATAAATAAAATATTTCAGTCAATCAGTTTGGAACCAATTTGTCGGGCTGTATTTTCACGAACAGAGGAAATTTTCCTATAACTATGTCTATGATTGGTAGATTACAAATTATTAATGACTCACATGCAAACTATACTTATCAAAAGTGGGTAACGTTGATATCTGTATACCACCGATTAGATGCATACTTGGAGATAAAATTTCCAACCAGATATGAAGGAAACATGGCCCTAAAGACCTGCCACCCGGATGTTAACCTTGTTTTGAAAGTGTTCAAGAGCATCGTGATCATAAACAATTTCTTTTAGGCAACATACGTCCATCACGATTTGGAGGGTTACAAGTTATCGACATCACCAACAAAACAAACTTAACTAAAAAGTAAATGTGAGTGGCATTCGTGTTTGTAAGCTACCGACAAGAGTTGTAATTGGAGAGAATTTTCTCCAACCAAGGTTGGAAAAAAATATAGGGGTTATGTTTTCCTCCAACCAATCTTTTAATTGGTGGATTCCAAACACCCATATTTATATATAGTTAAGTTTATATGTGAATTATTTTCCTAATTTGTAACTCACGAATTAGAGGTATGGTCAGAGAAAATGCCATCCATTCATTAGGAATATATAGCCCTTGACCTTTGAAGCCCGTTTGAGCAGGGTGCTACTCTTGGGCTGGATTTTGTCAACCAAAAAGCAGATGCTTAAACCAAGCAAGCTAGAAGCCCTTGTGTTTTCTCTTGTAGGAGTATTTATGATTTTTTGTGCAAATAAGTGGATGATATATTTCAAGTGGATGGAACTTTTCTTCCAGCTAAAAGAAGTGAATAGAAGTTCTCGTGGCCCAAAACAAAAGACTGGATGGAAGTAACCAGTTTTCAATTTCCCATTGAGTACATAACACAATGCTATCTTGCCAATCTGTCCAAGATGGAAAATAGAATAAAGTCCGCTAAATAGTCACCCACACGAACCCTAAATCTAAGTACTTTTGTCTGTCTGTTCAGGTCGTGTTACCGCGCCATCTTGGAGACTCTTAGTTTCACAGCAAGAGTGTTTTGACACTCTCCGATGATAGTCATGACGCCGGTCATTCCTCTGCGTCTCTTTGCTTGTACGTCGTACTTCTTCGGTTATAAACACTACCTTTATTGTTCGGCAAACAGTTGCATACTTGAAAGCAAAACAAAGGGTATGCACGCTTCTAAGTGAGAAGATAGAGATGCACCATAAAAGAAAGATATGGTCCCAATTCACTTATTCAAATCAACATATCTACATTTGAGTATTTTGCCACATCCACACCGGCGTACCATCCGTCATAACATGTAATAAATCCGAAATGAATGTCAAAAAATTGACCCTTTTATCGGTGCTTGTCAATTAATAGTGAAATCTAATAAGGATTAATTCATAGAGCAATTTGCTTATGCATATAACAGCTCATTCAACCTGTCTATTTCGATGTGCTCTGCCGAGGAAGAGTATTTAAATTTGTGATTTCCTCAACTCAAAAAACGAAGACGAACTGGAAGAAGCAACGTACTGTACAAGTACTAAGGCAGAATCTTCACTTGACTTCAAATCTATCTGCTTTAACTTAAGGCATAAGTTCAGACCAAAGAGATCAGAAATGAATTGACAAAGAGACGATAAATAAAAGGGGGGGAAAAAGGAAAAGCCGTCATTTTGTCATGCTGTTACATCAACACATGGTGCACCAGAAAAAATGTAAGCACAAAATGACGATCCATCCTAGTATAAAAGAGCGCATTTGCAGTCACCATGCCACAAACTCTCTCTAAACTAGAAAGTGGTTGCTCCTAATGTTACCTTTACATTTTACATAGTTTTGTACAAGTGGGTACTTGGGAAGGCTCTAAATCTTCTCTGTACCAGCTCTTCCCACCAGACTATCTTGGACACGTAACGCCACTACCATTCTACAAATAATTCTAATCCTCTAGTGACCCATGGGGAGAGAGAGAGAAAGTAATTGAGGAAAAAAGAAAGAAGGATTCTAAGGTGTAACCCATCCCTACCCCTTAGCCTAAATGATAATGCCTAAATAAATTTACAGCTCTAATTTGAAGAGCAACGACTGAACCAGGAATGGACGAACTGGAGCAAAACCTAGCATATAGGGACAAAACTGGGGATGATTTACAGAGCGACAAACCACAAGACGAGAAATTTCGGGCAATTCTTCGGGAAAACTGAAACTACAAAGAAAACAGCCTTATTCCCGTAAAAATTGGAAGGCTGGATTCTCAAGTAGATCTGCAGCGGGTTTTGCGTCAGAAACATCCTTCACTTGGAGGGAGCTGGAGATGTCATCAACCGAGAAAGGTATGCTTCATACAAGAGGCATTAAGTACAATCAGAAAATGATGGTTTAAAGGAGAAAAACACCATCTTCAACCTATGGTGGTTAGACATTTACCTGGAAGTGTCGTCCAACAGAAAAGAGTTGCTTGCTTCATTGCTAGAATCCTCTGTCATGAGGATCCTCATGCTAGAAATTACCTAAAGAAGAAAAAGTGAGGTTGTGATTATCAGTAGAACAGCAAGAGAATCTTCTTAGAGCAATTAATTGTAGGTTAGAAACATACATCAGGAGAGACACTTCGAGTGTTGTAGTTGTCATCCCAGTATAGTGTACAGATCCGATATAGCTGCTGAACACTCAGGACCTAAAGACAGAAAGCTTTAATAAGGACAAAATATAGCGATCAACAATTTTCTACAAGTTAACACACAACATACATCATCACCAACTTTTAACTAATTTAGTGACATGTCTACTCTACAATTTTTTATCCGTAATTCATATTGACGGACAGACAATCATCTTGGAGGTTGCAAAGAAAGAAAAAGAAAAAGAAAAAACACTGGATATTGCTAGCGCTATTCATCTGTTCACAAAATTATCCAGACTATTGTCTTGCTATTCATATCTCTTGATGGCAAAGTTACAGAATGCAGTACATGCAAGCAGAAGATAAAGGATGAAGAAGTTGAGAAAGTTACAGGGCAAAGGTCATTTGTGATGTCATCATAGGAAATTCTTGACTTCTGGTGGATCACCTGTAGAAAAAGCAGCCAAATTAGCCTGTGCAATGATGTAATCACATTTTATCTCCACCTCTACTTTAAAAGCAATAACTAGAATATATCATATTGTAATCCCATCTATCCTAATGATGAGAAAACAAGATAACAAGCCATATTGACACGTAAGTTTTCTGAAGCACAGATAAGGTCACAATTCTTGTGAAAGAAAAGCAACCTACTAGATATCTGAACAAGTGGCTCTTCCACACCTTCAAAAATTGCACGGAAATTCAAAGAGAAACATCTCAAAAAGGTTCTAAGAAGTTTGATTCACCCCACCATTCATCAGTGGAAAAAGAAAGAAGCTTGACGCACAACTTAAAAACATATACATAAAGCTCCTAATGAGCCAGAGTAACTGTTGAATTGCTCCCTCAAAGTAGCATAAATGTCCTGAAATTTGCACCCAAATATGGAAGATTCTATGATGGCCATGACAATGCATTAAATTGATAAGCTGCAGAACCGCCCACTTATCATTCCTAGCTTATTCATTTTGTTCCATAAATCGAAGAGAAGTTATCAAATAATTTCTTTGAACCCCAACTACAGGATTAAAAAACTTATTAGAATTGAATGGAAAAAGGCCTTGAATGCTCTATGGACAGTGGGGCTATCTAATGCTCGATGAACAGTGGTGCTATCTAATCTCTATGGACAGTGGTGCTACAACCAATGTGCTCAGAAAAAGCATTAACCAAGACAGAATGCTTTAGTGAATTTGGGCATTCAAGATAATACAAGAATTAGACATGAGGGTATCCAAGAACAAGATGGTCTTACCCAAATTAAAAATAACATGAGATTAAATAACGACTGTGGACACAAAACAATGTCCTCGAGCTGCTCCAATGAGAAGATACAAATTAATGGCAAGGGAACAAGTTGAATGGTGAGAGAGAGAGAGAGAGAGCCTCAAAGGACAAGTAACAAACTCAAAGCAACGGAGAAAACTAAGCCAGCATAATTTTATGGCTAAACATATTGAATGAGAAGACAACTTATAGTTATTGCTTGCATTTTCACCGGACAAAAAGGAGAGTATGTAATTAACCTAGAGAATAAGCATGAGCCACGAAATTCTTTCATCGCATACAATACAAATCAGTCTTGACTAACATGGCTCCTATGATGCCATGTGCATTACAATATATACGGATCCAAATATAAGACTGAGTAGAGAGAACCAGCTCCCAGGTGCCGACCCTTGAATTCACAGATCTATCGTAACTTGCATATTTATTACCCATTTCTAGATATCAAAAATCTTTAACACCTTCACTGCTCAGTGCTGAGTAATTTGCTTTTCACAATCTTCTAATAAATTGGCAAAAGAGGGTCATAGACTCGTTTTCCCCTGCTGCCTCTATACACTAAAAGTAGTTCAATATTGTCCAGCAATGCCTACTTAACCTTGAAACACAACCCAACCAACAAACCTCTTTTAAATGTAAGTAACTATCACAAATTCATACAGCTAGCCTCGTCCATATCTCAAAGCTTCCTTTTCAAAATTGTAATATCTTGCACATAGCATGTAGTTACTCAATACTAATTTCAATTACCTTTCTTTCCAGAGCGGTTCATATGCTCATTTAATGTAAGGAAGCGTTGAAATACCAATTGCTCTATTCACTGGACTTACAATAGAAGTAGGCTGTAAAACCATGCTGTCCTCCATGCTCCACCTTGAACTTGACATCCACTAATCTAGATTTTATGTGATTCTAAGTGCCATAAAAGAACTGGTGTCCTATTTCATCCTCTTCCCAGTTTCTCAACCATTACTTCTCTTGGGAATTGTCAAAGAAGAACCCTCAGCCCGTCACATCATTTTTTTAATTAGAGCAAGGCATTGCCTCATGATTCATCAAGTTCGTGATGTGCCAATATTTGTGCCTCATTTAGCAAAATCAGACTTCCATCAAATTCTTTCTTTGCTTTACGGATCAACTGCTTTGTGCAGCAAAATTTCTGAATCTCTGTCAGATAATACTGCATAGACCTATGACTTGTTGAGTGTCAAATGGCTCCCATCTTCACTATTTCTTTCACTGTATCTCACTTAATAATCCAAGCATCTAATGCAAACAAAGGCATGCCTATTAGATCTTAAGGTTGCACCATTGAGCAGGGACAAATCGATCTATTCCTAGAGAAACTTTTCCCATCCTCCGGGGGATAAATCGTCTTCCATAAAGATAACTTTCTTCCTTTTCCAATTCATTAATAGAAAGCATCCAATCAAGAAAATATCACCGTTTAATTTGTCCATATCACTGGATACGGTCATCACCCACATGGCTTTTAAAGAGTACCACAAAATGAAACATTGCGATGAGTCACCAATATTTCAAATAGAGTTACATGCTTTCTTTTAATTTTTGGAGAGTCGAAAGTACTTCTCATATGTCAGAAAGGTGCCAAGCCCTGCATTTGCAGAAAGCTCAGCTTGTGTCCACAAGGGGAGCTTGTGGCTCAATAAAACATAAAAATTCTACTCCTGGTATTTCCTCCAACCAACTACTTAAAATGTAGAATTAGTCAACATGATGTAAGATGAAAATCTGGTGTTTTTCCATGGTGCTAAATATGAAAAGTTCTGAACTATCAGCATAAAACCATATAGTAGGTGTAATTTAATGTGTTCAGACAATCACAGAACAAACGTACCAAGAATCCAACAGCTTGCCTTATGTGCTTGAGCTCATCCCAGGATGAACCTGCATACTGCAATAATTACTTAGATAAGCAACAGGAAATAAACAGAAAGCATTAAACAGACACTAGTAATAAATTGCCATGCCAGCTTTTAATTACAATATAGGAGAAAAGGAACAAAAAACAATCTCCAACATGATCAGTTAATCAGAATCTAAGCACAGTCAAGCAGGTCACATTAACACACCTCTTGTTTTGCTTGGCAACACCATAGTTCCAATTCAGCTAAACCAGCTTTAACATATTCTCCGTTGCTAAATGTGCAGCACTCCCGCCGAAGCAGCAGGCTGAAAGCATCATTTTCATAGGCAACTTGGGCAAGTAGAAATCTAGCAAACGCGATTGAACAAAAAGAGCAGCTGTTACCTGTTAAAAAGCTGCACATTCATGTAGGAAAATATCTGGGTAAATATTTTCTGTACGAGGACAGGAGGCACCTGCAAAAATGGCTACCTTCAGTTCACAACATAATACTTGGATGAGAAAGAAACCTCCACGTTTTCAAAGTGCAAATCCTTACATAATTTTCTGTCAATGTACGTAGAAGGCCATTAAGACTCTCAATGATGCCATGCCAGTGGTTAGCTGGAGGACTATTTCCAAATGACCGTCCGGATGATCTTAAAGAATTAGCCCTTGAAGTTCTGGGCGCCTGAAAAAAAAAATCTTAGACAAGTGGAACAGTAAAAAACAAGACAGACCATTTAGCAAGTAATCAGGAAACAGCATGCACAATTTCTTATTCTCAAGTGAAAAAGAGTTCTAGCTCTGACAACGAAAAGTTATACTGAAAGGTTTTCATAATATACAAGAAAAGTGATATAAAAGGGAAAAGAACCGTATAAAAATAAGCCAAGCTTATCAAACTCAACAGATGGTAGTCAAAATATTTCAAAGGAATTCCCAAAATGAAGGGGAAAAACTAAAAGAATAGTTCTTCTGAAACTAAACCGTAGTACAGATGAAAGAACAGTTCATGTTATTTCACTGTGTTCATATAAATAATTTGTTTATATTTCTTTCATGATCAAAAGATAACTTTTAACAACACAATAGAATTGATCTTCCAAAAATGGTTGAAAGCGGTGTTGTCTGTCATTATTTGAGTGATAGTTCCATCAGATCAAGTCTGTGATATTTGAATTATTTCTACGTCCATAATAAAAAGTAATAAAAATCAATCAACTCAGATAATTATGCATTCATGCACTATCGCATGAGATGCAAAGAGGAGCCCAGATTTCTAACAAGTATAATGATCGGACATAAATCATGGGTATGAATGAGTGTCTATAGAAATTCAGAAAAGTCGGCCGGGTGGCGGGATACAAGTCAACCAAACGCCCAGCCTTATAAAGAGTGTAGACATCAACTTAATTTAACATAAGTTTCAACAAACAAAGACGCAAAATAAGCTACAATAGTAAAAGCTTACCCTTTTTGTCATTTAAAACAAAAGAAAAAAGGTTCTGAATCATCACTTAAGAAATCAGGGAAGGCCAACACAGGGTCCTTTACCTGGATACAAGAAGACAGAAATGATGATAATTCCTTCTTCAAGTTGTCTCGAATAATTCCATATATCTTCTCCACATACGCTGTAAGCTGCTGCCGGAAAAGCAAAGCAGGATACTTGGCCTCAACTTGGCGAACTACATTATGGCCCCCCACTGGAAGGTTGGCAGAAGAAGGGGAAGAACGGAAACCCTGAAACTCATTATCAGAAAAACTTTGACCCTATTAGTTTCCTTATACATTACCTGAGTTCAAAAACAGCATCATGTATTATTTCTTAAAAATTGGACAAAAATGAATCAGAGATTCAAGTATATTGTTTTGTCCTTCCATCTTACCAATTTATATTTTCGTCTTTAGGAAATTTACAACAAAACTTGATGCTTTAAGTGTAATCTACAATCTACCCTAGATTACCCTTCTCCATGCTAGAATATCTAGAACAAAGGACCAAAACAGGCACATATCATAAACATGATAAACTGATACACGAGAAGTAACATCCCATTACCTGTGTCATCCTCCCAAATAACGACGTGGCTGGGGAAGCCTTTTTTGTTGGAGTTCCACCAGCTCCACCAGTCGCCTTCAAACTCCGTTGAAGCAAAATCAACAATGTAGAACTATTCGATAGCCAGTATGCCATATGTTCATTATTATCCTGGTTCTGCAAAAAATCCAATTACACAGTCCACTAAATTAGATTCCACTACAGTGAACCTCAAGATGAACTTTATCCTTCATATCAATGGAAGCCTAATCTTTGAAATCTGAGTGTGGTTTTTACAAGCTAAAAGGGATAACCAAGAAGCAACGATTTAATACAAATGAAGCATATTTAAAACACACATAAAATTATGAAACAGACCAACCGAAAAGACAAAAAAGTAGATCAAAAAAATTACCTGTCCCCTTCTTAAAATTTTGCATAGCACTTATCAAGCAAAGAAAGCCAAATTTGATCATTGACTAGGATTAATGAGCAGCTAATGGGTAAATCACCTCTATCGCAGAGCCAATCATCTGAATAAGACGGTCAAATACATTAGTTCTTTCTGCTTCAAGTGATCTCCAGTGTAAGAGACATTTGTATATGGTAGATGCAGCAACTGGTACTCCTTCACTATAACCGAGATCTTGAGTCACACATCTAATAAGGGCATCAACATTTTCCTGCGGCAGTCAAAGCATGGATATTACAAATTAACCTAGACTTAACATTCAGGGCAAGAAAGGGAGGGACATATCTAAGATTTAGATTGAAGGGGAAAATGAAGAAGCTGAAGCATTAAGTCGGATTTGTTACTCTGAAGTTACATACATGCTGCTTTTCCACAAAGGATCTCCTCAGTTTGTTGTCGGACTCTCCATCAGCTTTTCTTGTAGGAGTTGAACTTCGTGGATCCTGAATAATATAGGTTTGGTTTCGTCAACAACAGATGAAACAATCCACTAACATTTGCACTTAAGAAAATGCTTGGATCTCATATCACTTACATGATGACCATTTTCCCGTGGCTGCAGATCATTTGAAGGAAAAGAATCAATTAAAGTTCCACTAATGAAGCAACACACACTGATTACTTACAGAGGCATAATTACCTGATCTTTATTGATTGCTATATGTTCTGACATTTTCTTGACAGGTGCATTCATTAAAGCTTGCCGCCTTAGAACTTGCTCATCAGCTTCCATATCAGAAAGTTTCTCTTCAAGCCTGAAAACATGATCATCCAAGGAACCATTCAGCCTTAGTTAAACATCTAAATGATCAAATTCCTATTAGCACAAGGAGCCTAGGATGTATCTTTAGAAATATTGAAAGATGAACAAAATATTAAGCAGAGACCTCTGCATGTTCATCTTCAATTCAATTATCTTGGATTCGGCTTCGAAAGCTTGCTTCAATCTCTCCTCACTAAGCTTGTTCGTCTCTTCATACTTTCTCTCTGTTTCATCAATCTTCATTTCCAGTGAACTCACAAGAGCCTGCAATGCCACAATGTCTATTACAATTGAAGAGTCAAAGAAATTTTTCTACATAAAACGATATCCCTTTAACTTAACACTAAGAAGTCACAATCGCCATCCATACTAAAAAGTATTTAGCAACCTAACCTTGAGTTTCTCATTTTCAGCCGCAAGCTTATCCATCAATTCATGATCAACAACTGGAACCTCCTGAACAATGGGCTCTTGTTCAGCTGCTTTTTGTGCAGCCTCTCGTTCCTTGACCAACATGGCTTTCGTTTCTTCAAACTGAAGTTGCATCTCTTGTAAAGCAGACTGCAATTTCACATTTTCTTGTGTTTTTGCTTCCTCAATGTCAGCCTACAAAAGTAATTACCAAAAAGAGAAAGCTAAGAAGTAAAAATGTACGCGTGAAAATACCTTTCACCACAATAAAGAACAAAAGATCCATTTCTAACTGCATTCAGGGCATTTTCCTCGCACTGTTTCAATAGTTGGGTTATTGGTCAAAAAATCATTAACCTCCACTGGAGAAGCTGTACCATTCTGACAAGAGTTACTCAGTTAGAGAGAGAGAGAGAGAGAGGCCTAGAACTTAAGGATTTCACAATCTAATCTCAAGTACTTAAATTAGGTGTTCTACTTTAACCCAAATGATGACCACATCTAGTACACCCTCATACCAGGTTCCCTCTCCAAAATTTCACCGTAACAACAGGATGTGCAAAATTTAACCTGTCAATCAAAAAAGAGCAACAACACATCCATGCATCACTCAAGGAATCATCTTACCCTCATGCGCTTCTCCAGCTGCAAACGCCAGGTTAGTTCTTCAACTTGCTTTTCCAACATGGTTTTAGCAGCTTGAAGAGCACCAGTCTCTTTAGCAGCCTGCATTAAGATAAGAATGAATCAATGCGCCATGCACAACTAAAACACAGTTGACACGTAACACAAGATCGCTATTAAATGGCTCAGAATCTCTGAACCTCCAGATAATTGTGGCAGAAGAAAGAAGGACCCATCTTTAACCTAAAGGATTTGTTGAGCATCGATATCAATCCATAGTGGAGTTTTTAAGAATTTCTCATGAAAATATTAAGAAAAAAAATATTTGACCAGCTGACTGAAGCCAATGATGACACCACAAAAGAAGCAAGAGCATTACCAACTTAAGTTTCCGTAACTCTCTCCTGGCAACCCTTCCTCTCCAGGCACATTGTGTGGTAATTGCTGCTTTCTTTAACTTAAGGTAATAAGCTCGGACCAAATATTTCCGACAATGACTCTGTAATAGATATCAATTGCTTTTAGTATCAAAAAAGCATATATTAATAAAAGGAAAAGAATAAAAGAGGGAAATGTTTATCAACATGCAATTTCTCAAATGTTGCATACTACAATAGACGACCAATTGAAATCTATAGAAAATCAAAATGACAATTGTCATGTCTAACTCAAATGAAAATTTCCCTTCTAACTCCTGATAAATTTTCTTTGATTTTGGAGATACAATAATCGTAGAACCTAAATTGACATTGCTCGAATGCACCAAGAACTACAGCTTCTAAACAACAAGAGACCTGCAATAAAAAAATCAAAAATAATGGCCAAGTTTTGTGATACCCAAACAGCAGAATAACAAATTCACGCTTCTTGACCTCACATCATATAGTGAGAAGGATCTTTTTTTCTCCTGCAAGTATCACAGATTTTTCAAAGAAACTTCTATTTACAAGTTTCTGGATTATTTAGAAAACAAAAAGCAACCAAAAAAATCAGAACCAGGAAGCATCTATCAACAGAAAAAATTAATTGTGCCTCCTGGGTTTGCATTGGGTAAAGATAGAAAAAAAACTGCTAGTCCTTCCTTGCAGCAATAAAACCCCTTCCTGGTGAGGTGAGGCCTTCACTCATACTAAGTTCAGGAATATCAACTTCAAGAACTCAGTAGGTGCCTTTACCTGAAGAATAACGGCAGCCATTGTCTGCTTTCTATACCGCAACTCATCACGGGCAGCCATCCCACGTAAACCAGTTTGAATAGAAAGAGCAGAAGAGTACAAATTTCTGTACGCTTGCCTAGCAAGAAACATGCGCCAAACTCTCTGGATCTTCAAACAAGCAGCTTTTCTTCTCATGTTCTCAAATCTACAGCGTGCAACTTGTCCTACAATCAGCAAAATATTAATGACAACCAACTTATAAGTAAATAAATGGACCATTAGAAAAAAAGCATTTTATTCTTTTAAAAGCTTGTAATTTATACCTCTTGACATGGCTTGGATTTGGATTGCAGTCAGGCGCAACTGGATAAAACTTTTGTGACTCAAATAGGATAGAACTTTTCTTTGTATAATACTAGCAGATCTACCAAGGACCTCAATTCGACGTGCATCGAGTTCTGCCATCTGACCTGCTCGAAGAAACACTTTTGTCTTGCCAACCTGTTAATAGAAATTCAATCAATGTCATGATTGTTATACCATAGCAAATTCAGTCTTAACCAGCACAACTATTGGCTGATGATGGAAATAAACCACACATCAAAGGAATAAGAATGAGGCCAGAAGCATATATGATCCCCTGATCAATGGTCAGAGATGACTATGGTCATGCAGACTAGTTACAAGAGAATGAGGGAAGTAAGCAATGCCCTCTCCAAAAAGTCAAAAACTTAGAAGATGGCACATCACAGAGACAAACGTCACAAACCTGATAACCTTCAAGGTTCACCCTCTCCAATATCTTCTTGCACACGGTGATCTCATCAAAGCTACCAGCACATGGATAACAAACAAGTATGCATTGATGAATCAGATATGCAATAAGGTAAACTAAGGCTAGAAAATGAACAAAAGAAACAAATAATTTCAACGGAGATGTCAATAAACTGTTAACTACCTTCCCCTCAGAACATCGGGTGCCAGGATGCCAAATCGACCAACGAACTCATCGAAAGTCTTCCTAGTAGGATATCCTGCACAGCTGATCCTAATTGCCTCCATAACTCCCTGAAAAGTGTACAAATAAATCCAAATCCACTGATAGTAGCATGTGCCTGTATAAGAGAATCAGACAAAGAAAATGTAACACTAACCCCACAGCGGAGTTGCTGCAGGACATTACTGCCTTCAAAAATTGCAGGCTTAAGAAGATTATTTGGCTTTACACATCGGATATAGTGGGGCTCAATATCACTGAGCGTTTCAAGTAAAGCTTGTAATTGTTGCTGCAGAGAAGACACAAGCAAAGAAACATTAAGGAAAGCAAAACACCAAGAAAATGACATTAAAACTCCCCAGACCAGTCAGCAAATCAGACCTTAAAGCGAGAACCAATAGATGAGAACTTAGATGATTTGGAAGATTCCTCAGGTAAGGGTGGGAACAAGCCCGACACAAAGGTGCATCTTGACGCACTCAGGAGCGCCTGATGCTCTGCAACAACATAATCTTTATTTTTGTCCAGGAAAAGCTCCGTTTGGTAAGTAACCTGGCAAGGAGATTTTCCACAAACCACAACAACCATTTAGCATCTACATGCCAGCAAGGATCTGAAAAAGTGCTAGGAGGGGAACTACAGAATAAAATCAGAAAAATATGACCTGCGTATCCAGTGAAGTGCTAAAAAGATACTCACATCACCCGCATAATGGCAAATGGTGAAATCGCTCCTTGACAATTTTGGTTTGCTGAAACGCTTGTGATCCTTAAATGTCTGGTAAAGTTTTTCCGCAAATGTCTCATGGGTGGATTTTGGAAACATGCTACAAAAAATTCCAAGTTGTAGTTACAGTCTCAAGCATAAGAAGCTCCATTGATAGCTGCAACATGAGACAATTTCAGGACATACCAAGCCTCGTCCAAAAGAGCAATGATGCCACCAGGTTTCTGAAATTACAAGGAATAGAATAAACAAATACTAGCATGAATTACTCAGATCAAGAAATTTATCCAAGCCTTATAATAGATTGAACTCAACAAAAAGCAAAGGAAGGAAATTTAATAACAGCAGTAGGAAAAACGGAAAAAAAGTAGTAATGGCTTAGTTTCAACTGATGCATCTTAACAGTGGATGTTCCTGATTTTAGCCATAAGATAAGATTCATGTGAAAAACAAAGGAATCGAGGACCCTTACTAGAGAAACTATTTAGAAGTTTGCCACTCCTATGGCTTCTGGATATTTACAGCACTAAGCCACCACCAAAAATTTAGATTACACTTATTTCAGCTATCCCCAGGTCCCTATTTTCAAGGTCATCTTTAATTGGCTCACTCTTGTTAAAGCAACCTAGCCTCCATTCAGCCATGATGCTCTGTACTAATATATAATTTCACTACTTATCGGAAAAAAAATGTTTACTGAGATGGATAGCCACTACAAAACAGACCTTGTTTTGTCATACCTAAGAAACTGCACATGCCAGATAAGTCCACTGATAGTTAGTTGCTGATCATCAACTGAGATCATTCAAACAATTTTGTATAGAAACCACAAATACTACGTTTCTTACTATGGTTTTCATATGAAATTAAGAACTTGTTGACAAAACAGTACATAAAAAGAAAGAACTCCCTCATTGTTTATTCACACAAATTTAAATTATTGAAACATGCCTTGCAACCAATAATTTTCGTATTATACCAACACCTACATATACAAACACTGAGTATATAAGTTGCTTCTCCTTATACTATTTCTCACAAGGAAAAGTAACATACCTTTTCTAATAGATCAAGGACATCTTGATTATCAATGAACTCTATGTAACTCCAATCAATTTCTTCCCTTGTATATTCTTCTTGCTCCATCTTAAAAACATGCTGAAAAGCAAGAAACATCGGCATCAAGATAAATTGTTGAATTACAAGTAGTAGACACTTTCAAAAGTACTTCTAGGTGTAAATTTCATCCATCGGGTCACTGAACTTTAGTGAATTTTGCAATCAAATCATTGGATTATGATATCAATCACCCCCATACAATAATTTTCATTTCTTTGCAATAGATTCACTTGGACAGAAATCTAGCCAAAATTCCAACAATCTACAGATGTACAGCCATGTGGCAATGAAATGCCTTCCAAAAAAAATGACTACTTGTCCACAATGTAAGCAATTTGCCAGAAAACTGACCACATTTATGTCAAAATACATCAATTGCCAAGAAATTATAAAAACATATATATCATTGCATTTGGTCATCAAAATCAAAGTCCAATAACCTAATGGCAAAATTCGCAAAAATTCAGTGACCACCACTGAAAATCACCCACATTTCCAACAAGCAACAGCTATATATATTCCATTCAAAACCTGATTGAAATGTTGTTGCAGCTTTTCATTTGTCAAGTTTATGCAAAATTGCTCAAAGCTGCGAGGAACCACAAAAAAGATGAGGTAAGCATTCATGGAAGTCAACATCAATGCAAAAGAAAAGAACCAATGTCTTTACAGGAATCAAGAAGTATGGATCAGCAGCTTATGATCAATAATCAAGCCATAAATTTCCTAATAGAACTACATGAAATAATATCATCTTCACTGCAGATGAGCACAATAACAAAGGGAATTACTACTGATAACTGCAAAGAAAGAATGCTGCAATATTTATGTGATTGTGGTGATAATATGTTAAGTATGACCATTATATCAACAAGCATTATTCGTATATACCCCAAATAGAAGGCTTTATAGCATTAATAATCTCAGTCAAAGTTTCCCACGTGAAGATGAGCACAGTCAACCAACTAAAGCCATGCTAGACACAATATTGCTTACACACACCAAATGAAAAGATATAAGATTCAGCAATTAGCAAATTGACCCAACATGATATAAAATGGCAACTTTAGTTCAAACATCTCAAGGTCAACTTCATAAATGATTAAAATACAAAAGCGTACCGGTAAAGCACCTGTTTGTCTTGAAACTTTCAAATCCGTAGATATCCAAAACCCCAATTAAGAACTTTGAATCAGGATCTTGCCCGATCGAGCTATTGATCTTGTTCACAAGCCTAAAGCATTCAAGAAAAGAACATTAAAGAACAATAGTATTTTGACGCAGCATTGATCTGTTTATAAAAATTTTGCTATACTACAGATGAATGCCATGCCCCCGCTTACAACAACACACAATCTAAAACCTATCTTCATTGGATAATTTTTTTTTAGCATCTTTAGTTGCTTGAGTCAGACCAATAGTTTCTAGCATTTAGCAGTTCATACAACTTCAAAACTTATTTCGTTATGGCATCCTACTTCTTGAGTCACACTGAATAATTTCATCCCATTCAGTTCATACAACTCCAAACTTTCCTTTACAAAAATTCTATAACATGCATATATCATCTCCTATTCGAGAGGGTGTCCTTGTGCATATAAGGAAATAATTGTCCTTCCAATATGCAATTCAATTTGTTATCCATAAAGCCTAGACATTTCAACAGCAAAGTTAAAAGCAAATCTAGGTAGAAAAAACAAAACTGCAAAAAAAGGTAAACTCCCCACAAGGATGGTGTGAGGCCATCTAAATTTCAGACATGTAAGATTTGCCCGAGAGAGCCCCAAAAATAGATTTAACACAAAGCAATTATTTTGAGTTCTGTTCAAGGGATATCATCAATAAGAAACAATCAAAAAACCAATGCCAATTTTCTTAAAGTGAAATTGGCATAATTTGCTTCTCCTATTCAACAAAGAATGTGTACACAGCTGACAAGATATGACGTAGATGTTTAGCTTCCAAAAAGATTCCTACCAATCAAATAATCTTGAATAGACAATTTTCGCCAAAGCATCTCTGTTGACAGCTGCAGCCTCTGGGTTCATCCATTTTGTTATGGACTCATCACGGGTCACAATCACACGTTTGCACAAAGAATCTTCAAGAGACTTCTCATCACACCTAAACAACAACTCTGCAGCTGTTAACTTTTTGTTTCAAGCACATTCATCTTATTTAAAAGGAGACTTCTAAAGCATATCATAAGAGCAAACATACATGAACAATTCAGCTGCCATTTTAAGATGGAATCGTGACTCATCATCTTTGGGTTCAGAAGAATCTGCTTCCTCGCCCTTTGTGAACTCAACATTCCCTAGATGAAGTATAGCAGCAACAACTCGGAAGACCGCATCCTGGGGCAAGGTATAAAAAGCTTATCACCACAAACACCTTTTTCTAACAACCAACTTCTTTCCACAAATGTTATTTCAATCATTAACAAACTACCTGCTCATCAGGACTTATGCCAACAACTTCCATAGCCTTTCTAGTCACAATATACTCCTCAGAATCATTCACTCCATCCAGATCAAAGCAGTTTGATTGATTCAGATAATGAAACCTCCTTGGATTCCCCAATTTATATCTCTCAACATCCTGAGAGCCAGCATCAAGCTAGTAAGTATAGTATCTTTTCTTTGCTAATTTGAGAATTACTTCAAAAGCATATCACTTTTGAAGCATGAGATATTAAATGTGAAACTTATAAAATATCACCTATTTATAAACCCACTACTAAAAACCTAATGAGATTCAAAAGCTAATCGAGCATGACATCAAGGCATATGGAATCAAGATAAACGGCAAAGACTTCAATGCAAAAGACTTTCAATAACAATGGCCCTGCTGCTTCTTGTTGTATAATATTCACAGGACATTTCGCTTCAAGCCTGGAAATTAGAGAAAATATGTCATCTCGAGAAGTATACCTACAGAATGACATGACCAAAAGCTGGATATACCTACTTTAAGAACAACTCGGCTGATTTTCTAGGATTGAATTTAATCAGTATCTTGACCTAACAGAAAATACATTTATCACATGATTTTTAATATGAAACAACAACAACAAAATTAAAACAATAACAAATGCTCTGCCATTCGGAACTTACCGAAGTTCAAAACAACAACAGATTGACCGGTAAAAAAAACCACATTAGACAGCTAAGTATAAGGATGAGAAGTTATCAAATACCCTGAGGTAGCAACACGGCTGTTAAAAGCATTACAGCCATCTATCAAACAATGCTCAGTCAGTTTGGTTCTTGGGCAAGTACGCCCTTCATCAGGATGGTATATTAAACAACTATATGCATATGACATGAATGCCAGATTTGCAGCAAGAAACACCAATATTATAATTCAATACATGCCATTTACGTTCACAACAAGCTGGACTGAAACAAGAATACTCATGGATTTAAACCTTCCAAGTTTTTTTGGGAGCAGGAGCATAAAGGAAAAGTAAAAGCCATCAGAGCAACGAATGAAGTTAGTTTTCAGACCAAAAAAAAAAAAAGTTAGTTTACCTCCTGTGGTGCAGCACAAAGCATATAGAAGCAATGGTAGTTTCTCTCAGGATCAGACACTTGGCAAACACGCGACCGCTCTAGCAAGTACGTCCTTATTGCAGCTCCCGAAATTCTTCCTCTTTGATCAAATTGGATTTCCACAAACTTACCAAAGCGACTGTGTGCAAATAGCGACTTCCAATCAGAATGCAGCCTCTGGCAAAATTTTAAAAGAAAAATGACAAGTCTAGTACGAAATCAAAAGAGTAAGTTCTGACCTTGAGTTATTATTTCTAACTGTCTTGGCATTACCAAACGCTTCCAAAACAGGGTTAGACTGCAAAAATAATTTGAGGAATGAGATAACGTTGGCAAACCCTCAGAAAGAAAAATTCATATAAAATATAATAGAAAAAGGGAGAAATATCAGGTATTTTCCAGTGTAAAAAATAAATAACAAACTGTCAGTAATCAGGACTACTACAAATGATGATCCAGCAATAACTGAAAAGTTTACCTCAAGAACTTGCTGCTCCACAGTTCTTCCCTCTGCTGCAGCTCTCCCACCCATATAAGCAAGATAGCGCATAAGCATCTTAGTGCTTTCTGTTTTACCAGCTCCGCTCTCTCCGCTTACTAAAATGGCTTGACTTATTCCTTCATTGATCATCTGTCTGCATAGACAGAAATCATCAGAAGCCTATCAAAAATTGTACAGTATGACAAATAGTAAAACAATTACCTGTATGCAGAATCTGCAACAGCAAATGGATGAGGGCTTAATTCACCAAAAGCGGCCCCTTTATATTGTTCCATCATGTAATTGTCATATAAATGAGGTAACCTCCGAAAAGGGTTCACCGCAATCAATATATTTCCTGTATAAGTCTGAAAAAATAAAACATTAGCACACCCAGCGAGAATGTGCTCTTTCTTACCTAAAAACAAAGCAAACTAATATGTGAACCCTAGATGGAAACAATTAACTGTCAACGCAAATGCTAAAAATGCAAGCAATAAACTGACTACTGAAAAACCAGAATCCAGCAGCAAATGCTAAAAAAAGCCACCTCATAAAAGGTTTTACAACGCATGAAAGCTCAACAAAAAGATTATAATGCGATGCAATATCAAGTTGTCCTTACATATATCTCATTGAGATCATATCTGCATCTTAAATTATCCAAAACCCCAGGCTCATGCAGATAAGCAAGCCTCGTCATATCATCCACGCCACATTGAGGAGCTTCGGTATCTTTAGCGTAGACTGTAGAAGCATTGGCAACAACCTAGAATGCGAAAAGCTAGGTAATAAGTACATTATCCTGCCTTTGAGATGGAATCATAAAAGATCGCAAACGAATGAGCAGAACTGTGAAGGAAACGGGCCACAGATGCTTCCCTTATAAACAAACATCATTTGATCAAGGATATCACGGGGACAAATGAAATTGCAAGAAGGCAATATCACCATCAATACCTAGAGCATGCGAACAAGACTCCAAAAAAGGGCACCCTCATATTTAAACATCCACATTATAATGATCCGCCTTCAAACCCAACATAATCATACTTCCGTCTGGATAGGTAATATGATGTTACTAAAGGAATTGGACAAATGACAGGTCATGCGACTAAAGAGTAATTCTCCTCTCTTTTGGAAAGTAACAGAAGAAATTAAATTTGTGTTTGGAGTGAATTTTATACTTTTTTGAGTTACTCGTGTTTTCCTTCCAGTTGGACTTTTACTTAATGTCAAACACTTGCATAGAAAAACATCCGCACTTAAAGTCATGTAGACATTCTTCTTAATCTCTTAAAACTTAGATTATCCTGTTATTCAGGGCAACTTATTTTTAAGTTCTTAGTTAAGGCAACATTTTAAGCGGTCCTAAACTCATGTCTTGAAATCTATGAATTGATATGTTGCCTTGAAATGCAGATAGAGCTGGACTACAACAATCCTTTAAAACAGAACTTACCAGTAAAGTAAACATTCTAACAGAAAATATATCTGCTTACAATCATGCAAGATAATTCTAATCTGAAGAAAATTAGTGAGCTTTTAAATAGCTTCACCATAATGACCTGACTCTCATCTGAAGATAGACAACAAGTTTTTGCATAGTTTTGCGATTGCTATGACATAAAACCTATATCTCTCATATGCAATACAATCAATCTCACCCATATAATCCTTCCACGAAACAATTACAAACACATGCACGCTAAGGACACTGCACAATTTAATAACGGCTATTGTCAACAGACACATTTACTGAACTTACCGAGATAACAACCATCTCGGTATAAAGCAATTAAAGTACCATTTGTATCCTGAAAGCCAAATTCTTTTGATGTACTTTGTGCACTTGAGGAAAATAGGAGAGAAGAAATTTAGACGTGTTTAAGAAGTATTATGACAAAAGTGGAAAAGAAGGATTGTAGAAAATAGGTGCAGCTAGCAGTCCTACACAGGTAGGAATCACATTGGAAGGAAATCCTCTTGTAGGCACCTGAAGCAATGACAGATAGTGGTACAAAGTTACCAAAAAGAAGATATCATTACACACCCTCCGAGTTTGTAAAACAAAATGTTGCAGTTTATTCATCTTGACCACCCACCTCACAATTACTGTCAGATACCACCCACCATCCCAATGATTGCCAGAGGTTTTCACATCAGTAAGATTTTCTGAAACTCATCTATAGTTATAAAGACTCCCAGAAGCTCCTCAATCAGAATGACCCGCAGTTTCTAAACTGTCTCTTAAGAATGGTTGATGCATTTAAAAGACTATTCTATCTTGAACATCTAAAAAAGATAACTAGGCAGTCCAAAATCACAACTCTGATACCTGGAATAAGGCCAAAGATAAATCCTCTGTTTGGCGAGTCCAGAGGCAATTTTATGCCATTGACACAAAAGCACAAACCAAAACAGAACTAAATCATAAACCACCCAAAGTGAAATATGGGAATATCCTTTCCCTGACATATGTCCTTAGATCATTTTGACTCACAAAGAGCTTATAAATTCTTCAACACACCACAGAAGCAACTCTAATTGAATCAGCTCACAATCAGTCTAACAGACCTAGCCCAAGCATCGCCCAAAAAGTTACGAATTAATCTTAAATATAGGATCCCCTGGCATTGGTGAAAAAGCCAGTCATTAGCCTCATAAAAAGCATGCCGTCCAGTATTTAATCATGGCTTCAAGCATCTTGTCCCTCTAATAACCATTTTCTGCACTTGCTCATGCAGAAAACATAAAATGGAAGAGCAGCACATTCACTTCATCACTCAAATCGGGCATATATGCTCTGGCCGACAAAAATTTGGCATATATGCATCATTTCAATGGGAAGCTAAGACATTAGGTAAATTATGTGTAGTTCTCATAGTGTTCGCCCTGTCTAAGCACCAGGCTAAAGTACATTACTGGAAACAAATAACTTGAGAAACAATACATTATGCATATGAAAACTGTCAAGTAAGCGAATGTTAACAAGTACACACAGCCAAATCATATACAAGGAATCTTGCAACCAACCCCCAAAAAACTAAATATATACATATAAAGTAAAAAAAAAAAGCAAACAATACATGATAAAACCCTGCTTTCTTAAAAAACTGGGAAACATAAAACATACCGTCCTTCCTGATGTCAAATTTATTTTAATCTCTTCTCCATTGACTTCCACAACTTCACCATCTATCCAGGCTACCTCAGGATCCTCCACCCATACAACAGAACCAACCGCTACGGCCACTGAAGCGGCCTGTAAAACAGTAAAAACGCTTCTAAATACACAGATTGGAAAAACAAGAGCATAGTCCATCAACTTGTATAATCCAGAATAGTCTCAAGCATGCATGACTGGGACTGCAGTTTTGTAAAGATCCCATCATTTAATGGGTGATCTTCAAAGAGAGAATGCAGAAAAATTCCATCTTGATAAAGAACTGCCATAGCAATTCCAAACTAAACCTCTACTCATGAAGTACCAGATGCTTCACTCCATCTGCTAACAAAGAGGGGACACACACGTGCCAGACATAGCTTAAAGCAGCTAAAGTTGTGACAAAAGACCGGAAATATTTTGACATAGAAGGAAGCCAATCATTTCCAAACAATTACTCTGCGCTAGAGTAAATGCAATTTTGAGCTGACCCTTTCATCATTGCAATCAATCAGAAACAAGATAATCATCTTCTGGCGAACCATATAAAATCTCTGCGGACTCTACAAATGAATAACATCTCAGCAAAACCTCCAAATTGAACAGCCTCAGACTAAAAAGGGTATAAAAATCAACTTCCATATGCGTTTATAGAACCACATTACTAATGACAAATGTCAACTGACGCCGACAACATCGAAAGCACAGAAATGGGAAATATGATTAACAAATACCATTGCCGGCGAGATTCAACTCGACTATGGATCCAAGTACGAGCTCGCAAGTATCAACTCCTTCACCAGCAACGGCTGCTCAATGCCGTGTACACCATAACATAGGCCAATCTCCAAAAGAAACGCCCGACGACACAGAAAAGAACCAGCTTCCGTGCGTTACAATCGAACAAACCAATCACTCGAACCACTCCAAATCGATCTTTTGCCAACTGCAGACACTGTATTGCTGTATTCGCGCGCCTCCTTCGTCGGTAGCGGAGTTGCTTCGTTGGGTTTTTTGTTGCGTTTGTACGAGAATGGAGGTAAAGCGGGAACCGGAGAGGAATGAGTCAGAAACGGGAAGTGAAATGTCGCAGAGGACGACAATGCCAAAAGGGTCTTCGAGTTTTCTTCTTCTCCTTCTTGTGATTTTCTCGGGAAAGCCCTTTCCTTGATCCTCTGCAACTATCGTCCCCTTCCCCCCCGCTTATTTTCTCGCGGTTTCTTGCGTTTTCCCTCTCTTTCTCTCTCTACGGACCCCCTCTGCGGTTCTTGTTCGGATGTCAAAACAACGCACACAACACAACAACGTGAACGCGTCAACGTTGTTTGGCCTCGTTCCGGAATTGCCCCTGGCGTCTCGTTTATTTGCGGATATGGCCACGGGAGCTTTTGATCTTTGACTTTCCTTATTCCCATGTTTTCCAATATCCATGGGATTCTCCTACCAATCTTGTTTTTTTTATGGGTTACGAATACGGATTTCATCTGCATTTAATTTTATTAAATTTTTATGTGAAGATGTTCGTAATTTGTACACCATCATTCGAAGGCATGATAAGAGGAAACTTTGCGATTTTTTTTAATGTAATACAACAGTTGATTCTTCTATTATAGCATGTAATTGTCGAGACTCTTATGACGATTTTCACTAGCCAAGATATGGTGTCTAATCAGATAAGATATAAAGTAACATTGAGTTTAATAAAATTAGTGTGCAAAGAGAATATTTGGTACGGTTTTGTTGCAACTGTGAAAATAAGTAATGCAAGATTTATAAGGTGTTTGGCAAGCATCTCATAGCTACATCGCCTTCAAAGTTACGGCAGTTTTTGAAGCCATCTCCCACCCAATTCTAAGGTGCTACAAATTTAAAACATGGTTAACAACACTTTGCAGCACGATTATAGCAAAGCATGGCTCTAGTCCACCAGCAACTATATTTCACAAGCTCTAGAATATGTGACTAATTAATATGAGATAACTAAACGAGGCGAGAACCAAATCTATGTGAACTGCTAAAAAAAATTGCGATTGTTTACTCTTAATTTTATGTGAGAGAAGAACATTTATCATGTGTATAATTCACACATATTTTAGTGCCTTCACTCGCAAGTCTTAACTCCATAGAGTAGGTGGATCCTATTTTGGTGTACCATTCGTGTGGACATATGTGAATTGTCATTTTCATATGTAATACGACACAACCCGTGAAGGCAAATACCAAATGGCGCATTATACACATTAACAGGGATTTCTACATATTTGGAAAAAATTAAAGTACACAAAATTATTTAATGAAGAGGTCTCACTTTAGTAGAATCAATAAATTATTGTAAACCATATAGAAAATTAGTTATTGCAGCACAATGCAAATCATTAAAGAAAATACTTGTTAAGCACTTGTTATCATTAGGTGAAAGGGGAGCATATTACAATAGGACGGAGCATAAAAAATTATAACTTATAACAATGTCAAACAGACCAGTAAATTATAGAAGGGATTTTTCTGAAAATTGTATTCTCTTTAATAAACACTTACCAGCCCACATAGTGAGTTTGTCAATACTTCAAAGTTGAAAATAATTACATGTGAATAGCTAAAAGTAATAATTTTCCAAAAGAAACCCAAATTGATTTGGTCAATTTGTCGTTGTAACTTTTATATTTCTAGATTTCCTAAATTTATATTAAATTTCAAGCGGCAAAATACTAATTGAGAAAATTCATTTGACTTTGGAATAAATTAATTTCTCGATGGAAAAGTATATGTGAAAACTTAGGTATATTGCAATAAATATCACAAACCTCAAGAAAGAATTTGACATAAGAATACCGAGGTTTTATCAATAAATTCAATGAAAATAGTGTACATTCTATTAAGCGAATCAACACTGTACATTTTTTTTTTGGGGGGTCAAAAACACTGTACAGAATTAAAGAGGGGCGAAAATTGTAATCCAAAAGCAAACTAAATCCTCAACACTTTTCGAATTCGATTTTAATCTATACTCTCTTTTTACAATTCTTATGCTATGAAAAAGTAAGCTTGTTTTACTAAAATGAAAATCTTCAAATATTTATTTCTTAGCATGATTATATTTTAAAATTTTTCTTGCCCCACGTTAAGGGTATGGGCTTTTGTCAATATAGCAGAAAATATTAATATGGCATGTGATATAAGAAACACTCCTGTAATGTTTGGTTATCTTTAAAATGTTAACTCTTATTCATTCTCTCTAGGATTAAAATGGCGTGATTTTTAAGGTCATTCATGACATCTATTGAAAGAATATGGTGTTATTAATGAGTTATCTACTCATATGTATGTCATTTTAGTGGGATAATTGTCCAAAAATCCTAAACCTATTGTATGGCAATAAATCCAATTATAAACTTTTTAATTTGGTCAATTTAGTCATAAACCTTTTAATGATTTTTTAATGTAGCCATTTCGGCCAATTTTGGCCGTAAATTACTGACGTGGACGCCAGCAATCTTACGTGGCACAACTGATGCTTATGTGAATAATTTTTGCATTTTTTTACTTTTAATTTTTTTCCTTTCCTTTTTCTTTTTTCTTTTTTCCCTTTGCTAGTTGTCAACAACAAGTGAGGGCATCGGCCCTAGCTGACCACAAGCGAGGCCCTACAAGCCCTCACCATATGGATTGTGAGGGTGTCCTACCCCTAGCCAGATGTGGGCGGCCCTTGCCAGATGGGTGAGACGAGGGTGTCCCGACCCTCATTTGTGGTCGATGAACTTCGTCGGCCATTGTCAAGAAGCAACAATCAATGGAGAAAAGTAGGAAGAAAAGAAAAAAGAAAAGGGACAAATTTAGAAAATTAGAAAAGATTAGGAAATTTGTTCACGTTAGCGCATTACATGCCACAAAGGACGCTCGACGTTAACATTAGTGATTTCTGGTCAAAATTGGCCAAAAGGATTAAAAAAAATTGTCCAATATTTATAACTAAATTGATCAAATTGAAATGTTTAAGACTAAACTGGCTATTATACAATAGATTTATGACTTTTTGAACAATTTTCCACATTTTAGTTGATTAGTTAAACATTGATTCTAAATTCAGAGTATTAGGAGTCAATTATTATGAACCATAATATGTATGACCTCACTCACAATCTAAAATAATACAAAGTTAATATTGAGAAAAGAAATAAATTTGATATGTCTGCACTTCTATTATTAAAAGCTTATTTAGTACAACATGATTTTTACTAAGAAAGTTTTATCTCGAAAATAGGACATTATTAAAGCAATCTTTGGGTCCCTGTTAGTTTTGCTTGAGTAGTTATTGTGCTGGTTTGGAAGATACGCATAAAAGATTAAACGACGTCGTCTCCGATGGTTAATCCGATGGATATCCTCTACCCATCGCTCCTCCTCCTCGATGATTCACTTATGTCCCTTGGATTATTACCAGTTATTTTCAAGCTCCTAACTTTTCAATTTTAGTCGGTGCTCGATCATTAATCTATGAGGGAATGATTAATTGGTTATAAAATTCATCATTCAATTTTAGTCGGTGCTTTATATTCTTATAGATTTAGAGAATATAAAGCACAAATGTATCATGAAAGACAACAATTCTTTTAATGCCGATTAACTTTTAATTGACTGTTTGTGGATTAAATCGGAGAAAGAACAATGAAGTCGATATTCAACTCGGCAAAGTAGATAATTAATTTTTCTAAACGAAAAATTGATTATCATAAATAACAATCTATACTTAACTATTTTCGTGAGCGATAAAAAAAAATTCATTCATTTATTTTTCTAAATCATATGAGTAATTATTTTTTGGAAAATGTTTTCTAAATTACTCATTTTTCGCGAAACGAACGCACCCTAAGTATTACGAGTTGATTGACTACACTAATTCCCACTTTTAATGGAATCTAAACTTGCCATTTCGATTGTGAGTCACAATACAGAAACCTTTGAACTTTCCATATACCTCATCTATAATCTATTTATTATAAATAGTCACGTGCTCACCACATGACATTTTTATGTCACATCTGTAATCGTCACGTGGTCTGTGGTCCAACCAAAATTTGTTTTCCCAAACTTTAAATTCTCTTTTGTGTTTGAACTTGAAATAAAAGGAATAAAAAAGAAAGCTTCTTCATAGATATTATGAAAACAATATAGTTTATACAAACACCAATCCTTTTGCCTCCACATTGAAGGTAAATTTAAGAATGAAGGGCAATTTGTGGAATTCGATGGGATATTTTATTTCCATCAAACATAGTCGAGTTAGGTTCAATTCGTGCGATGTCTTCTTTCTTGCACAGTCTAGCTTACGATAATCAAAATGAGGCAAAGGTAGCGATAAATTTATAAGATTGCCACTGAATGCATTCATCGAGATTTTAATATAAGCAAACCTAAGTTCGTCATGCAATTTGTGTATTTAACATTTTTTCCCTTCTAATCAATAGGTGCGAAGTAAAAATAATTTAACAATTGCACCTTTGTTCTACATATTATCGATGTTACAAATGAAAGGTATTTTGGAGTAAGAAAAGAAAAGAAAATAAACAAGTGTAACCCGTGTATAGACATGACAGATTTTGTTTAGTGAAAATCACGTTAAACAAACATCTACAATCTAGCGTAACCAAATCTTGTTAATTACAAAATATTTGAAATAATCAAAATCATATTAATTGATTTTTGGCTCGCGGCACCTTAAGGTTTTCTTAAAATATCATCAATCTGCACGGAAACTAAATGGCATTCGTGTAATTATGTTGAAATCAACGATCAATTTTTTGCCCATCGAAGAATCTCGCCATTTTCCCCGCGGGGGCGAACTTGGGGCACGTCGAGCCCGTCCTCCCAAAAACGCCACGAGCGGGGCCCACCTCCCACAAGATCGACGGCCAGGATCAACTCCCTTGATTTGGGCACCACAATTTATGAAACCGAAATCCGCCGCATGATCCGGTCCCCTTTCGGGTCACGTTTTTGTGCTTTTGCTTTTCGAGTTCGACACGCCCCTCCTGTCGCCTAGCGCTGACGTGTCTGACGGACCACCCAGCTTATCGTGAGGTCTACCCCATCAACGGCTCCGGGTGCGTTTCCTCTTATTCGGTGAAGCTTGGACGGCGAGATTTGGCTAGGGAAAAAAGAAGAATAATTGAGCACGAGAGGGTCCACGGTTTGACTCCTCCTCCGTGGCTGACGCCGTCAGCTTGGTTTACAGGCGCGAGGTGGGTCTTTATATCGATAATAGGGCGAGTAAATGCGACATTCTTTATTCGACCAAAAAAAAAAGGCGACCTTTTCAAAAAATAAAATAAATGCGACCTTTTCAAATAGAAGAGATTCACAATGACGATTCCTCTGCTTTATCTTTTCTTCCCATCTCCCCCAAGATAGAATCGAGTCTTCATTGACAAGCGGAGAGACGAAAAGGGATTCGCCTACGTAAATATCTTGGTGGGGTCACGGCGATGGGCTCGTCGATTTCAGACTTTAAAACATAACTGGCATAGAGGTAAATTTGATTCAATCCGAACTTTTCATGATAGATGTGGAACTATTATGACAACGCTCAGAAGAGATTGATTAGAATCGATCGCCCTATCTCCATCCTTAGTGAGAATTAGTGATACGTGATTAGGATTTTGAGATCATGTTGGGAATTTACATTAAAAAAAATGACTCAATTAGGTGCGACGATTGAAATAAAATTAGTCACCACAAGCGAAAATTTGCTTATAATCCGGTTTTGAGATGGTTTTATTCAACTTTGACAATTCCAAAACTTGAACCCGAAGGCGCTTTCGATTTCATAAGGAAAGATTTCCACTAGCTGGATCTAATGAATGGTTCGATCCGCAATTTTTGCTCCTTCCACTAAAAGCAAAGGAAAAAGATCAATATTTACCTTTTTGTTAGTTTCCTTAGCATATTGCGACGTGGGTTTTGCCAAACAAGACTATTTGCCCATTTGGCCTATAGAAAATTAGAATAAAAATGTTGCAACTAGGTACTATGTAAATTGAATTTATCTCATAATTAAACGAAAACTACATGGATGTCTCTCCTTTTTTTAATCAAGGAATGTCTCAATCATTTCACAAGATGCAAAATCTAGAGTAATCAAAACCTTGTTCACATGGTTTGAGACTAATTCATCCATAGTAGTTACATCTAACATTTGATTAATGGAGGTATAATGGAACCCTAGATGATTAAGCAGAGAACATTCGAAATCTGGCCAGCACGAAGTAAAGGCGACGACCCTTTCCCTTCGTAGTGACAACATATTACATGTTCACATGAGGACATTCCAAATACCTTCACATTAGATAGCCGAAATGAAGTCCCTCCATCACTTTCTATCATTTGAATCTCGAGCATACCCTCTTTTTCTTTGATAATTGATAGACATGGGTGTGAAAATCTGACCACCTAAAGGCTCTTGAACCGGTTAAGTACAGGTTATATCTTGTGTCGATAAGGTGTACCTAAAACAGTTTGGTCGTAGTTGGTGGAATTCGAACGAGTGACCTTTCACTTCCCGAAATGAAAATCTCCCAAAACCTCAACTAGTTGCTCCAATCCTAGGGCTCATAAAATTACCCTTTTTCGTTCCTTTGTCGGGTAAACAAGGAATGACAATATAGAGGATAAGTACTACAAGAACAAAAGAAATACTCCCATCTTCACCGCCTAACAATGCAGTATGGACTCAAAACTAATTAGGACTAACATTCGAATTGAAATCATAATTTGTAAGCCAATTGAGCATGGATTTCCTTCGCGAAAGACATGTGCAATAGGAACTTACCAGGACTGCTCGAGCGGATCACAAATATTATGGGGGTAAAAGATCACAACTTTTTGGTAACTTATAGACTGCTTTCTCAAAATACTCCTTTTAAGTAAAATGTCACATGGATGAGAAACATCAATTTCTCCAAGTAAGCTCGCCATTTAACAATGGTAGAGCATAAATTAATGTCCATTTCTCTATTTGCATTCCCTAAAGTAAAGAGCACAATTGAACGATCAGTAGTAGACAACATTTTTTAGATTTGGCAGTGTTGGTGTTTGTTTGTAAAACAAACACATAAGGCATTTTCCTTTTCCCACATAGGAAAGAAAGGAAAGTTTTGGTCTCTTTATTAGTTAAAGCGTTATCTACTATTGTAAATAGAGAAATGGGTGAGTGGGCTAGACCCCACAATACCCGTGTGCGGGTGCGCGAATAATTGCGCGATTATTAGGCGCACTTAGCACTTTGCACGCTTGCGCGTCGCGGACCAAACTAAGCCTTAATCAACAATTATTTTTTTAATTTTCGAAATTAATTTTGACTCATGACTGTTCAGACAAAGCTGTTCAATTTAAGACCTGAAAGGGTGTGCTCGAAATTGACAGTTTTCATACTTGAAAGGTTATGTCCGAATTGCAATTCTTCGGACATGAATGGGTGTGTCCGTAGTGACAGTTCACAAACCAAGAGGTGCATTCTACATTTTATATATAGGACAATTTCGGTTTACTTCATAGAGAGAGAACAAAACGAACTACATAACAAAATAACTTCCATTTTCGTCTTCCTTCTAAATAGCCAATCTTTCATTGTTTTCGCAAGAGAGTTTTAGGAGATTTACTAGAATTGCTATCTAGTAATCTCACCGTGACTTTGTTGTATCCTGAAGGGAATTTGCCAGAAACCTATAGCAACCTTGTGGGGCAAATTGATCCTAAAAGAGAGTGATTACACGCCTCAAAATCCGACTGCATTGTGATTCCGTTTCTCCAATATTTTTCCAACAATTTTTAGGATCAATTCGCACAAGAATGGAGTCGCAATCTATCAAAGTGATGAATCAGGATATGGTCAAATTGGATCGGTTTGACGGCAACAACTTCGCACGTTGGAAGGACAAAGTCATGTTCTTACTCACGGCCCTGAAGATTTCATATATACTGGATTCTGATTTAGCGCCTATTGAAGATCCTGTACCTACTGCTGAAGGGGAACAATCGACGACCGAAGAAGTTGAGAGGGTGAACAAGGCAAAGAAGAAACGTGAAGAAGACGAACTACTATGTCGCGGGCACATTCTGAATACGCTCTCCGACCGACTGTACGACTTGTTCACGGAAATGAAGTCCGCTAGGGAAATTTGGAATGCACTCGAATTCAAGTATAGAGCAGAGGAACAAGGTACGAACAAATATCTGATCGCCAAGTACTTTGATTTCAAATTCATTGATACTAAACCCCTTCTAGAGCAAGTCCATGAACTACAAGTTCTGGTGAACAAAATTCGTGCTCTGAAAATCGACATACCAGAGGCATTTCAAGTTGGTGCAATAATTGCCAAATTACCTTCGAGTTGGAAGGACTATGGGAAAAGGCTAATGCACAAGACAGAGGACACAACTTTGGTTCAATTCCAGAAACATCTTCGCATTGAGGAAGAATCACGCTTGCGTGAAAATTCTGGATTGTATGACACCAAAGTTAATGTCCTGACGGGTGATGGATTTCAGCCCAAAAATCACCCGAACTTGAAACGCAAGAGAGAGCAGAATTTTAAGAAGGCACAAAAGAAGAAGAAGAGTGGCTGTTATGTTTGCGGCAAAGTAGGACACTTTGCAAGGGACTGTAAGCACCAAAAGGATAACTCTTCCAAGGAGAAGTATACACCAAAACCAAATGTGAAGGCAGATACAAACGCGGTTGAAGAAAATTTTGTCGCCATGGTTACAAGCATGTTTTCGAACATAGATATTTCTGAGAAATTAGATGGTATCGTGGCAACAATTACTGAAATCAACAATGCTTCTGTCCAAATGGGTTGGTGGCTAGATTCTGGAGCTACGGTTCACGTGTGCAAGGATAAGTCTGTGTTCAAGCATTGGGATGAGGTTGTGGATGCTCATTTTCAAGAAGTCCAAATGGCAAACGATAGTTTTGCAAAGGTCAACGGCAGAGGCTCCGTGGAGTTGCACTTTACTTCTGGAAAGAAGATAACACTAGTGAATGTATTGTATGTACCAGAAATTAGAAAGAATTTAATTTCTGTTGATTTGCTATGTAAGAGGGGTTTTCGGGTACTGTTTGAGTCCGACAAGGTAATCCTATCGAAGAGTGGACTTTTTGTGGGAAAGGGTTATGCCACCGACGGCATGTATCAACTAAGTATCGATAATAAGATTGAATCTTC
>BCNH02000001.1:8546820-8586876 GCA_001662345.2 Metrosideros polymorpha var. glaberrima | reverse complement strand
AGAGAGAGAGAGAGAGAGAGAGAGAGAGAGAGAGAGAGAGAGATGGGACAAAAGGGGAGGGGCGTTTACAGCGGGAAGGAAAAGAGGGAGATGGGACAAGTGGGGGACTGCAGCACAAAGAAAAAGAGTGAGATGGGACTTAAAGGAAGAAAAAGAGATGGGGGACAGCAGGAGGAGAGAGAGATGGATAGGGGGCGTAGGGGGCGCAGCAGAAAGGAGGACAGAGAGAGATGGGGGTGCGCAGAAAAAATATATATATATATATATAGGGATCGGTCCGGTCCGGTCCCGTCTCCCCCAAAATCAGGGACCGGACCGGCCACCAGTTCCACTTATAGGAACCGGGGACTGGATCGAAACCCGCAAGGACCGGACCAAACCGATTGGTCCGGTCCGGTTTGGTCCGGTTCCTTTTGCACACCCCTACATTGCACAGTTTTGACTTCGCCAGCCTCGACGCATATCTTGTGGAATGTGAGCCTTGCTCGAGGGAAGCTCTGTATCACCTGGTACATTAGCAATTTTCCCCAAAGTTGGGTCAATAGCTACATTAGAGCTGGGGCCAACTTCAGACCTTCCAATTCGACCAGCAGAGCTTGGCTCAAGGGGCGAGGGGTTTACAGAGGATGTGACATTTGCCAACATAGCACCTGCATTTTTTCCTTTTACAGGATTTTTTATGATGGGAGCAATCGAACCAGTTTCAGTCGATCCAATATGGACACCCGCATGTTGTGAGGCCATGAGAAGATTTGAGACTTTAGCTGTAGCCAATGGAGCAAGCCTTTCTAGGCTTCCTTCTGCGCGAGTCATGGTGCGAGCGGCCATAGAGCTGCTTATACCAGATTTGCCATAACTTCATGAAGGGAGCTTCAATCTGAGATTCCTTCGGTGAGAAGGAAGAGTAGGGACAGGCGACCTACCACGCAAAATTCCAGACGAAACCGTTGGCTCAATCGGCCGGAATCACAAAAGGGAGAAGACGATCTACAGTGTCATGCGGGATAGGGTTGAGAGAGAACTGATGAATAGTGCGCGCTCTTTTGCTCATATGCATTTCTTGTTAGAACAGCAAACCAATATTTCGGTAGTTTCCACAGTTTTTGTCGAGCAAGGGTACGTTTGGTAACTATTCTGCTCTAGAATTTAACTTTTGGCTAGATGTGATTCTGCTCTAGAATGAGAAATGCATTTCTGGAGTGTTACCAAACGCGCTCTCATTTTACTTCGGCGACCGGCAGTTGGCGGGCGGTGACCGATAGGGGCGGGTGGCGGCAAGGGCTACCGCCCTTGCCCTTGATGTGAAGGAACAAGAATCACTTTTGGAGTGTCACGCCTTGGCTCTCGACCTCGTGACCATCTTGATACATCTCTTGGGTCATTTGAATGCGACATCCCAGGACGCGTCGTTGACCCGTTCATTTTATCTTTTGATTAACGCAAGCGAAAATGATTAATAAACACCCAAACGAATATCACAACATGGATAATAGGAAAAACAGCAGAACTAACATCATTAGCAGAACTCACACTTTATTTATGTACTTGTTAACCCTATGAAGTTATACATACAAGCTCTCACTGTGGGACACTTCCTATCGAGACCACCAAAAGGTACTGAGGTCGGGTTAACTTAAACTTCTCTGCGTGAGGGCATCTTAAACCGCACCTATCCACCTTCCATTCTACGATCCTGAAAAGTGGTTAACAATAACGAATAAGATTAAATCTCAGTAAGTTAACAATCTAAGCCTCGTGTAGGGTGCTGATTCACCTAGAGCATACCCTAAACACGTGACTTAACATCGATGACAGATCAATATCAAGCAACTCTCGCTCTTCTTAATCCATAATAGGTTCGAGTGACTCAACTCAATTAATCAACAAATCACATGCATTCTTACCTCGTCTTGGCACATACCCTGCATAATATCCGTTATAGCATTCGAGAAACAATACATCAGCCAGAGCAATTAGAACACATATCACCATTTCCCATGCGCAATGTATTCAAGCGCGTTTCAATTTTATACCTAGTGATTACGCCCGTTCTCAGGCACAACCCGAAGGTTGGTGATTCTCGACCTTTCTAGGCCATGGCACAACCCTCGGTTGGCAGTCTTCCGACATGACCAAGCATCGTCCCAAAACCATCAGGCGCGGCAACATCACAACCTCCCCCGGAGATGGACGGCATTTTATAAAGGAGAATCGATCTGATCACTACCGTGATTCGTTATCTGACTTTGCCGGGCATCCGATAAATCATCATTATCCTGACCCCGCGGAGAATCTGATAAATTAGGCATCATCTACAAGCCTCTTGGGAGTCCATACTCTTTATGATCACACGAGCACACCAATCATGCATGCCATTCTCATTTCTTCCTTTTTAAACCAATGTACTCATAATACGTGTTCATTCCATGATTCGTGCTTATACGTCAAACTTATTGCCATTTTCACACATAAAAATGCAATAAAATAATCACACGTGATAACACAAATATGCTTTTCTCGTCAAACTTCACGTGCTTCATTTTTCAAGTCTACTAGATTATTCCAACACCTAAAACTTGGTATCCAAGCATGACCACTCATGCATTATAATTGATATGCCAAAAATGCATTATTTATAACTAGAAAGCTATAGTTCACGAGACAATCCTCTTTTCAAGATAATCCACACATCAATGCATACCAAAGCATATATAGAAATACCACATATCATAAGCACAATGTATACTAATTAATAACTTATCAATCGAACCTCGATAGCCTATTGATAATTCCTTGATAGCTTATCGCCTATTTAACGATAGTTTATAATCCATTTTACGATAGCTTATCACCCCATTGGGTGATAGCTTATCACTAAAAATCGATAGCTTATCATTCTTTTTGTGATAACTTATTACTTAACCCAACCACAATTAACTAATCCAACCATAGTTAATTAACCCAAATATAGTTAACTAACCAAAATATAGTTAACTAATCCAACCATAGTTAACTCTAAATTTCACTTAGTCTAACCTTAAGTGCAATTAACAACCTAACCAAGGATTAGGGAGTTAACTCATGGGTTTAACGGCGGCGACGGCGCCTATGGTGACAAACAGCAATATGATATGGCTTTGCTTGGCACGGCAACGACTCGAGCGAATGGCACGATGATGAACTTGGCAGCATGGCGCGGCAAACGGGCGACGATGAGGGGCGGCTACACGGCGATGGACATCATGATTTGGTTCGGCACAGCTTGACAACGGCGGTTCGAACGACGACGGCAAGGGCGGCAAGGTGATGAAACAAGAAGGAAAAAGGAAGAAAATGAGGGAGAGAGAGAGAGAGAGAGAGAGAGAGAGAGAGGGTGAGGGCATAAGACAGTGAGAGAGTAAGAAGGAGCAAAGAAGAGAGTTGTCTTCCAAAGCTTGTCTTTTCCTCCAAGTTGCATTATTGCCCTCTCATAAATGCAACTTCAAAATTCATCCAAATAAACTCTTAAAATCAAGACCAATAATGGAAAGAAAGAAGGAAGAGAGAGAGAGAGAGAGAGAGAGAGAGAAGGAAGGGGGTTTCAGCCAAGAGGGAAGAGAGAAAGAGAGAGACGATCACTTTCAAGCCTTAATGAAGCTTATTTTGCATCTATAAATTGCCTCTTAAAGTCCAAGCTTCTAGAAGGGGCAAAATGATAATTTCCACTCTCAACACTATTCATACAGGCTTGGCACTATTCACGTGGGCTTGGGCTTGAATTTTAATAGGCTAGATATCCAATAGGCTCTTTATTTTGGCAAAAAATGGGCTTTCGGGAGCAAAACGGTAATTTCCTCTTATATGGCTTCTTGGTGGCTGAATTTCATAGGTAGTAGACCCGTTGGTTCATACCAAATCCGTAATGTCTCTTTGGTTCTTAATTTTTGATTTACCGTCACTTATCCGAAAATTTAGAATTTATCGATAAACTTTGATATATCAATAACACAACATCCAAAACTCTTCGTTAGATTAGAATTCGTGGTTAAAACCCATCAAATTTGATTTTAGTACATTGGTCGAAATTTAGGGATATCACATGGAGGGGAAGAGAAAATCACTTTTTGAGTAGAAATTTCTACTTCTTTTGTCAAATACAATTCTGCTCCAGAAGTAGAAAAATACTCAAGAAGTAATTCTTTACTAAACGCATTTCTACTCTAGAAATGCTTCTGGAGCAGAATTAGAATTTCTAGAGTATTACTAAATGCGGCCTAAACCTAATCAATGAGAGGCTTCTATAATTAAAAAATAACTCCCAAAATTAACCGTAGAATGAGTAGTCATACAACAACAAGTCTCACGGAAATCTCATCAAAGCGGGCTCTTGTTGCTACCTCAGCTGTTGCTGGACATATCTCTTGCCGCCGTCGGCTTTGTGCCAATCCTCGTGCGTGTGCAAAGGACGATAGCCCACAACTGAGTTAGCCAAATTCATTATGAAAGGAAGGAGGGAGGATAAGCAAATCTTTGGTGTCGTAGCTAGGAGCCCTCAGAACCAACATCGATCTCGGTCAGTTGGCAAGTGTCGGCACACATAAATTCAGACATATGATCACTTAATCCCATTGCCACCGTCACCATTGCAACTAAAGAAAACTTTAATTTCATTCCATATGCTTTCTTCAATTTTCAAAACAATGCTACAAAACTTTTCATTGCATGTATTAATCTCGGGTAGCGTATTGTACTCGCTTCATAGGGGTTCATTAACTTTCAACTCATTTAAAATCATTGAAAATTATAAACACAAAGCATTGGATGTGCGGCTATCCAATGTTGTTTAGGCTATTTGAGTCGAAAGTACATGAGCTTTCAAATCAAGCATGAAAAAAACCCACGTTACTTCTGAACTTTATTAGAAGGAAAATATTGATGCGTTTGTGGGATGGGCAAATGTGTTTTGAGTGATTTCGAAGAAGGTTACGGATAGATCAGAGTGTATGTGAATGGCTATCGATAGATGAAATGCAAATGCATGATAGATTCGATCAACACCAAGACGTAAAGGACATGCCACCGGTCAACAAAGAAGATCGAGATTGACAAAGTTCACCACCAAGGATAAAGTACTTCGGGATAAGAGAAGCTCACCACCAAAAAGTAATCCACTCTCCAATGATAAAGAAATCAAAATAGGAGTTATCCATTCTCCAAAGATATTTGCTCACACTGAAGAAAATATCATATATTCATATACTCAAATCATGTCTTCGTTACAATGGAGATTTCACCTCTTTATATAGAGGGACTAGAACATGGGAAAGAGACCATGCACTAACGACTCAAGGGGACTACTCGAACATTAAAGATATGAAAACTAGAAAGCAAAATAAAAGACTTAGGAACTAAAAGACTAATAAAGTCCTAGGAACTAAAACTTTGACTCTAGAAATCAACATAGCAATTAAGACTCCTAGGAAATAAGAAATGCATTCAAAACACCTAGAAACCAGAATTGCACTTAAAGACTTAGAAACTTGAAATCTTCAATTCTTCATCGTTGCAGATCAACTTCCCAAATTCGAGCTCTAGCCTTAACCAAATAATAACTACGTCATAATATCAACAAATACCAAAGGAAATTGCTTGAAAGAGCCTCCCATTGATAGGTTGTTGATTGGCTTTGAAACCAGTAGCTAATGCGGTGAATTTAGTAACTTAACATTTTGAACAGCAAGCAAAGAATCAACAATCCCTTAACCTGGTCGATTAACAACCTCATAATAGAATCGATATCTCTAGGTTGAAGCTTGAACCTATCGAGTCGAATTGTAGCCGAAATCGATCTTTGCTTGTTAGAATAAGGATTAATCGATGAGGTCTGAGTTGAACTTGAGAATTGGTGGGTTGAGCCTGATTCACCTGCATCAAATATCAATATGGTAGGCTTTTAACATTATAGGGCCGACATTACGGGCCCCCACACTTTCTTCCTCAGTTGATTTCTCTTCTCTATTAAGAATAATACCAAGACTAATTTACAAAGTGATTCCATAAACTATAAGCAAGCATTTGAACAAACAATTCATTTTCAACATCGAATTAAAGTATGCTAATCTTAGTATACCTAACACATTATCCACATGAAATAGGGGAAGATGCTGTTGGGGTGTGGTTCTTACTCCCCATTGATAGGAAAACACTAGGTTCCCACTCACAGGTGAGCGGGCGAGGGGCTAGAGGGGTTGCCTCGAAGGGGGTCGCGACGGCAGCGCCCCCGAGCCACCAGAGAGCTTTTATAGTTTAGGTCCGTATTTTATTAATAGTTTGGGCTTGGGCTCATGAATAGCTATTGTTTATATATACTTTCTTTCTCTTATAATTGAGTGATGTAATTGAGAAGTGTGAGGTGTTAATTATAGTGGAATCATTTGCTGGATAAAACCCTAATTTAAGGGCGAACTAGGATAAAACTTTGCGTTCTTATTTCTCTCTCTCTTGACTTTTACTCTTTTTTAGGTGATTGTTTGCTGATACCTAACATCTGGTATCAGAACTCTAAGGTTTGAGATTGAGTTCCTTGGTGAAGAGAAATCTAGAAAAATCAAATCTTGGGAAGATGTCAGCTAGTCAATCATGGATTGAAGTGGAGAAGTTCGGAGGAAAAGGTTTTGAGTTAAGGAAATTGTAGATGGACACCTTGCTTGTCGACAAAGATTTGTGGGACGTGATCGAAGATGAGAAACTTGAGGATCAGATAAAGAAGGCGAAAGAATGCAAGGAAAAGGAGTCTTCATCTACTAATGTTATGAAAGAGTGGATTAGCAATGATCGGAAGCCACGAAACCTGATCTGGCTATGTCTTGCTAATAATGTCTTGGTGAACGTGACATCTGATAAAACAACGAAAGATCTCTAGACAAAGCTAGAAACCTTTATTAGAGCAAATCGCTCGTGAATAGATTGTTTTTGCGGCAACGACTGTACAACCTTTAGATGAGTAAAGGTGATTCCTTTTCTGCACACTTAAACGAGTTTAATACTATATGTGGACAACTTGCATCTGTTGATGTTAATTTGAATGAGGAAGATAAAGCATGTACCTTGCTGTGTTCACTACCGAATTCATGGGAACATATAGTTGTTTTGATTGGCACTAGTGTTAGTGCGCTATCCTTTGAAGGCACTATAGCTGCTTTATTGTCTAAGGAGATGAGGAGAGCATTTTCTAACAGTGCAACAAACGATGCTCTTTTCGTAAGAGGAAGGAACAGTGAACGATCTAAATCCAAATTCGATGATAGAAATAAGTCTAGAGGAAGATCTAAAAGCCGAGATCGATCCGAAATAAAATGTTGGAAGTGCGGAAAGACTGGACACTTGAAGAAAGATTGCACAAGCAAAAGTGTAGGTCCAAAGAAGCGAGATGAGGCAATATCCTCTAGTACAAATAAGGATGATGACAGTAGCACAAGAGACATGTATCTCATATTCAATCCATCTTAGGGTGACTGCAGTGCATGGATAATTGATATTGGAGCGTCTTTCCACATGACACCTCATAGAGATTGATTTTGCTATTATGAGCCATATCAAAGAGGTACAGTGCAAATGAGAAATGACACGGCGCTTGATATTGTTGGTCGCGGAAAGGTGAAGCTGAGAATGAAAGATGGGACAATCAAGAATATTCCAGATGTGATGCATATTCCTTGTCTTAATAGGAATCTTATTTATATGGGAACTATGGTAGATGCTAGCATTACTTTTACTAGTGACAAATATTCCTGCAAGCTAACTCCTGGATCTATGGTGATCGCCAAAGGAGAATAGTATGGAAAACTATGGAAGGTATTGGGAAGCACAGTGATCAGTGGGGAGAGTTATATCTCAAAGCAGGTGGAAAAAGATACTTTGATGCTATAACATCGGAGATTGGGTCAAATCGGTGAAAAAGGGTTGGTGATCCTTATCGTAAAGAAGATGGTGGATGGAATTTGAAGTTGTTCTATGGGTTATATATTTTGTGAACATTGTCTACATAGGAAACATAATCAAGTATCTTTTGAATCCATAAGAGGGAGAGTGAAAGGGATTCTGGATATGATCCACAGTGACATCTTTGGGCCTACACCTGTAGCATCGATCGAAAAATCAAGATATTATGTTTTTTTTACTGATAATTTTTTCAGATATGTGGGGATATATTTCCTACATAATAAAGATAATATGCTTGAAAATTTTTGTAAGTTCAAAGCTTTAGTGGACAACCAGTTTGATAGAAAAATCAAAATTTTGTGGACTGACAACGGAGGAGAATTCTATTGAACAAAATTTGATTAATTATGTGCAACCAAGGGCATTGCAAGGTAGAAAACAATGCCCTATTCACCTCAGCCTAATAGGGTGGCGAATAGACTTAATAGGTCTCTAATGGAGAAGACAAGGAGTATGTTAAGTGGTACAGGTTTAAAAACTGAATTTTGGGCAGAAGCAGTGACTACTGCATATTATCTAAAGAACAGGTTTCCCACATCAACTTTGAAGGATCAGACACCTTTTGAGGTATTGTTCAGGAAGAAGCTAGACATATCCCATGTTAAAGTATTTAGCTGTGAAGCGTATGTACATGTGCCAAAAGAAAAGAGGAACAAGCTTGAAAGTAAGTCAAGTAAGTGTATCTTCACTAGGTACAAAGATGGTGTTAAAGGTATAAGCTATAGAATCTTGATACTAAACATAGCATAAATAATAGAGATGTGGCGTTCAGAGAATCTATGAAAAATATATTGTTCCACAAGCTCTTGAAAAATCACAGACGTTTGAGTTAGATGTCGATTTGAAGGAAGAGACATAGGCTACACAAGTTGGAACAGAAAATTTAAATTTTGAAGCTGAGGAGTTTGACGAGGTGGATGACATAATAGATTCTGAAACTGAGTTTAAAGTTGAAGCACCATCGAAAACCGGTCTTAAGAAGGTCTACACGGTTGAGAAGACCACCTAAGAGGTATATCCTATTTATTGGTAATGAGAATTGTGCTCTAACTATTAGCGGTGATGATCTAAGTACTGTTAAGGAAATTAAAAATGTGGAGGATGCCAAATAGTGGGAGAAAGTCATGAAAGATAAGATAGACTCATTGGATAAAAACAAAACTTAAAGTTTGGTAAAATTACTTGCAGATCAAAAGGTAGTTGGTTGCAAACGGAACTTAATGTCAATTTATGAACCGAAATCCGCCGCATGATCCAGTTCCCTTTCGGGTCACCTTTTTGTGCTTTTGCTTTTCGAGTTCGACACGCCCCTCCTGTCGCCTAGCGCTGACGTGTCTGACGGACCACCCAGCTTATAGTGAGGTCTACCCCATCAACGGCTCCGGGTGCGTTTCCTCTACTCGGTGAAGCTTGGACCGCGAGATTTGGCTAGGGAAAAGAAGAAGAATGCTTGAGCGCGAGAGGGTCCACGGTTTGACTCCTCCCCCGTGGCTGACGCCGTCAGCTTGGTTTGTAGGCGCAAGGTGGGTCTTTATATCGATAATAGGCGAGATGCGACCTTTTTTATTCGACCAAAAACAAAAAAAGGCGACCTTTTCAAAAAATAATAAAAAAAATGCGACCTTTTCAAATAGAAGAGATTGACAACGACGATTCCTCTGCTTTATCTCTTCTTCCCATCTCCCCCAAGATAGAATCGATTCTTAATTGACAAGCGTGGAGATGAAAAGGGATTCGCCAGCATAAATATCTTGGTAGGGTCGTAGTGATGGGCTTGTCGATTTCAGACTTTAAAACACGAGTGGCACAAAGTTAAATTTGATTCGATCCGAACTTTTCATGGTAAATGTGAAACCATTATGATAATGCTCGGAGGAGATCGATTAGAATCGATTGCCCTATCTCCATCTTCAGTGAGGTTTAGTGATACGTGATTAGGATTTTGAGATCACGTTGGGAATTTACATTAAAAAAATGACTCAATTAGGTGCGACGATTGAAATAAAATTAGTCACCACGAGTGAAAATTTGCTTATAGTCCGGTTTTGAGATGATTTTATTCAACTTTGACAATTCCAAAACTTGAACCCGAAGGCGCTTTCAATTTCATAAGGAAAGATTTCCACTAGCTGGATCTAAAGAATGGTTCGATCCGAAATTTTTGCTTCTTCCACCAAAGGCAAAGGAAAAAGATCAAAATTTACCTTTTCTTGTTAGTTTCCTTATCATATTGCGATGTGGGTTTTGCCAAATAAGACTATTTGCCCATTTGACCTATAGAAAATTAGAATAAAAATGTTGCAACTAGGTACTATGTAAATTGAATTTATCGAAAACTACATGGATGTCTCTCCTTTTTTTAATCAAGGAATGTCTCAATCATTTCACAAGACACGAAATCTAGAGTAATCAAAACCTTGTTCACATGGTTTGAGACTAATTCATCCATAGTAGTTACATCTAACATTTGATTAATGGAGGTCTAATGGAACCCTAGGTGATTAAGCAAAGAACACCCGAAATCTGGCCAGCTTTAACGAGTCATTTAGCACGAAGTAAAGGCGACGACCCTTTCCCTTCCTAGTGACAACATATTACATGTTCACATGAGGACGTTCCAACCACCTTCACATTAGATAGTCGAAATGAAGTCCCTCCATCACTTTCTATCATTTGAATCTCAAGCATACCCTCTTTTTCTTTGATAATTGATAGACATGGGTGTGAAAATCTGACCACCTAAAGGCTCTTGAACCGGTTAAGTACAGGTCATATCTTGTGCCGATAAGACGTATCTAAAACAGTTTGGTCATAGTTGGTGAAATTCGAATGAATGACCTTTCACTTCCCGAAATGAAAATCTCCCAAAACCTCAACCAGTTGCTCCAATCCTAGGGCTCATAAAAATACCCTTTTTTGTTCCTTTGTTTGGTAAACAAGGAATGACAATATAGAGGATAAGTACTACAAGAACAAAAGAAATACTCCCATCTTCATCGCCCAACAATGCAGTATGGACTCAAAACTAATTAGGACTAACATTCGAATTGGAATAATAATTTGTAAGCCAATTGAGCATGGATTTCCTTCGCGAAAGACACGTGCAATAGGAACTTACCAGGAGTGCTCGAGCTGATCACAAATATTATGGAGTAAAAGATCACAACTTTTTGGTAACTTATAGACTGCTTTCTCAAAATACTTCTTTTAAGTAAAATGTCACATGGATGAGAAACATCAATTTCTCAAGTAAGCTCGTCATTTAACAATGGTAGAGCATAAATTAATGTCCATCTCTCTATTTGCATTCCCTAAAGTAAAGAGCACAATTGAACGATCAGTAGTAGACAACATGATCATAGATCCGGTAGCTCGCTCGCTCTCCTAAGCTCACATTGTCTAATCGTTAAACGGGTATGGTATGAAAAAGCGTTGCACGTTAAAAAAAAAGTGATAAGTGCATCGGAAGTCCTAAAACTTATTACGAAAGTGCAATTGAGTCTTAAAATTTGCAGAAATGGCAATTAAGTTCTAAAACTTGTCAAATTATTTCAATCGAATCTTTCTGTTAACTTCGTTCAATTTGGCTAACAAAATGCTGACGTGGCTTTTTTATATTATTTTCTCTATCCTACATGACGATAACATGGCTAAAATGACGTCGTTTTGGTCTAAATATGATTTTTAATACAATTTTTTTAAAAATTAAAATGAAAAAATAAGCTAAAAATGATTTTTTTTTAAAGATAAACCAAGCAAGGATCGCTAGGCCACGGCCATTGGCCGGCGACCCTTGCCCAGATTTGGGCGAGGGTCACAGCCCTCCCTAGATCGGGCGAGGGTCGCCAGGGCTTGGGGACCCTTGTCGGCCCTTCCCTGGCGATGTTAGGGCAACATTGCTTGATTCTCCCTCTCTCTTTTTCCTTTTAAATTTAGCTTATTTTTTTAAAATTGAATATAAATAAAATTTGTATTAAAAATCAGATTTGAACTAAAATGACGTCGTTTTAAAAGCCACGTTAGCATTTTTCATTAGCCAAGTTGGACAGAGTTAATGAAAGGACTCGATTGTACCAATTTGACAGGTTTTAGAACTTGATTGCACTTTGTTTAAGTTTTAGGCCTCAATTGTACTTAAGTTTTAGGATTTTAAGTGTACTTTTCCTTAAAAAGAAAGGCCCAACTTAGCCTCACCATCTACATAAAAATACAATAACAAACTCTTTGACACATAAGATTGTAAATTGCTAGACATTAATCATTTACCGAGGAAGGAGTACTTTTCTTTCAATCTCCACTCATTTTGCTTCTAATTCAGATTAGCATTTGCCTCATTCAATATCAAGAGTTCTGTTAAAAAAAAAAACATTAGTTCTAATGAGCTTTAATGTTGCAATTAACAAATATTGAAAATTCTTAATATTCTTTTAGAACTATTTCTATAAATTATTTCTTTGGCATTTTCTCTCAATATTACAATAATGTAGTTGACTACGTACGGAATTTTCCTACGTTGTATAACAACAACAACTAAATTTTTTTAACCGTCTCGAGTCCCAATATTTTACAATTGTATACGATATGCACAAAGAATTTCACATTTACTTTCTTGAAACGACGAAGATATATATGAAAGATAATACAATTTAACGAGTAATTTATGTTGAATTACATATTTCAAATTTACACAAATGAAAATACCAACGTTCGGATATATTAATGGGTAATTTGTTAGGCAGCCTAACCCATCTGGGCATTTCTCTAGAACACTATTCAATTCTTTCTTTTCTAGAGAAATTATCCAATCAAAGTCCTATCCAAAAACTTCTGGCTAAAAAAAGTCAAATCCAAAAGTTTATAACGAAGAGATGGGTCTCAATATATGTAGTGTACATTCTTGTAACTCATACCAGCATAAGTACTTAGGTGTGTTTTTTTTTTTGGTCGAAAAGTACATAGGTGTTATATGTATGCAAAAGTTGTATTTTTCCAGCTGAAGTACATAAGCTTGAGTTAAATGATTCTCTTTCTCAAATATAGAGAAGTCCAAGACTTTTGATAGTATCGTCCTTCATTCATATCAAGAGGGAGCTAGTTTCTTGCTCATGAATTCAAATGATTGTTGATGTAGAAAATTTAAATGGTTGTTAAGTTGTTAGCCAAGTAAAGTGAAGATCCCCTTGTATGGAAAAGTTGAATCAAAGACTTGGAAATGAAAACTTACATAAATGAAGATCCTGTGGAAGTCATAATGACTTCTTAAGAAATTAGGATTTTGTCCATTTTGTAAAATATAAGATGAAGCATGTTGGGCCCTTGCCGGCCAAAGCGAGGGCTCGCGAACTCTTACCCAAACTTGGTGAGGGCTGTGATGCCCTCACCAAATCAGGGCTAGGGGAAGGCGTTGTGGCCCTCACCCAGTGCTAGCAAGGGTCGCCACTTCAATTCAAACAAAAAAAAAAATGAAGAAAAGAAAAAACCAAAAAGTTAAAAAATTTCAAAAAAATATTAAAAAATTATAAAAATGTCCACGTTTGTATCGGCCATGCCACGTAGGACCATCGGCATCCACATCAGCGATTTTCAGCCAAAATAAACTGATGAACTAAATTGGTACCAATGCTAAAATGTTTAGGACAAAATTGATCAAATTGAAAGGTTTAAGACTGAATTGGTACAAATGCAATATATTTGGTAGTTTTCCCAAAAGTTAGGCATAGAAGGTTTCATAGAAAAGCATATATGGGTGTATATACCAAAAAATTTTAGGAGAATATTAAAGGATCAAATAGAATATTCAAACACTTACCATTTGGAGTATATGTGCTCCAGAGAAATCATGAAAATTTGCTTTTTCCCATGGGCCCCTTTCTTGGTCAATGAGAAAGCCTAATAATAATAACATCACTAGGCATCATATAATTACTTTTACTTTTTTTTCGAATATCATCATTATTCCAAGCCCAGTTCCTTCTCCACTCAACTCTTGCTATAGTGCTGTGAGTTCAAACTTTAAAGGCTACGAGGACTAACCATTGAGTTCTCTTATTTTTGTCTGCCAAAGTTGGGTCATCTATCATTCACGACCCTTCGCTCTAGTGATAGCAGTAATTATAGCATATGGAATTTCTATAGACTCCCCTAGTTTTGACAGATTACTCCAAGCTCAATGTCTTCCTCCATCTGACGTGCCTCTCTAATCGGTAGATAACAAGTTATATACATCGCTTATAAATAGGCATCATGCATATTAAAAGTGAACAATATCCATATTTGTGACCCACCAATCAAAAATTGATCTCCAAAAGTTATTTTTGAACTTGGATTTGCAGTCACACTTGACAATGACATAACCATACATGCACATACGTATATGATCAAATGATGTTAACCAAATGTCGCGCTTTTAGAAAAAAAATTATATGGTTGATGCATCACCTATCTCTGCCTAAACGTACATTTCAGAAAATGTCATGTAGTCATGGATGCAGAGCTCTATCATCATGATGCACCATCGATTACGATTCTTGCTAAGCCAATAACTGTATTTAAAAATCTTATTATACTGACTTTTAAGTATCGGATGCAATTTAAAAATATTTTGAGGTCATTAAATCTCAATGTTCTTAGTTATGTGCACTTTTTAGGGTAAGCTAAGAGAGCTTGGGCCAAAAAGGGTAGCTTTAGTTTTCTTAATCTACCAAGTGGCCATTTGTCTTTTAGGTATTGGACGTACGTAATATTTGCTTTCATGTAGTAAGAAATTTAAAGGAAATAAAAGAAAGAAAGGATTGCTAGGATGCCTACCACGTGAACACATAGCGGTGCTCGTATTCATTGATAAGCGTGGTGATTAAAGAGCTCATATGCGTTTCTTGTCGGAACAACAAACCAAGATTTTGGTAGTTTCCATAGTTTTTGTCGAGTAAACCTAATCAATGAAAGGCTTCTATGATTAAAAAATAACTCCTAAAACTAAGCAGTCATACGGCCCCAAGTCTCATTGAAATCTCATCAAAGCTACCATTGTTGCTGCCTCAGCTGCTGCTGGACATATCTCTTGCTACCTCTTGCCGCCGTCGGCTTTGTGCCAATGCTCATGCATGCGCAAAGGACGATAGCCGACAACTGAGCCAGCCAAATTCATTTTGAGAGGGGGGAGTGAGGATAAGCAAATCTTTGGTGGTCGTAGCTAGGAGCCCTAAGAACCAACATCGATCTCAGTCAGTTGGCAAGTGTCGGCACACATAAATTCAGACATACGATCACTTAATCCCATTGCAACCGTAACCACTGCAACTAAAGAAAACTTTAATTTTCATTCCATATGCTTTCTTCAATTTTCAAAACAATACTACAAAACTTTTCATTGCATGTATTAATCTTGGGTAGCGTACTTTACTCGCTTCATAAGGGTTCATTAACTTTCAACTCATTTAAAATCATTGAAAATTATAAACTGAAAGCATTGGAGGTGAGGCTGTCCAATGGTGTTTAGGCTATTTGAGTCAAAAGTACATGGGCTTTCAAATCAAGCTTGAAAAGGACCCACGTTACTTCTGAACTTTATTAGAAGGCAAATATTGATGCGTTTGCGGGATGGGCAAATGTGTTTCGAGTGATTTTGAAGAAAGTTATGGATAGATCAGAGTGTATGTGGATGGCTATCGATGGATGAAATGCAAATGCATGATAGATTTGATCAACACTAAGATGTAAATGATGCGCCACCGGTCAACGTAGAAGATCGGGATTGACAAAGTTCACTACCAAGGATAAAGTACTTCAGGATAAGAGAAGCTCACCACCGGGGCCTAAAGATTAACACAAGCCAAGAATAAAGTGCTTCTTGGCTCACCACCAAAAAGTAATCCACTCTCCAAAGATAAAGAAATCAAAATAAGAGTTATCCATTCTCCAAAGATATTCGCTCACGCTGAAGAAAATCTCATATGTTCATATACTCAAATCATGTCTTCGTTACAATGGAGATTTCGCCTCTTTATATAGAGGGACTAGAACATGGGAAAGAGACTACGCACTAATGACTCATGGGGACTACTCGAACATTAAAGACATGGAAACTAGAAAGCAAAATAAAAGACTTAGGAACTAGAAGACTAATAAAGTCCTAGGAGCTAGAACTTTGACTTTAGAAATCAACATTGCAATTAAGACTCCTAGGAAATAAGAAATACATTCAAAACACCTAGAAACCAGAATTGCACTTAAAGACTTAGAAACATGAAATCTTCATCTCTTCATCGTTGCGATCAACTTCCCAAATTCGAGCTCCAGCCTTAACTAGATAACAACTACCTCATAATATTAACAAATACCAAAGGAAATTGCTTGAAAGAGCCTCCCATTGATAGGTTGTTGATTGGCTTTGAAACTTGTAGCTAATATGATGAATTTAGTAACTTAACATTTTGAATAGCAAGCGAAGAATCAACAATTCCTTAACCTGGTCGATCGACAACTTCATAATAGAATCGATATCTCTAGGTTGAACCTTGAACCTATCGAGTCGAATTGTAGCCGAAATCAATCTTTGCTTGTTAGAATAAGGATTAATCGATGAGGTTTGAGTTGAACTTGAGAATTGGTCGGTTGAGCCCGATTCACCCACATCAACTATCAATATGGTAGGCTTTTAACATTATAGGGCGGACATTACGGGCCCCACACTTTCTTCCTCTATTGATTTCTCTTCTCTATTAAGAATAATACCAAGACTAATTTACAAAGTGATTCCACAAACTATAAGTAAGCATTTGAACAAGCAATTCATTTTCAACATTGAATTAAAATATGCTAATCTTAGTATACCTAACACATTATCCACGCAAAATAGGGGAAGATATTGTTGAGGTATGGTTCTTACTCCTCATCGATAGGAAAGCACTAGGGTCCCCCTCACAGGTGAGTGGGCGAGGGTCTAGGGGGGCTGCCTTGGCGGGGGTCGCGAGGGCGGCGCCCTCGAGCCACCAGAGGGCTTTTATAGTTTAGGTTCGTATTTTATTAATAGTTTGGTTTTGGGCTCATGAATAGCTATTGTTTATATATACTCTTTTTCTCTTGTAATTGAGCGTATAATTGAGAGGTGTGAGGTGTTTATTATAATGGAATTCTTTGCTGGATAAAGCCCTAGTTAAAGGATGAACTAGGACAAAACCTTGCATCTCAATTCTCTCTCTCTCTCTCTCTCTCTCTCTCTCTCTCTCTCTCTCTCTCTCTCTCTCGACTTTAACTCTTTTTCGTGTGATTGTTTCCTGATACCTAACATCTGGTATCAGAGCTCTAAGGTTTAAGATTAGAGTTTCTTGGTGAAGAGAAATCTGGAAAAATCAAATCTTGGGAAGATGTCAGCTAGTCAATCACGGATCAAAGTGGAGAAGTTCGGAGGAAAAGGTTTCGAGTTAAGGAAATTGTAGATGGAGGCCTTGCTCACCGACAGAGATTTATGGGACGTGATCGAAGATGAGAAACCTGAGGATTAGATAAAGACGGCGAAGGAATGCAAGGAAAATGAGTCTTCATCCACTGATGTTATGAAGGAGTGGATTAGCAGCGATTGAAAGGCACGAAGCCTGATTTGGCTATGTCTTGCTAATAACGTCTTGGTGAACGTGACATCTGAGAAAACAGCGCAAGATCTCTGGTTGAAGCTGGAAACCATTTATCAGAGCAAATCACTCGTGAACAGATTGTTTCTACGAAAGCAACTATATAACCTTTGGATGAGTAAAGGTAATTCCTTTTATGCACACTTAAACGAGTTTAATACTATATGTGGACAACTTGCATCTGTTGATGTTAATTTGGATGAAGAAGATAAAGCATTACCTTGTTATGTTCACTGCCGAATTCATGGGAACATATAATTGTTTCAATTGGCACTAGTGTTAGTGCACTATCCTTTGAAGGCGTTGTAGCTGCTTTATTGTCTGAGGAGATGATGAGAGCATGTTCTGATAGTGCAACAAAGGGTGCTCTTTTCGTAAGAGGAAGGAACAATAAACGATCTAAATCCAAATTTGATGATAGAAATAAGTTTAGAGGAAGATCTAAAAGCCGAGATCGATTCGAAATAAAATGTTGGAAGTGCAGAAAGGCTGGACACTTGAAGAAAAATTGCACAAGCAAAAATGTAGGTCCAGAGAAGCGAGATGAGGCAATATCCTTTAGTACAAAGAAAGATGATGACAGTAGCACGGGAGACATGTATCTCATCTGCAATCCATCTTAGGGTACCTGCAATGCATGGATAATTGATACTGGAGCGTCTTTCCACATGAAACCTCATAGAGATTGATTCTACTATTATGAGCCATATCAAGGAGGTACATTGCCAATGAAAGATAACACGGTGCTTGATATTGTTGGTCGCGGAAAGGTGAAGCTAAGGATGAAAAATGGGACAATCAAGAATCTTCTAGATGTAATGCATGTTCTTGGTCTTACTAGAAATCTTATTTCTATGGGAACTATAGTAGATGCTGGCATTACTTTCATTAGCGACAAATATTCTTGCAAGCTATTACCTGGATCTATGGTGATCGCCAAAGGAGAATAGTGTGGAAAACTATGGAAGTTATTGGGAAGTATAATGATCAATAGGGAGAGTTATATTTCAAAGCAGGTGTAAGAAGATACTTTGATGCTATGGTATCGGAGATTGGGTTAAATCGATGAAAAAGGGTTGGTGATCCTTATCACAAAGAAGATGGTGGATGGAATTCCAAGTTGTTCTATGGGTTATGTATTTTGTGAACATTGTCCACATAGGAAACATAATTGGGTATCTTTTGAATCCATAAGAGGGAGAGTGAAAGGGATTCTGGATATAATCCACATTAACGTCTTTGGGCCTACACCTGTAGCATCGATTAGAAAATCAAGGTATTATGTTTCTTTTACTTTTACTGATAATTTTTTCAGATATGTGTGGATCTATTTCCTACATAGTAAAGAAGATGTGTTTGAAAAATTTCGCAAGTTCAAAGCTTTGGTGGAAAACCAGTTTAATAGAAAAATCAAAATTTTGTGGATTGACAACGGAGGAGAATTTTGTTCAGCAAAATTTGATTAGTTATGTGCAACCAAGGGCATTGCAAGGCAGAAAACAATGTCCCATTCACCTTAGCCTAATAGGGTGGCGAATAGGCTTAATAGGTCTCTAATGGAGAAGGCAAGGAGTATATTAAGTAGAACAAACTTAGCAATTGAATTTTGGGCAGAAGCAATGGCTACTGCGTGTTATCTAAAGAATAGGTCTCTCATATCAACTTTGAAGGATCAAATGCTGTTTGAGGTATTGTTTAGGAAGAAACCAGACATATCCCATGTTAAAGTATTTGGCTGTGAAGCATATGTACACATGCCAAAAGAAAAGAGGAACAAGCTTGAGAGTAAGTCAGATAAGTGTATCTTTATTGGGTACAAAGATGGTGTTAAAGATATAAGCTATGGAATCCTGATACTTAACGTATCATAAATAATAGAGATGTGGTGTTCAGAGAATCTATGAAAAATCATATTGTTCCACAAGCTCTTGAAAAACCACAGACGGTTGAGTTAGATGTCGGTTTGAAGGAAGAGATAGGCTACACAAGCTAGAACAAAAATTCAAATTCTGAAGCTAAGGAGCTTGACGAGGTGGATGACATAGTAAATTCTGAAACTGAGTTTGAAGCTAAAGCACCACTGTAAACTGGTCTTAAGAAGGTCCACATGGTTGAGAAGACCACCTAAGAAATATACTCTATTTGTTGGTAATGAGAATTGTGCTCTGACTATTACAAGTGATAATCCAAGTACTGTTAATGAAGTTAAAAGTGCGGAGGATGCCAAATAGTGGGAGAAAGCCATGAAAGATGAGATAGATTCACTAGATAAAAATGGAACTTGTAGTTTGGTAAAATTGTCTGCAGATCGAAAGTTAGTTCGTTGCAAATGGCTATTCAAGAAGAAAAAAATCTGTAGATGGAGAGATAGAATTATACAAAGCTCGTTTGGTTGCAAAGGGATACTCGCAAATTGAGGGAGTCGATTATGGTGAGATTTTTTCTCTTGTTGCGAAATTGAATTCCATAAAACTTATCTTATATGTAGCAACTGTATACAATCTGGAGGTAGAGTAGCTCAATGTAAAAACAACATTCTTCCATGGTGAGTTGAAGGAGGATATTTACATAAAGCAATCAGAATAGTTTGTGATCAAAGGAAAAGAAGATTTTGTTTGCAAACTGAACAAGTCTTTGTATAGCTTGAAACAATCTCCAAGAATGTTGTACCAAAAGTTCAACTCATATGCCCTGAAGTTTGGCTTTATTCGTTGCGATGCTAATCATTGTGTCTATGTAAAAATGTTAAATGATGATTTTGTTATCTTAACCTTATATGTTGATGATATGCTGCTAATTGGGAATAGTTTGAGAATGACTAGGACTGTTGGCAAAATAGTTTGAGATGAAAGATTTAGGCCCAGCAAACTTCATCTTGGGCATGCAAATAAAAAGGGAGCATGAAAATAGGAAGTTGTGGCTAAATCAGAAAAAATATGTTGAAAGTGTGCTGAAGAAATTCAATATGATAGACTGTAAACCAATGAAGACCCCCATGTCCATAAGTTCTAAGTTATCAACACTCCAGTGTCCTAAGACTGAAGAGGAAGTTGAAGAGATGGCAACAATCCCATATGCAAGTGCAATTGAAAGCTTGATGTATACCATGGTGTGTACTCGTCTAGATATTGCTCAAGTAATGGAAGTATTGAGCAAATATATGTCCAATCCGGAGAAAGAGTATTAGATGACAGCAAAACGCGTGCTTCGTTATTTTCGCGGTATATCTAACTTTGAGCTATGTTATGATGGCATTATTGACACTTAATTTTGCCCCCCCATTTAGAATTAATTTAGAATTTACTAATTGCATAAAAAATAGGGACCAATCCCTGCCCCTACGAAAAATATTTAATTTAATTACATTCAGTTTGCATTTAGACTTAGGAGCATTTTCCTTTAATTTTCAACATAATTAAATCATGCATTTTTCTATTAAAAATTGAACTAGGGACTAAATCGGACCAAAATTAGACACACGGACTGAAGGTAACATTGAACCGAAAAAAAGACTTGCGGATCGGGCCAAAGTAAATTGAAAATTTGGCCAAGGTATGGGGGGGTGCTTGAGATTCATAGAGACTTTAGGGCATAATTTGAGGTTAATTCAGCCCACTTAAATTAATATTCGGGATAAAAATCTTTTTAGTAATTAAAAATTCATAATTAATTGAGAAAAAGGCCAAAATTAAGCCCAAAAGAGATGAGCGAGCCCATGAGGGAGCCAAGCTCAGCTCAGCCCACACAATGGGCTGTCCGAACCAATTAAGGGCCAAATTGAAAAGGAAAATAAACTTTGGGGTCAATTTGGAAATATAGAAAAGTTCGGGGGTCAAAGTGCAAATAGTTAAAATTGTGAAAACCCTCGACTTATCTATAAATACATCATGACGAGCTTTGAAAAAGGGGGACGCCATTCTCTTAAAAACAAATTCATGCATAGAGAGAGAATAGAAAGAGAGAAAGACGGCGAATGGCTTAGCCTTGCAACCTATAGGCCGAGCGTTCTGCTCGCCCTTGCCGCCGCCTACTATGGCGGCTGTCCCATCTTGGTGTGGTGTCATTCCAAACTACGATCAACGTAGTTTTTGAGGAGTCCAAGAGATCGTCGCAAGGGGCCCCATGCGCGAAGATTTGCTTGTGAGAAGAAACCCCAGCGACTTGGTTTGTGCCTAGAACAAGAGCTCGTACCAACCTCAAGCTATTTTCTCGAGGTTGGTTCGTGTGGTTCTCGAACCTAGAAGAGCCCGATTCTATGTCCAAATAAACTATGTATGTCTTAGTTCCAAGAAGTGTTTAGATCCAGATCATACAAGTTCTGGTGAAGGAGATCCAAGCAGGTGAAGGTAGCCAAGCGACCAGCCTTCACCTAAGAGCAAAATAGAGCACATTGCCCTGTTTTTGTTCCGCTCGCTGATTGGGGCCACTCCGGCCAACGATGGCCATTCCTTAGTGTCTAGAGGTGTTGATGGAGTCTTAGTGAAGTCCTAGTTCAAAGCCCAAGACAGTAGATCGAAAAGAGGCTGGGAAAGAATAAAAACAACAAGTGCACGCCAGGTGTTTGGTGAAAGATCCAAGTGAAGTTCGGCGACCTGTTGCTGTCTAATTGCTGTCCCGACGTCCTACGGTGGTTTGACGATCCCTTGGTGGTTTGTGGGTGCTCTGGTAATCAATGGTGGCCGGCCTTAGCTTGTGGATCACAAGTCCAAAAGAGGAAAGTGAATATTCCCTACGCAATTCAGGTATATATCCAATCTTTTTTATATTTCCTTTGAATGACATTGCCTAATATATGAAGATATGACTTTTGATGCATATTTCGAGTGATTTTTAGAATATTCAGTGATCACATCTATTGGGATATTTTTCCTAAAATTCTTAAAATTAATTTAAATTAACTAAGGATTTTATCCTTAATTAAGAAACCGACAACATGTGATATCGGTGACCTATCTCGATATTGAGATACTCCCCGGTAAACATGAAAATTGAAAGGCCATCTATGATATTATAGATTTGCTCTTTCAATTTTAAGTCAATTGTTTTTAAATTAATTTAACTAATTTTTGGATAAATTTTCCCAACATTAAAATGGAAATTCGAAATTAATTTTAATGGGAAATAATTAGAAAGGTAGATTTTTCTAGAAAGTCTATCTTTAAAATCATTTTAGCAAGATGTGATTCTTTAAAAATCTCATCTCATCACATATCATGCATATTTAGTAAGATAATATTTCTTAAAAACGTTATCTCATAGGATTAGTTGCATTTTAAATAAAATTGCATAAATATTGCATTACATCATTTATGTAACAATTCATCTTAAAATCTTCTAGAACTAGGATAAGATTTTCTAAAATATTTTTGGAATCTAATTATAATTAATTCCTAAATATTAAAGATAATCTTCATTTAGGATAATCTAAATTTCATGCATTTTCAATTCCGAAAGTCATAAAAAAAATTACCAAAAATATTCACACGTGCTTGTCATGTATTTAGTATGTCATCTATTGAAGGAATAATAATAATCTATTACTTAATGATCATAGTAGAATACATGTATATATACTAGTTAACCCTTATTACTATTTTACCATTAACAATACTTTCCAATACTCCCCCTCAAGTTGGGACATAGATATCAAATAATCCCAACTTGTTACATAAGAAACCTACTCTATTCCCCCGTAGAGATTTAGTAAAGATATCTGCGAGTTGATCCTCAGTCTTGCTATGTTGAAGAATAATATCCCCTTTTTTGACCTTTTCTCGCACAAAACGACAATCAACTTCAATATGCTTAGTTCGCTCATGGAAGACAGGATTAGATGCAATATGAATAGCGGATTGATTATTATAATATAACACTAATGAGTTTGATGGTGACATTCCAATCTCTGATAGTAACATTCTCAACCACAGTAATTCACCTGTCACATGTGTCATAACTCGATATTTCGCTTTAGCACTGGATCGAGAAACAACATGTTGTTTCTTGCTCTTTCACCCAACTAAATTTCCTCTAAGAAACATACAATAGTCTGAAGTAGATCTCCTATCCATAGGACATCCAACCCAATCGGCATCAGAGAAGCCTGTAGTGTTTAGATGACCATGATTCTTAAATAATAGTCATTTACCTGGTGCTCCCTTCAAATATTTTACGATTCGAAGTACAGCATCCCAATGAGTAGTACGAGGAGAGCTCATGAACTGGCTCACTACGCTAACAGCAAATGATATATCAGGTCTTGTGACGGTAAGATAGTTCAACTTACCAACCAATCTCCGATACTTCGCTGGATCATGTAATAATTCTCCATGTTCTGCATCAAGTTTTACATTAGGATCCATAGGGGTATCAACTGGCATTGCTCCAAGAAATGCAACCTCACTAAGAATGTCAAGTACATACTTCCGTTGTGATAAAATGATACTGGCATGTGAATAGGCTACTTCAATACCAACAAAATATTGAAGACGTCCCAGATCTTTAGTATTGAATTCTACGTGCAGAAATTGCTTAAGTTTCTGAATACCATCCGAATCATTGCCAGTAATGTTATATCATCCACATATACCACTAGAAGGATACAACCAGCATAAGAGATAGAAGTGAAAATTGAATGATCTGCCTTGCATCTCTTCAGTCCAAATTTAAGAACTGCATAACTGAATCTACCAAATCAAGATGAGGGGATTGTTTAAGTCCATACAAAGCCTTATGTAAATGACATACCAAATTCTCCCCCTGAGCAACAAACCCAGGTGGTTGCTCCATGTAGACCTCTTCAACCAAATCACCATGTAAAAATGCATTCTTCACATCCAACTAATGAAGGAGCCAGCCAAATCACGCAGCGAGTGAAATAAATACACGAACTGATGGAATTTTGGCCACCAGAGAGAATGTGTCGTCATAGTCGACATCATAAGTTTGAGTATATCCCTTTGCAACCAATCGTGCTTTCAAGCGATCAAGAGTGCCATCCGGATGTGCCTTAATAGTGAAAATCCAACAACCAACAAATTTCTTATTAACAGGTAAGGAAGTAAGATGCCAAGTTCGGTTCGCAATTAGCGCGTGCATTTCATCCTTCATGGCACGACGCCATCTCGGATGAGCAAGAGCTTCAGCAACACTGCTAGGCACAGAAACAGAAGACAACAACGAGACAAAGGCAGAAAAGGTAGGAGAAAGACGATTATAGGACAAAAAATTGGAAATAGGATGACGTATACGAACAAAATATAGAGAATAGCGATCAACAGGACGACCAACACAAGAATGTGTACCTTTGCGAGAAGCAATTGGTGGATCAGGATCAGAGGCTGGTACTGTAACTGATGGGAGAACAGATGAATCAAGTGCTGGTGAAGACTGTACTGTCGTAGTTGGCAATGTATTGCGTCGTTGATAGGTGCATTCCGCAAATTGAAATCCTATGAAAGTAACTGGAGGAAGTGAAAGAGGTGGAATCATTGGTATGACACAACCATCACCATCATCGGATGCTGTGGAAACCACCAGAGAGGCAAAATATGGTTGGTCTTCAAAGAACGTCACATCTGCTGATACGAACATACGACGACAACTAGGGCTATAACATTTGTATCTCTTTTGAGTCCGAGAGTATCCCATAAAGACACATTTTTCAGCACAAGGGTCTAGCTTATCAAGACCGGGAGTAAGGCTATGGACAAAACATACACACCCAAAGACCCGTAGAGGTAAGGAAAAGAGAGGACGATTTGGATGTAGAATAGAGAACGGTGTCTCCCCTCGAAGAATAGAAGATAGAAGTCTATTAATTAAATAACATGCTGTAAGAACAGCAGGGCCCCAAAAGTTTTTAAGTAGATGCATGTGAAACATGAGACAACGAACAACATCAAGAAGATGACGATTTTTATGTTCAGCTACACCATTTTGCTGTGGGGTGTATAAGCAAGAAGTCTGATGAAGAATACCATGAGAATCAAGAAAAAGCTGGAAACCAGAAGTTGCTGCAAGATATTCTCTAGCATTATCTGACCGTAAGCATTTGACAGAGATATTATACTGATTCAACACTTCAAAATAAAACAAGCGAAAGCAGTGAAAAATCTCCGTATGGTCCTTTATTAAGAATAACCAAGTCATTCGAGCAAAATCATCCACGAATGTAACAAAATACCTGAATCTAGAGACATCAGACACACAACAAGGACCCAAAACGTTTGAGTGAACCAACTTAAACGGACTAGACACACGACTCAAAATGCGGGAAGGGAAAGACGCTCTATGATGTTTACCAAACTGACAAGCTTTGCATTGAAAAGAACTTACAGACTCAAACTCAGACTCAGGAAATAAACGCCGAAGTATGTTCGGGGGTGGGTGACCAGCACGACAATGCATCCGATATACATAAGTGGATCTACGCTTCACAGCTGCGGTAGCTAACACTTTCTTGTCGAGATAGTATAGACCATTTGATTCATGTCCCCTACCAATTATCTGTCTAGTCCTTAGATCCTGAAAGATACAACGAGAGAAAGAAAAGGTTACAGAACAATTTGATTCTTTAGTTAACGAGCTAACGGAAATCAAATTATAAGGAGATTTGGATAAGTGAAGGATAGAGGATAAAGAGAGAGAGAAGGACTTAAATGAGCAACTCCCGTACCAGTAACCTGAGATTGTGAACCATTTGCTAATGTGACCAAGTTCGACAATGAAGGAGATGTAGAATGAAAAGAAGATAGAAGATTAGAGTTACCAGTCATATGATTGGTAGCTCCAGAGTCTATAACCCAAAAGTCAAAAGCTGCAGAAAACAAACAAAATGAACTACCTTTGGAAGTATGTGCCAATGTTGCAGTAGGAGCTGAAGATCCTGTCATCTGTTGAGAACGAACCAATGTATCATATTCAGCACGTGTTAATGTAACCGAATCGCCTGTATTGTGCACATTCTTCGAACTTGGTGCAATTGGTGAGGGAGGTACAATAGAATTTTCAACTTCTGCATAAGCAGCGAAGGTTGGTTTGAGCTCCGAGTGAAGAGTATAGCAATATGCTTCAGTATATACGGCTTTTTGACAATGATGGCAATAACGTGAGCCACGACCATTTCCAGAACCAACGACACCACGAATACTAACCCCTCCATCATGGCCTCCATGGCCTCCAATATGAACAAAACCGCGTCCACGTCCACGGAAACCATGACCTCGACCTCCACGTTCACTAGAAACATGGGAAATCATAGCACTCGGCTTTTTGACAATGATGGCAATAACGTGAGCCACGACCATTTCCAGAACCAATGACACCACGAATACTAACCTCTCTATCACGGCCTCCACTATGAACAAAACCGCGTCCACGTCCACGGTAATCGCGACCTCGACCTCCACATCCACTAGAAATATGGGAAATCATAGCACTCGTCTCCAAAGTCGATGTGGAAGGAACCTTCTCAGTAAATGTAGAATGAAGAGCTAGAGAGAAGATGTCATCCATTGTAGGAAGAGAGCTCTGAGCTGTAATATGTTGACGAATAGATGAATACTCAGACCCTAATAACTTGAGATATAATATCGCCTGTAAATCCTTTTGGCGTTTAGCCAGAACAGTTGGATCATCTAAGGCAGGAAGGTAAGTATCCAATGGCTGGCAAAGGGTGGTGAACCGAGCATAATGATCGGATAAAGATTGATTGCCATGCTGAATATCAAATAACGCTTCCTATGTATCATATTATTCTGCCCAGAATAGAGTGATGCACATTTCTCCCAAACTGCCTTAGTAGAGCCACACTAAATAAAGTGAGGACTAACCTTAGGATCCATGCTGTTCCATAAAAGAGTCCGAATCATCGCATCACCTGCAACCCAATCAGCAACCTTTTCTTTGTCAAATGGTATTATAGACGTTAAATACTCCAATTGTCTGGTGGCAATAAGATAGACCTCAACTGCTTTAGACCAGGACGGATAATTAGTGCCGTCCAACTTGACAGAGGTCAATTGAAAATGACCAAAAGGGGATCCAGAAGTTGAGCCAGCTTTCACCATTAGTGAGCAAAAAAAAAAAAGTGATCGAGCCCAATAAATGAATATCATAGCAACCGAAACTTAAATCCAGTAATCCAGTCAACCACCCAGTAATGTAATGTTGGAAAAGACAATAAGGGCTCAATCAACCACCACTAATCGCAGCAGTTCACCAAAACTTAACTAAACCATTAAATTGATATGCAACACCAAAATATATAGTGACTAGCAACAATACGAATCACCAATAAAACTAGCAACTGCATTCTCAATAGTTCCTTGGACTTAATTCGATACCACATAGATAGCTAATGAGGTCAACTATAACATAAGCGGTCGAGAACAGAGAAACATCAACTGCCAAGGGGAAGAATACTGGTTTACAGCATGAAGGCTTGGCTGAATGTTGCCAAATCTGAACTCAACAAGGCTGTGCAACGCTAGGCAACTACAGATTGAGCAGCAGTTTCGCAAATTGAAATCGTCAGCTTGCTATGCAACACTGTGCGTGACACTACCTAATGTCTAGCGATGCCAGATCTGAAATATGAGCAGGCTAGCGAGTGGCGAGGGGCTGGGCGAGGAGCTTGATGCAATCTGAGGCGAGCAAGATGGAGGCGAAGGTTCTGGGGTTGAGGTGAGGGTTCAAGCTGCAGGCGAGGGGTCAGATCTGTGCTCACCAGCCTAGGCGACTTCGGACGACGCCATGGCTGAGCTCGCCGGCCTAGGCGACGCCCCTACGACGCTGGGTGGCCCCCCTACGACGTGGCCCCTCCTGCGACTCGAATCTGGGCTCGCAAGTCTAGGCGATGCCCCTGCGACGCTGGGCGGCCCCCCTGCAACGCGGCCCTTCCTGCGACTCGAATCTGGGCTCGCCTGGTTTTGCCTGGTCTGGCCAATGCTGGATTTGGTGGTTGACAGTGAGTGGTTGACTTTGGCGGCAGCTGGTGGTTGACGGCGGCGGTGGCTGGTGGTCGACGGCGGTGGCGACGGCTGGTGGTTGTCTAGGGTTTAGGCTCTGATACCATATTGAAGGAATAATAATAATCTATTACTTAATGATCAGAGTAGAACACATGTATATATACTAGTTAACCCTTATTACTATTCTACCCTTAACAATACTTTCCAACATCATCTAGTCCAGGTTCATGCTTTTAGGATCCCGTCTAGGTTCATCATAGTGCCATATCTAGATGCATTCATGTAGTATCATGTCTAGGTTTATTAATTTAATTTGATAGCTTAGATTAAATGCATGCCATTTAGTATAGTTGCATAACATTATTTGCCCGTCATTTAGTCAAGGTAAATTTATGACCATAACGTGTGACATTTAATTGGCATGTAGTTAAAATTAGATTATTTTAATTAAATACATGTCATTTTAGTGTAAAATTACATTGCATTGCATTGCATTTAATCAAATAAGTGAAAACCTCAAAAAAATAATTAATTGTATTAGTCCAAGTCTTATGTTTTAGATTAGCGTTAAGGATTGATCACAGCGTCCAGGTACGTCCTCTTTCTCACTTTGCAATTCATTTATTGCTTTCATTTATTGGGTGTTTATTTTAATTGTTTGCGTACCTGTGTGGTCACTTTCACATTTTAAGACTTTAATCTAAAAATAATCCAAGTTGCATGCCAAACATTTTTCATGAAATGAAAATGGTACTGAAATGATGTTAGGATTAATTCTAGCGTAATCAAGTCCCCGAATTCATAATCTCTGGTTCGTTGAAATAAAGTTTTTCTTCTAATACTTTATTTAGGTGTCTAATCGGCTTATCAAGAAACTATTAGTGGCGACTCCAATTTAAACATTTTTGCATGTTTAACAACTCGAACCTAAGTCGCGATTTGGTAGAGTTTGGGGAAACTCGAACTAAGTTAGTTAATTTATTAATTAACTTAGTAATCCATTAACCTAGGTTTTTTCGAAATTTAGGTCGTGACAGGTATGAAAAGCTCAAAGGGGCAGCAAGCGTTAGAATTGAAGTGTTTTGTGGATACTGAGTAGGGAGGTGACATTGATATTAGGAGGTCAATTAGAGGATATGTTGTTTCGTTATTCGGTGGAGCAGTGAGTTAGATAAGCAAGAGACAAAGCACTGTTGCCTTATCTTCTGCTGAGGCAGAGTACGTGGCCCTTACTCATGTGGCAAAAAAAATGATGTGGTTACGCAAATTGTGTAAAGAGCTTGGTTTTACACAATGAGGAGTAAAAATTGGGTGTGATAGCCAGAGTCCTATATTCTTAGCTAAGAATCATGGATTTCATGCAATAACAAAACATATTAACAAATAATATCACTTCATCCGAAAGAAAGTGGAGGAGAAAGTTATAGTGCTAGAGAAAATTGATACACAAGTGAATAGTGTAGATTTTTTTACCAAGGCAGTGAGTGCAGAAAAGTTTGAATCTTGTACAACTATGTTAGGTTTAAAGAAACATGTGAAGTATTCACCAAGTGGGAGAATGTTGGGGTGTGGTTCATACTCTTCATCGACAAAAAAGCACTGGGGTCTCTCTTTCGAGCCACCAGATGGCTTTTATAGTTTAAGCATGTATTTTATTAATAATTTGAGCTTGGGTCCATGATAGCTATTGCTTATATATACTCTCTTTCTTTTGTAATTGAACGATGTAATTGAGAGATGTGAAATGCTAATTATAGTGGAATCATCAATTAGATATATCCCTAATTTAAGGGTAAATCATGATAAAATATTGTGTCTCAATTTTCTTTTTCTCAACTTTTACTTTTTTTTTTCGTGTAATTGTACGCCGATACCTAATAGTTGCTTAAGAGAATCTATAATTCATCCTGCAACCCCTCGATAGGTTTCGGTCTATGTTGATTCGAGTGTATAAGTAGAATGTTTTTTAAGGATATCCGCCCTACCAAAAGTCTTCCTTACGCTCGGTCTTCGAGTTCACTCCTTTACCGCTCAAGAATAGTTCAATACCAGTGCAACGTATTTTTCTATTTCTTTTTTATTATTACCCATATTGTCAGACTTGACTAATTTTCACCATAACAAATATAAAAAAGAGCTCAATTCCAACTATTTCTAATAACAAATGGAGAAAATGAGCTTAGTAATTGTGCTATCCCTAAGATTCGACCAAGGTATTAAAATCGAATTCGATGGATTTGAACCACGAATTCTAATTCGACTAAGAGAATTAGACTTTAGAGGATTGAGAGACAACTATTGTAAATTACTTCATTAAATCTCAAAGTTTATCGATAAACCTTAAATTTTCGGATAAGTAACGGTAAGTCGGAAATTGAGAACTGAAGAGAGCTCACCGATTTGGCAAGGCCCAATGGGCCTCACCCTCCATCAATTCGGCCAGAAGGACCCAAATAGAAGGAAATTACAAATTTGCTCTCAAAGGCCCATCTTAGACCCATTTTCATAATCAAGCCCATATGAATAGTGTCAAGGGTGAAATTATCAAAATAACCATTCTAGAAACCCTATCTTAAGAGAGATATTTGTGAGGAAAAAAACAAATAGGATTAGAGTTTTTAACCAAACTTGATGAATAAGTAAAATGACAACTTGGACAAGAAGTTTTCTATCTCTCTCTCTCTCTCCCTCTCTCTTACATCATCACTTTATAAGCTTCATTTGAATTAATTTGAAGTCCATATGAGAAATTGGATAATTTTTTAGATTCCATTTATGGCAAAGTGATGATAACCAATGACTTATAATCTCTCTCTCTCTCTCTCTCTCTCTCTCTCTCTCTCTCTCTCTCTCTTTTCCCCCCTTGTTCAGCCACCATCTCCACCACCCCCTCTTTCTTTCATTTTCCTCTCTTTCTCTCCCTCATCACTGTCATCAAGCCATGTCCGCACTACCGCACCCTTGCCGCCGTGTAGCCACGCCTTTGCCGCCGTGTCATTGAGCCAAAGCCACGCCCGTGCCGTGCCACCAAGCCAAGCCGTGCCAAGCCACGTCCTTGCGTTCGTTGTCGCCATGCCATACCACCCTTGTCGTTTGTCACCGCTGTTAAACTAGTGAGTTAACTTCCTAACCCTTGATTAGGTTGTCAATTGCGTTTATGGTTAGATTAAGTGAAGTTTAGAGTTAATTGTTCGTGGTTTAGTTGATAAGTTATCAAAAAAAGTGATAAGTGATGGTGATAGGTTATAAAAAAAATGATAACCTATCAAGAAAAGATTGATAAGCTATCACCAAAGGAGTGATAAGTTATCGGCTTTTAAGGAATAAACTATTACCAAATAGGTGATAAGCTATCGGTAATTAAGGTGATAAGCTATTGAAAAATGGATAATAAGCTATCGTCAAATAAGTAATAAACTATCGAGGAATTGTCGATAAGCTATCAAAGTTTGGTTGATAAGTTATCATGGTTAGGGTGATAAGTTATTAATTAGTGTGTTTTATGCTTGAGATGTGTGATATTTCTATGTATGTTTTTGTGTTGTTTAAGGTATGGATTGCCTTGGAAAAATGATTGTCTCTTGAAAACTATTGTTTTCTAGTTGAAAGGCATGTATGTTGTGCTTGGATGCCAAATTTTACGTGTTGGAATAATCAATGATGCTTGAAAAATGAAGTACGTAAAGTTTGATGGGATAAACATATTCGTGTAATCACGTGTGATTTTATTATTGCATTTTTACGTGCGAAAAATTACAATAAGTTTGACGTATGAGTATGAATCATAACATGAGCACAAATCATGGTTACATTAGCTAAATGAGAAGAAATGAAATTGACATGCATGATTGGTGTGCTCGTGTGATCACAAAAGGGAATGGATTCCCAAAGGTTTTGGGGATGATGTCTGATTTTATCGGATGCTTGACGGGGGTTTGGATGCCGGATCGTGGTAGAGGCCAGACCGATACTCCTTAGGGAATGCCGTTTATCTTTGAGGGAGGTTGAGACATTACCGTGCTCGATAGGACGGGACGATACCCAATCATGCCGGAAGACTACCAACCTTCGAGTTGTATTGTAACCCAGAGTAGTTGAGATCGTTAATCTTCGGGTTGTGCTGTGGTCGTAAAGCGACTGTAATCACTAGGCAATAAAATTGGAACCGCTTGGATGCATTGCGCATGGGAAATAGTGTTATGTGTTTTGATTATGTGCCTTGTTTGATGTATTATTTATAGAATGTTATAACTGATATTATGCAAGATATGTGCCAAGGTGAGGTAAGATTGTTTGCAATTTGTTTGTTGATCTATAAGGAGTTTAGTCACTCGAACTTGTTATAGTTGAAGTAGAGCGAGAATTGCTCGCTATTGACCTGCCATCGACAATAAGCTATATGTTTAGGTTGTGCTCTAGGCGAATCAGCATCCTACACGAGACTTAGATTGTTAACTTACTGAGAATTATCTCACTCGTTGTTGTTAACCGCTTTTCAAAACTATAGAATGGAAAGTCGACAAGTGTGCTTCGGGGTCCTATTGGACCAAACCCTCAAGATAACACCGCACCCGAATCCTAGTTCAGATCAAGGTGTCATCGCGTAGAGAAGTTTAAGTCAACCCCGACCCCGGTATCTTATTGTTGGTCTTGGCAGGAAGCAACTTGTCGTAAAGGACATGTACATGTAAACTTTCTAAGGTTGACTATTAAATAAATAAAGTAGCGTTTTTTATAATGATTGTTGTTATGTTTTCCTAACATATCTATTGTTGTGTTTGAATGAGTGGTTATGAATTGTTTTCGCTTGCGTTAATCAAAAGATAAAACGAACAAGTCGACGATATGTCCCGAGATGTCAAATTCAAAATGACCCAAAAGAAGTATTGGGATCGTCGCATGCTCGAGGGCCAGGGTGTGACAGTAATAGACTGTTCAGTCTCTAGAGGATAAATCTCATCTAGTTTGATCTTCAATTTAGTTTGTAATCATTTGATATGTAAAACCATGATATTCACAAGCTACTAATTACCTTTATCACGCAGAACTTTGTTATATAGTACATTCAATATTTGGATGTAAGCTCTTCAGTGATTGAAGCAATGATGGTGTAAAATTGGAGGAGTTGCACTAGTGATATTTTGGTTTTTGGTCTCCAAACGTGATTTTTTAAACTTGGATTTGCAGTCACGCATGACATAACCATACGCGCAGCCATTGATAAACGTGGTGATTAAAGAGCTCATATGCGTTTCTTGTCGGAACAACAAACCAAAAATTAGGTAGTTTGCTTACTTTTTGTTGTCTAAACCTGAAAAATGAAAGGCTTGAGTGATTGAAAAATAATTCCGAAAATCGATAATTCATCAAGAGATCAATCTATCAAGAAACTCCTCAAGTGATAGATCTAATGGGCTGATATCTACTTACTATATAGAAGTGTACTAGTTAATTGCAGAACTAATGAGGCCCATCACGACGTCATAAAGAGAAAGTGCTAGGTTGAATTTTCTTCTAAGGATCGTGTATTTTTTTATTCGCGCTTTATGGTATGTGATTGATGATGGGTTACAAATATGAATATCATTCCAATGACAGTTCATCTCATCATATACATGGGTGATATTCGTATTCGCAATCACTAATTAGAAGACTTGGTAAAGAACTAGGATTGCACAAAAATATAGCCATTCATATATCTTCAAGTAAGCGAGCCGACAATCTCTCTATTGAGATTTAACATATATTGAAGGAAGAAGGACCCCTCTCTCTCTCCTCTCTCTCTCTCTACAATGACTGTTACTTAACCCTCCACTGCCGCCCCAGAGGGCTTGCCATCAACTCTTCTAGCCACCTCTCCTGTTAATGCTAACCCGTCTCCTCAGTGCACGTGTGGATCACATCTAAGCACGACGATGGCATCGATACTCGCCATCGTTGGAGGACGATAACCTCGCCATCGATTGAGATCGATGGTGCCTCGAGCTCTGCGCACGAGATCCGTCAAGGAACGAGAGCTCTGGCCTTATACCCATAGCTCACTAAGCTTGCGTGATGATTAGCCCCATGTATCTGCCAGTGATTCAAGTTGTTTCCATGATCCATCGCTGAAAGCATTGGAGGAGGTGCGGTTTTCCATTGTTTTATAGGCTATTCGAGTCAAAAGTAAATGGGCTTCCAAATCAAGCTTGAAAAAGGCCTAGGCTACGTTACTTCTCTACTTTACAAGGCAAATTTCAATCTGGTACACTTAACTTTATTGGCCCGAGATTACGGTAAGACTAGTTTACAAAGTGATTCCGTAAATTATGAGTAAATATTTAAACAAGCGATTCATTTCCAAGACCGAATGAAAATCTGCTAAATTTTAGTATACCTAGCATAATTCCACGTGGAAGAGGTGTTGGTGCACATGAGAATCCATAATTCATTCCATCATGCCCCTCAATTGGTTCGATCCATATTGATTCGAGCGTATGTGTGGAATGCTTTCGAGAGATGTTCGGAACGACGTGAAAGGTCTTCCGTACGGTCAAATCGCGGACGTGAATGTTGGCTATCCTACGTGACATGTAAGCACTAACATGGACAATTTTTTTTATATAAAAAAATACTTTTTTTCTTTTTCTTTTCCTTTCATTTTGGCTGGCGAAAGTCTCCGGCGACCCTCACCGGCCACTAGGCGAGGACCAGCAAGCCCTCCTCGCCCATTGACGAGGGTCGACCCTCGCCAGATATGCTGGAGTGTGACCTCACTTGCGGCCGCAAGGGCTTGTTGGCCCTCATCGGCTTAAATAAAGGGAAAAAAAAGAAAAATACAAAACAAAACAAAACAAAAAATACAAATACAAATTCAAATTCAAAAAAACATTAAATATTAAATATTATTAAAAAATATCAACGTCGGTGCCAACCGCAACACATAGGACAAATAGTGTCCAGTCAAAATTGACCGGATGGACTTAATTAGTACAAATGCAAAAGGTGTAGGACTAAATTGATCTAATTAAAATGTTTAAGACTAAATTAGTACAAATATAATAAGTTTAATACTTTTTTCTATTTATTTGTTTTTCTTTTTTTAACACAAGGTATCCAAATTAATATTCGCAAAACCGCCCATCCACACGTACCAGATAACGCTCGGATCGCTCACACGGTTACTCCAAACGGACTGTATTGATACATAGACATTCTTGGGAGTTTGTTCTGTTGTCCCAGCAACCTTAAATGCATGTCCCCCCCTTTCAAAGAATCCAATGCTTTTGGCAGGGACACTGCTAGTCGATCGACAGTCACCAGCAATGATAATAATAATAGAAAAACTCCTTCGAAAAAGAATAGGAAATCCTTATTTTTATCAAAAGTTAAAAACTTGTATTTTCTTCCGATGCACTAGTCTGCAGTATTGTTGGATAAACATAAATCTATTTAGTAAAATCAGTTAATTTTTCTGTTCCCCGAAACAAAAATTGTTTTCAGGAATAGATTTGAAATAGAAATAAGAAATAAAAAAAAATTTGTTCCTGAGAACAAAAAGAAAAACAATGTCATTTTAAAGAAATAAGCTTAGTCTAACTTAATGCTTGTCTTTACATCCACGAGTCTGCCGCCGCCAATTTTTGCCACACCACTCACTGCCACTGCTCTCCAATTGTCAGTCGTTGCATTGTTATAATTAAATGAAAAAAAATTGGGAATAAAATTTTTTAGAGTCGTACTAAACGCATTTCTGTTTTTTTTCCTATTTCGGAAATAGAAATTTTGTACAATTACCAAATGCGTTTTTCTGCTTAGAAATTCATCCATAAAATAAAAATAGAAAAAAAAACCCTTTCTGAACAGAAATTGTTCCTGGGAACAAAAAATGTTACCATATGCATCCTAAGTCATCAAACTGCCTTTCGTGATTAGTCTCTCAAAATTGAAGGACTGGAGCCCATAACTTCTTGGGAGCTTCCAACGCGTTTATATACAATTATACGACAAATCAGAAAATGATACGAATATGATATACATAAAATTTACAACATAATTAATAAAAATATAGTATTTTTTACTGACACGGCTTGACGTAATTATAAAATTCAATTATGACCCACAAATTGTGAATCCGACTCGTATTTTTAACACTTATTATTATTATCATTGGATTTTATTTGGATATTAAAAGCTTGAGCTGTTATTTTGTCTCTATGCACGCCCTTTTTCCAAATGAAGTTAAATGAGGGACAGCCGAAACTGTGGCCGTCGAGCTACCGGTCTCGACGGATTGACGGCGAGGGGGGATAACTAGTCTATTTCAATGAATTGCCAAAATATGATTTTTTTTTTTCAATAATCCATTAATGCCTGAAATTTTGAACTCCTATTTCCTATGTTAAAGTTCATGTCCGTGTTATTTTAACCTTACAGTGTTCTAGCGGCTAAAGGGGCTGCGAGGGCCGCGCCGGCTTCGCCTAAGTTGGACGAGGGACGTCAGCTCCACGCTTGTGCTGGGTGCCGGCAGACGACAATAGTGGTGCCTGAGCTGTGATTACCCCCTCCTCGTCCCCTCCATTTGAAATATTTTTTTTTATATTTTTATATTTTCATCTTTTTCAGTTTTTTATTTTTCTAAAATCTTGAAAACAACTTCTTATATTTCTACTGTCACGTAAGATTTTACGTAACACAACACTTCAGCATTTGACAGTCACGTTAGCATCAACGTTTATATTTTTAACGGAGGGATCAACATGAACTAAAGCATATAATTTAGAGGTCTAATTGAACTTTTTGCAATTCTTTAGAGACCTCTAGTACTTTTAATCCTACAAGAAATCACGATTCCTCCACATAATTCCTTTCGTTATTAGATTCTATTAATTAATTATTATCTCCTGTAAGAAATCAAATTTAGTTATTGTATTAAGTTAGAATTACATAGTCCAATATTAATTATCGCACTAATCACGGGTTAACAAATTAAAACACATAATTAAAGATCATATAATTCAATAAATTAACTATGGATGCTAAATTGATAATTATTTCATCAATTTCAACTTTTTTCTTATAATTGGACCTTTTTGCTCATTGGCATTAGAGATTATAACAATCATGTATCGTAACAAATTTAAAATACTGTTCTAACTTTAACAAAACAATTATCAACATTATAATAATAATTATTATTTTTTGTATCTTACTAATATAATCATGCCAAAATTTATAACATTAAACAAGTATATTATAGAATTTTTATCTCATTCCACAAGTTTACAACCAAATAAAAGAACCATCACTTCAATCCATTCCCATAACTTACAAAATAAAGAAAACAGACTTGTTGCAATCCTTTTCTATTCTAATCTATCATTCCATTCCATCGTGTCAAATTTAATAATTAGATCGTTCGATTGACTTTTACTTTCGAGATTTATTTGCCTCTACTTATGCTTCAATATCGTTAGCTTTTTGTACTTTGATTTGATTTGATTTTCTTGCCCACTTCTGGCGTCTCCTATTCTCTTCTGTCTATTGCCGATCTTGGAGTCCTCTTTTTACTTCTTCTCCTTCTACTTCTGCTCCGAGTCAATATGTTATCTGAACAAAAGTCACTAGGAAAAGTATGATTCTTCCCAAATAATAATAATAATAACAACAACAACAACAACAGCTACTGTTCTTCCTAATTCCGTCGATCGAAAAGTTGAAGACAAAAGGCTGTGTCAGTCACCATGAAAGCATCTCCATAAGACTCCATATCACCTTATCTCTATCTCTCAAGTAATGTCAAAACAGATATCAAAAGCTCCTCTTACCTTAGGAATTATGACAGCGTCTAAAATCTTATGTACGAAAAAGTAGGATTCCACCATCTTTTAAGTCTATGTCCTTGTCCCTTTTCTTTTTGGTCCACTTCCATGTCCTTATTCCCCAAAACATGTGAATGTGTCCGTTTTGCGTGATTTATGATGTGCCTGTCTTGTCACTATATATATATATGATCTATAGGCTAATAGTTTTGTCACATGTGAGTGTAGAAAGTCTCTCTTATGATTATGATTTTTGAACATATACACCGACAAATAAGACAATTTGTAGTAAAATGATCCTCATTAATTGATGGATGCAATCTATCATCTAATAGATAATCGCAGAAAAAAATTTATTTGTTTACGGTAAGAGAAAGTGCTCATCTCGTAACTGAAGTTTACGTGTCATATGCTTTGGATGAATTATTTAGTGCTCTCTAAATATATTTACCCTCTAATAAACTACACATGCATTGGGCAGAATAGTGAAATCTTGTTGGTTATTTCAGCTTCCACGTGTCTTTGCTAGTAAGTTCTGTGAATTTAATCTACATGAGGATATTAGGCAACGGTAGTGAGAATAGAACCAAGTTTTGGAAATTTGGCTAATAGCTTCTTAGGCAACATTGAGGCTTGTGAGCTTCCTCTTTGGAAGTGAGGGCCGAGGAGTATGGTGGTGGATTTATTTACTGTTCTTAGCCGTTAGAAGTCCTGCGTCCACATAGTCGAAGAAAATGGCTAGGTCCCTTAACTCAATTGCATGTTGCAATGGCCACGAAGGCCCTCGTTGAGGCTGGCCGTTGCTTGCGCGTGCGTGAGAGAGACCTAACCTGGAGAAAGAGAGAGAGGAGGCTGAGATGGTGATGGGTATGTCGGCGGAGCGGTCCGAGACAGCGGAAGGGGTGGCTGGAGAGAGTGGTGGCAGAGTTGGTTTGAGAATTTGGATGTGCTCATGGTGTGAAGTTAGGGTTTTCAGGACTTTTACATAAAGGATGTATTTCAATCCTTTTAGTAATATGATGGATGAAACTTGTATTATTGAAAATAGTATATATACTTTTGGTATTGGAATTAGGAACAAAAAGTCAGGTACACTGTTTTCCATTTTCTTATTGATAAGGTTCAAAAGCAAGTTCGTAAAGTAGGAAAGGAGGATCCGACCAAAAAAAAAAAGAGTAGGAAAGGAAGAAAAATATTAATAATAAGGCTTTCTATTAATAATAGCCTGAGATGGATCCGGAACAGATATTTCACCTAGGAAGGTTTTTAATTTATAACATGCATTAAAAGTTATTAGGATGACGACAAATGCGCTACTCGAAGGATTACATAACTATAGCAATTTACATAATCTCTAGTATATATAGCTCTGTAATTTCAAGATCTAGTCTTGGATTAGTGATCAGTTTTTATATCTTTTCTGGGGAATATTAATAGAGAAGAGAGGGTAGGCTCATTTCATTCAATGAGAAAAGATATGGGAATTTTACATAAGTAATTGAGCGAGAGCCAAATAAATTTAAAGATTCATGTTTGGTTCCGGAAGGGATTATGGAAGTTTTGAAACGAATTGAAAGACAAGTTATTTCCTTAAGCGATTTATTGGATAATAAAAAACATAAGATCTTGAAAATACTCTTTGAAATTCAGAAGAATTACGTTTTGGGGGGGGGGGGG
>BCNH02000001.1:8507236-8544049 GCA_001662345.2 Metrosideros polymorpha var. glaberrima | reverse complement strand
GGCCTTTAATTGAAACAGGGTCTACTTCAGACCCTTATTTGAAAAAACAAGATCACTTCGGGCCCTTAATCGAAATTTCCCCGCAAAAATTAATGCCCGAACACAACTTTTTGTTCTCTAGCTCTGTAAAAGCCCCACCAACAGATAAAAGCATACCCCCTTTTCTTTCTCATATAATCGCCATCGCCCACATTAAAAGAGAGAAAATAATTTCTCATCGCTCCATACCATATGGGTGCTGCTACTTCCAGTTCCATCAGCAAGAAGGCCAGCAGCTCAAGCAAGAGCCAGGAATTGAAGGGCCGCTTCACAGAGAGAGTGAGGCTGCTCCAAGAGGAGATCAATGGGATAGTGCAGGAGAGAGAGAAGGAGGCCAAGTCCTACAAGAGGGAGGTGATGGTGTTTGCGCTTAAGGAGGGTGAGTGGAGGAGGGAGAGGAAGAGGCTGAGAGAGGAGGTGAGGAGGCTGAGGAAGGTGGTGGAGGAGAAGGAGGAGAGGATTAAAGGGATGATGGAAGGAGGAGGAGGAGGAGGGGGAGAGATGGTGGTGGTCGGTGAGGAGTGGGGGTTGTTGGTCGAGCAGATGAGGGAGGAGAGGGCAAGGAGGGACGAGGCTGTGGAGAAGTGGAAGCAGCTCTACCTTGCCATCAAGATGGAGCTTGACGATCTCATCCAGACCACTCATTGTGGTCAGCCTCTCTCTCTCTCTCTCTCTCTCTCGCGTGTGCTGACTTCAGGTGGCACAAAACTTATCTACCAATATGACAACCCAAACACTGAGCGAAAAAGTTCTGACTGAAACTTTTCTCAACACTGACTCCAAGAGTCATGCTTTTCCTCTTGATGAGTACTACATTGAGTGCCTCTCTTTTTTGCCACTTTAAGTCAGCTCTCTTCATCAATGGTTTCTACTTTTGGGTCTGTTCATTTTGGTGGAGAAGGATGTACTAGGGCACGCCTTTATTAAAATAGTGGGTGCACCTTTTGGGGTAACATCCAATGCATTGTAAATAGCATAGCTTGTTTAAAAAAGTTTCTGGGTAGTGAAAACAATGCACAATATGGTATGTTAAACAATTTGATGGCAGGGAACAAGAAGTTCAGAAATTCATGATCTTGTTCTTTCCTTTTCTTTTTGTTTTATGTTATGACATTGTCGTTCTTTTAATCTTTAGCAGTGATCCAATAATTCTTCTGATCTTAATTTTCCCCTGAAAACCAGAAGGACCCTTTTCTTGAACAGAACTTCTCTTGAAACGTTTCCTCAGGCAAACATGATTGCCTCACCAAAACAAATGATTAACCACAGGAAATCTTGTGCAGGAGAGGGACTACTGTGTTGGAGACCAGAGGAAGAAGAAATGGTGGAGGAGCTGAAGAGGGAACTGAGAGCCAAGGAAGAAACCATTGAAGCCCTCAAGTCTCACCTGGCATCCTTGGAACAAGACAAGCACAAGAGTGAGAGAGAAGCAGACATCCTGAGGCAGAGCCTGAGAATCATGAGCAACAAAAATGGTGCTCACGCCACCACCAGGAAACTTACTTGATGTTTTGTTGCTGATTAGGAGGAAGAAAAAATTTTCTTGCAAAAAATAAGAGGATAATGAAAAAGGAGTGAATTTACTTTTTTTTTTCTTCGTTTTTTTTAGCATCATGGAATCACAGATGGGAAGTTAATGCCATGGACCGACCGTAGAGCTAGGATCAGATCGTTGTGAATGTATAATTATGGCAAATTCATATGATATGAACATAGAGAGATTACCTGTCGAATTTGCTATTTCTCTATGTTAAGACAATCCCTTTTTCTGCAACTTATTGGTTCTCAGTGTCTAGCTAATTACAAAGTTTTTTCAGTTTTTTGATGTATAGCAAAGCTTCCCCCAAACATCCATTATGCTTTGTCTTTGCTAAACCTGCAACATTCGTCCATTTTTAGACGGTGTAAGAAATAGAACTCAATTAGGTATGTTCTGCTTGATTTCTCAATGCACCCTCCGGCCCTCCAACAAAATCACATGGACTAGCCTCAAATGATCTTAAGGGCACACTTTCCAACATCAATTAATGCATTTAAGATTTTACTTTCGAAACGCTTTCAATTAAACTTGAAATAAAGATTACAAAAAGAGAAAACAATTCAAATAAGGACTTGAAGTGCCATCATTTTCTCAAATAAGGATTTAAAATAAATCTTATTTCAAATAAGAGCCTGAAATATAATTCTTTTTTCAAATAAGGGCATGACATGGATTTTGTTTTAAATAATGGTTTGAAGTTGCCACATCAATTTCAAAAAAGGGTCTAACTTTGCTAGCCGAATGGTATTTTCACTATTTACCTTTTTTTGAATTTTTTTCCTTTTTTTGTTTTTTTGTTTTTTCCTCTTTCCTCTCTTGTCGTTCGTTGGCCTCCCCTCTAGTGAGGGCAGCCCTTGCCAAAGGGGAGGCCAGCGGACGACAAGGATGGTTGGGGAGGGAGGAGGGAAAAAGAAAAAAATAAAAAGAAAGGAAAAGGAAAGAAAAAAAAATCAAAAATAAAAAATTATAATTTTTTTTACTAAAATACCTCTTCTCCAACGATCTAAATAGTCATCAACTGGCCAGGTCCTCTTTTGAGAAAATTTGGCTATTTAGGGTTTTTATTTAAGACAATTTGATCATTTTATATTTTTATTTGAAAATTTTCCAGAAAAAAAAAGGAAAAAAATCAACTATTTTAAATAATAAGATGACGCGACAAATGGGTACCTAACTTTCTTCAGTTTTTTTGTCTTCGGTTTGAATTTAGACAATAAGAATGTAAGAGACAAACTGATGAACACAAGTCAAAACCCTAGAAACCTACCCTGACAGTTCTTCTGGTGCACAGCTACAAGTTTTCAACAGTGGTTGGACAAAACAACATCAAGTTTTGAAATTATAGAGATCCTGGGGGAAGAAGAACCCAAATGCAAACCAAACCTTTTCCCCAGGTGCAATTGGTACTTACCTAAACCGAGGAGTCTTCTTAACACTTCTTTTTTGGTAAGTTTTAACCAACTGTTTTTTGGCAAAGACCTCTTTGCGTTTTTTCCTTTTTTTCTGCATCCACTGGAAAGATGAAATTTCTCGATTTAGATTGTTCGCTCCGATATACACAAACACAAAGCGATGTTATGGTCTTTTATTCGAAATTTTGACTCATGTCTTATCTAATTTGTGATATTAATAACGTAACTCATGGAATCAAAAGTTAGGGCTTCCTCGCCACCAACAAAACCATTTATATCTCCCCCTGACAGGAGGATGTTAGTCTTGTCAAGAAAGAAGCGTTGGGACGTTAGTGAGCCCGAAGTTTGTTAGGTTTTAATTGAGGGGATAGTATTGACTGCTATGAACCACCCCGCAGAAAAACCAAACAAAATACCTATCAATATCTGTAGACGTCAGTTGACATGATTGACTGCCTCAACGTTCTTTTTTGGGTCGAGTCGGGTCGGGCCGGGCCGGGCCAGGCCTTTTGGGTTTCTTAAACTCTAAGCCCTATTAAAAGTACATGAATTTATACGGGCCTGCAAACCCAGACCGTCTTCGACCTGGCATGAAACTGGCTACCCGGGTCGGTTCGAGTGTTCGGCATAAGGGCCGATAGAAGCATCGTCGGCAATAGCAATTCGTCTAGCTGCTCACCAAAAATGGATTTGTCCATGCATCATCTGGACCAAATAAAGTAACTGGTTCAAGGAACGGGCCACATATTAATACATGGAAACAATTTGCGATAATCATATGGTAGAAGGCATCACCGTCGGTTTACGTAAATGTCTTTTGTCTACCATGAATTTTCATGTAAAAAACCTTTTGTGTCCGGCTTTGGTAATAAGCGTCTAGGCTGCAACATTGTTAATGCGTTCTCATAGTCTTCTTTCCGTATACCGTTGTGTCATGGTCAGGAAGCATCGAATTGCTTCTTCCGTCAATGAAATCAGATAATTAGAGCGAGGGATCATCAATTTCACCACCCGACACAGTGCACCTATGCTAGTGCACGCTCGCATGTCGCCTCACGCCACGGGCATGCAATGGCTGAACGGGTGCGCGCGCACGGACAGACAATTATACACAAAGACCAACCCACGTGGATGTGACGCGAGCAAGAAGTTTCTTCACTTCGTGTTTTGCTTTCTTCAGCCTTCCATGATCCAATCTCTCAACGAGGATTGACTCCTGGCCAAGGTCGAAACCAAATGACTCTAAATACCTACACTAGTTGGCACCATTTGGTTCCACGAGATGATGTCAATCGCACGACACACGCTGTGTATCCATACAAAACATACCCATGCACATGCACATTCTGTTCACCTCGCTCTTCCAGAAAAAAATTAAGAGTTGTCATTTCACTAAAGCAAGAATATGGAAATAAATTTCTGATCCTACGTTTTTGGACGTAGAAGTTATTGCCACAATTTTGATCATTTTATGATTAGATCGGGTCCCCAATGTACATTTATTGAAGGTCCTGGCGCTATTCTTCTCTAAGTCTGTACTATACACTGAAGCAGAATAGCCCAGAACTACTCATGATGTAACGATCTCCGTGTGAGATTTACATGGAGATGCATATTGTGGGGGTAGTGATAGAGTGTGACTTAAGTAACAGCTTATCCCCATTTAACACGGCGTGCACGCTGTTAAGCATTTAGCTGTCTGTCTGTTGCTTCGTCACTCGTCTGCAACCTTTCAGCAGTTTGGTAATTTGATCTGACACTCTGATGAAAAAGAAGAAGGTACTTAATTGATTAAAAAAAGGCTAACAGATAACATAGCACATGGGAATTTCTTCTTTTGGGGGTGTTTTCCCCTTTTCTCTTTGCTTTTTCAGGATGTATTATTAAAGAAGAACAGAAAATACAAGGGGATCTAACTTAACGTACCTCAAGCAGAGAGATGTAATAGAAATCTTCCATATGTTGCATCAGCGCACTTCCGTCTCTAATTGAACGATATATGTTTATTTCGGTTTCCAATATTTTTTCTATCAGTTCCTTTTCACCTTTCATCTGCAAAAGAATATTTAGAACTGTCACTTTGGACTTCTGCACCAGCAATGGGTGTAACTCACCAATTCATTTACAGGTACCCATCTGAATATAAAGTCAGTCCTCAGTTGCATATAATGTACAGTGACAGTAAATGGACATGAGCTGTTTCTGTCCAACAGATGGAACTCACACGCAAGGTAGTTAGATGCAGACATATAAATCGAGAATTAAAAAACTATCTAACCAGATAAGCAGACATATATATCGGCAAAATTCATCAAGACAGCTACAATTTTGTGTGTTGTCTGTGTGACTACACAAAGCACAGTTTCAGCAGAACAACAGTAGGGTACTCTTAAATGAGATCTGATGTTAAGCATATGGAAATACTGATTTGTCAATTTAAGGAACTTGCAGTCACCAAGGAAGAAAAGTGAACTTACAAATTCATTAATTAAAACATCTGGCGTGGATTCACCAACAAAGTCACCTAGGTAACCATCAGCCAAGGACTGCACATTTACCTGAATAACATCAACGTATTGTATAAGTAGTTGATCTGGGAACATCTGAATAAGTAAAACCTCTTCTTTCTCACATTAGCAACAGAAAAAGTAATACTAGGCATGATCCACTTTTCTAATGACGAGTCACTTGATAAGTTTACAAGCAACACACTCGAACACTTAAAACCATCAGCTAGTCACTAATCCAGAGTATTTCACCATGCAACAGAGTTCTGTGTGGAAGAACTGCACCAACATATTCCTCAAGGGAATGGGTTGAAGAGCTTAAATAAATGGAATTCATTCACTCGTTCTGGGTAAGGAAGGATAAAGGTATTTAGATACCAAGGCATCCTTAAAATCTCCTGCTGCTAGATAGACAGGTTGGGCCACATGGCAATAACCCATCAGGCGTGGAACTGTTGGTATGATATCCCTGTGATTCACAACTCTCCAGCTGTCCTTAACTTTCTGCAAAGCAACAGACAATTGCATCACAAATACTACTTAAGGTACTAGAACAATGCATCAAAAGATTTTCCACTAATAAAGGGGAGATCATGCTTAGGCCACCTAAAAGTCTGCTGACATGAATCAATTGAATTATAAGATGCCAAAGTTTTAAAGAGATAGCAGCAATCATAGCAGAAGCTCGGTTGGAGCAGACATTGAAGTGCAACCATAACATCTAGAAACAAAGTCAGAAAAAGAAAGCCCTCCTTAATGAGTCGCGTCACTAAAAACAAGTTACTGCAATAGGAAAGTTAGAACAATTCTCTCAAATTGGAAGAATAAGTACCTTTCAGGAATTAACAAGAGGGTAGTAATCCATAGAGAATTTTTAGAAGATTAACAATGATGAAAGGCATGAATAAAAGAACAGAACAACTTCATCCCACGACAACCGTCGCTGATGAATAGTGATAAGTATACTTGTACCAGCGTATCAGCATGTGAAGAATTCTTAAGAAAGTCGCTTGCTGAGGTTGTTCACCGAAGAGTACACTATATTTCATGGCATTTTTCTTTTGTTGGCTTATACTGGGTTTCATACCCAGCAAGGACCCTTGAACCCACCCCACCCTACCGAGAGGATTGAATGCGTGTTGGCATGTGTCAGGGCAGTTAGTCCTGACAATATTGACAATAAAGGTAGAGCAGCAACTTCCATGGCACTATGCATATATGCATGGGCTTGTTTACATTGGCACACAGAGGGAAGATTGCACAAAGGAATCAGGAAACGGTAGCCATCACTTAGTTTTCTCAAGGATCTGAGTACGGATGACAGGGCTACACGATCTCAAGGATCTGAGTAGAGATGACAGGGCTACATGGCACATATTTCTCTTACCTCATTATAGAGTTCTGCAAATCTCCTGTTACCAACTCTAGGAGATCCGAAGTTGTACATAGTCACATATATTGCTCCGCGCCTAATATAAACAAAATGCATTAGTTACATGCCATAGGGAAAAAAAGATTAAAAAATCTACTCCCGTGAATTTAATATAAATTGGCCCATGACACTTAAGAATAATAAAGAAAAGCCACTCAGGTTGCTGCTTACAGGTAAACTTATGATTAAAGAACCTATCTTCTTACAGAGTGACCTACTTTACACATTTAGTATCTTGTGTAATCGGCACAATTAAGTCACATGATATGATACAAACTTTATTCAAGCAGCTTAAGTTTTTGCAGTTAGTTGGTTGTGGACAAAATTATAACATGGTGTAACAGCCAAAGATCTCGAGTTCGATTCCCACACCTAATCTTTCATCCCTTTCTAGTTCCCTTCTTCAGATGCTTGGATTTCAATAATCTTCGCCAATGAGCCAAGTTTATTGAGTTTGCATGCTTCATGCTTTCCTCATCATAGCAGCAGTCTCCATGAGGAGTACTTAGCTATGGAATATAATATGCACCACACTCTTGTCAGTTTAAGTTATCGAATTATACGGTCACACACAGCACTCAGGCACTAGAATGACCATGTAAAGTCAAGAATAAAATTAGATAAATCTGCAGAATCTCACAAAGAGAATGCAATCTATTGAGGCTAGAAAAGCTTGAAAACTATTCCACCAAACTTTATCCATGCTATACCAAAAATACCAAGAAGATTGGGCAGGTCCTCACAAGTACCACAGACAAAAATTCTCCAGAGTCAACACACAAAAATCATTATTCATTAACAATAAAGAAGATCTCATAATTCAAAGACAATGGATTTTTCTTTGCTGGATTGTGATACAAACAGTTTAGGTTTTTATCAAACAAATAACACAATGTTTTTGCTTTAGTCCATCATATGTTTACCTATGAGCTACCTGCAAAAGTGCTAACACACGCATGGCCACACACAAACACACACACACACACACACACACACACACACCCACACACACAGCCCAATTCTGCAACTTCATACACTATTGGTCCATTCAATGTAACAATAAATCTCAATCATTGAAGATCGCCAACATCTGTCAAATACTCGAAAGTATAACTGCAATCAAACGCATGCCAGCATTTTGCAAATGGACAAATATTTGATGCAGAAAAGTAAATATAACAGTTATCTTTAGTATGAAAGATGTGACTCACTTTGCTAATTGACTTGATGAGAGCTCAAGAGCAAGGAGAGTAGCTAGAGCACCACCTAAACTATGACCAGTGATATAGACATGCCACTTGTACTGTGGCTCAGAACCATCATCCCTGCGAGAAAACATTTGGCCGTCAAGTTGTCACAAGACAACCAGCTCTTGGTTAATAACACTGCATGCTAGCCATTTAGTAAAGGAGAAAAACTTGTTTGAATGCATTCATGGAGTTCCTTGGTATATGACAAAATGAAAGAAACACTAGCAACTAAGCTTGCACTGAAGTAAGACTATGCCTGGAGGAAAAAAAAAACTGTTAAATGTATGTCTACATTGAGACACATATGGTTAGTACATGAGTGTTGGGGATTCTATATAAGGTAGTTAAGGATTTGGGTATTAAGTAGGTTGTCTCCCTAGGCTTGGTAAGTGAAGCATCAATTTACTTAAGCATAAAGTCAAGCAGGTATTTTGTGATCTCTCCTTTCGTCTCTTCTGCAATCCCTAAATACTAATCATGGAATCAGATCCACCAAGAGAGAGAAAACCAACAAATATTGGACTTCTTTGTTAACTCTCACTCGCTAACACAACTTCCTTATTGAGTTCTTAGTCATCTCTCATGTGTAGCCACCATGAACAAAGGCTTCTGAAATCCTCTCCCTTGGGGCCACCAACTCCGAGCATCAAACCCCTGACTCTTCATCCCATACTACTGTCTGCCCACCTATCAATGCACCTTGACATAGCTTCAAGGAGTTTCTCCTTTGTTTTCAACTTGCCTGTTTTCCGGCTCTCAATATCCTGAATACTCCCCCTCCACCTCGATTCAACTCGCCCCAGCCAGGTGAGTCCCAATCTGCATGGATTTATTCCCGGCTCCCTGGTGTCAACCACAACTTGAGGACCACTAATCCTTGATGCATTGCGACTCAAAACCCACAAAACTTACTGGGAAGAGCACGATGCAGCTCATGCAAGATACACCTCAACTCGATCACACAGACCTTCTCAACAAGAAAATCAACCGAGTTCATGGGGTCGATGCCTAAAACTCTCCGACTTTTGTCATATTTTATGAGGAGCAAGCATGATTAGTTAATTATATTTTTCTAGTAACAGCACTTACACAAAACTGATTGCCATTTTGAGGAGTGATAAAATTCTTATTCTCACTGAATCATATGCGCTTAAAAAGCCACTGTGAACCTGGAAAACAAGCAAAAAAAAGTCGTAAGCAAGGTGAATGCTAATGGATGGATTCAGCAAATTATGCATCTCGTAACAATCAACAAAAGAAATCCAAGATCTATAATAGCAGCATACTTGAACTTCTTCCTTGAAATCTCCACCAATCCTTTCGGGGTTCAAACTGTAGGAGCATAACAAAATAAACATCAAGAGAAACATAATTGACACGAAGTATTGGTGTATTACATTAGCCTGACTTACATAAAAATTACAAGAGGATAAGCATATCAAACAACCAAAAGAATTGGTGAATTTGCACAGTTGAAACAAGCAACAACCAAAAGGGTTAGTGAATTTGAAGAGTTCAAACAAGCAACACACTTGGACATCTTTTCACAGACAAAAGATGACACCAAAAAGAGCCCTACTCAAAACCTATCTGCAAACAAAGATATAGGAACTGGCATTTATCACTCAACAATTCCCAGGTATCATAGGATCATTAACGATAAGCCCTGCTAAATGTGATAGAATTGGTTTCAAGCCTAATCATATGTCCTAGTTTATTGCTTAGCACTGCAAACTACAAGGAGACAAAAGACTACAACATCATATCAGACTTGGACGATCTTTGAAGCCACAATTCGTTTTTCTTGGTGAGAAACTAAAGAAGGTTTTTTATTTTATTTTTTTGTACATGTAAAAGCTAAGACAGAGATGATGATCTACTCCTACACGACCAACAAACAAGCAAAATAGTAGATATACAATCGCTAATGACATATATGTGGAGAGAAGACTATCCAGTGAATTGATTGATTTTTCACATTACCCAGCAGGGGCGAGCATCAAATCAGTCCGCAAGTCCTTCCATCTTGACTGGGAAAGAACAGACAGAAAAAAATAAATATCTACCTTATAACCACATAAATAAGGTTGCCAAGGGAAAGACAATGAAGCTGATTACTTGTTCTGTTCCTCTAAACGCAACAACTAATCTTCTTCGTGCAGAATCACGCCAGACTGCTGCCTGCAGTAACCTTACTTCATCCATACATGATTCCATTCCCAATTAAAAATGGATGAGAAAAGGTGGATTAGGAAGCAGCTTCCTCAATTCAGGAAGACAATACCTGTGTATCAGTGGATGCGTTATCTAGGAAGCAAATTTTCTCAAATTCGGACTTAACAAAACTAGGATGACCAAGAGAAGTGGCAAGCATTGCCCAGGCTTCCATAGCACTTTCTGCAGTAGAGAAGAGAGCTTTCATCTCCTCGGCTTTCTTGTCATCCAATAATGATACATCCGATGAGACAGCCAGATTCTCATTCTTAGTATACAAAGAACCATCATTTTTCATTTTATCATCATTCTTTTCCACAGAACGAGCTTCCTTATTTAGCCGAGAAACTGCTGCAGTCAAAACCATCAATGCCCCCAAAACAGAATCAGTTTGTTGTAACAAATCTTGTGTCACCTTTTTTATATCCGGAATTGAAGACTGAATTGCACTTCTTGGAAGTGGCCCAGTCTCTGTGGAATCATCAATCTCTTGGCTACTTGGCGTTGCAAGCCCAGATTCAACATAACCTTCTTCCGCAACTTTCCGGGATTGTATGCCAATCTTATTTAGTACATCAAACCCATCCCATTTTACATTCTCAGGGACAGGAAGACCAAGTTTCTGTACAACCTTCTGATTGATAACATCTGCAAAGTTCTTCCAGAAATGTTTGTCAAACTGTATGGATTCACCAACTAGCATTTTTTCTCCATTGCTATTATCAATTCCAGTTGAATCAGGGGAAGACTCAACATCAATGTTCTCTTCATTCAGGCTCTGGTCATTCAGCGATGGAACACTATCTACAGATAAAGACTTCTCAGGAGCAGCAGTAGAATTGACCGATTCCCCTTCTGCTACATATTTACCACCATTTAAAAGTTTATCCTTCCAAGGATATGTCTCATTAAAGGATTTCAACTGCCCAAAAGCATATTCAACAAACTGCCGAGCTGGCACACTCTCAGACCCAACTATTGATTTCAGAGTAGACTCGAACCCATATTGCCTGAGAAATTCTGAAACAAATGGGAGCTTCCACCACTTCTTTCCCTCATCAATTTCATCGAAACTTTTATATCTAACCTGAAACAGCATCCCCAGTGAGCTTGCTCATTTTTCTGGCATAACACGCAGAAGGATAAATAACAGGTATCTTAGTAAAGCATGGAATGAAATCCACAACACCACAATTATGGTTACAATTCTTATAAATGGAATTTAGATACTCATCACCCTCCCGAAATTAATTTAATTTTGCCTGGTTCAGATAGAATTCCCTAATATTCCTTCCAAAGTCCAATAGTGGGAATACTTTTTCTCCTCCCAGCATTTTTGCTTGGTTTCTGAAAGATTGTTATTCGACATGTTTATTAGTAGTTCCTATTCACACTTCAAACATGTGAGACAATACACAAGCACTGTAATTGACCCAATGTCTTTGAAAAAGATAAAAAGGTTTACTTTATTTTCCAATGTCGTCTTTTCAACCAATATAATAAAGCAAGGAAGTTTAGCCTAATGGAAAGGGTTGAACTAGAGCATGTGCAGACTTTGATGTCTGCGGTTCATAGCGTATCGGTGTAAACTGGTTCTTCAAGCATCTTAGATTCACCCAGGGACTGATTCATAATGACAAGAGAGAAATGATGCTACACCACCTAGGAGAAAGCAATTATACAGTAATTGCCAGGTACTTAAATTAGCAAACATTAACAGAAAGCTCTCACTAATGCTCAACTATTCACAGATAGAATGCTGGAAGCTCTAGGCCTACATGAAAACTCTAACTTCTAATTGGAACTTCTTTTAATATGAACAATTACAAAACATATATAGATGCTTACTTCAAGAAGTCAGAGTCTTCAAACAGAAATCCTAGTCATCCCTAGAAAGGAGCTTCCTACTATATGATTAATATCATAATGTTTCCACACTTACCTCTAACTGTATCTTCCCTCCACCACCCATTCCTTCTAATTCCACAACCATCTCATGTGAATCTCCTGGAAACAGGCATGCTCATCAAGAAAAAGTGCAATTTCCATATGGTAGTCACTTCATCCATTGCCAAAGTCATAGAGTAGCAAATAATGTTTCACAGGTGAAAAAATGATCTGATATCATTGCTCAAATATTTGACTTGCAAACCACCCAAATAATCCACCAGCACCATCGCACAAGAAAGTTCAAAATACATTATTGACAACAAATTCAATGATTCTCACCATCACACAGAAGCTCCAAACAGATTCCTGCATTACCCATTCGCTTGTGTGGAGTTACCAAGTTTGCATCCCAAGTTGCCACCTAGCATCCACACCACAGTGAATAACATAAAGATCAACGATGATGCAGCTTCAGTTTATGAATTTAAGGATAGCTGTATCCATACACTGAGCGCCAAAATCAACAAGGACTTATACAAAAAAAAAAGGGATATGCTCACGATAAGTCCTAAAACTTGTAAGGAAAGTGCGTTTGAGTCCTAAAACTTGCAAAAAGTTCAACCAAGTCCTAAAATTTGTTACAAAAGTGCATTCGAGTCCTAAAACTTTCAAAAAGTGCAATCAAGCCCTAAAACTTGTCATATTAGTCCAATCAAGTCCTTTTTGAAAGTTGCATTTTTTTAAAGTTTTAGCACTCATTTGCACTTTTGTGACAAGTTTTAGGACTTGTTTGAACTTTTTGCAAGTTTTAGGATTCAAACGCACTTTCCTTACAAGTTTTAGGACTTATTGTGAACATATCCCAAAAAAAAAAAAAAAATGGTGGAGTAGCTTGCTTCATGTTATATTAATGCAGGATATATGTCACAATAAACTTGGGATAACATTAAATAAGGCAACAAATGAGCAATTGTGCTGAGCACGTAAAAGAGGAGTCCAAAAAATGATGCAGCAGTTGGTCCCCTTCAGAATGCTGTTCATTCATTTGTTACAAAAGTAGCCTCACGTATTTTAGGATAAGTCCTTCCTAAATGTGCCAGCAATTCAGTCTCCAATTAGTCCACAAATGCAAATTGGAAAGGAAGTAATGGATATCACTCTGGTAGAGGCTAAACCTGGAGGTTTTTAGTTGGAGGGAGCTTAATGTTAAAAGTGAATTCCTCATTCCAGGTTGGCTTTTTTGTCCTGTCAGCAAATTTGATTGACAAATAAAGTTGCAATGAGTCCGCAAATCCAGAGTAAACTCAATTTTTCCTCCATATGCATAATACGCTCTCATTGTCTGTATTCTGTATACTTCAGATAAACTAAATTGCAATTAGCCAATTTAAAAAAGAGCTGAAGGTTATTGCTTCAGAAGCTTCAGTGAAATTGTTTTGCCGAAACTGATGGGGATGCTAATAATACGTTTATCATTTAGGTCATCATGTGAGAGGCACAAAAAATAATTAGTAGCTGATATATATTGTATTGCTCATTTTAATAAGTGAAAGTACCCATTAACATTTTAAGGGAAGGCAAACAGTGTCTTAATTTGGAACTTCATAGCCTTCACTAACATAATTCTCTGCTCCTTGAGTACGGCTTTGTCATCTTGAGACATTACATGGGCTGTGTGGGGTATGTTAGAGAGGAATTCCTAGCTAGGTCAGGGTCGAATAGTTGAAAAGGTAGAAAAATCTTTTGTAGTTTTCATTCCCTGCATTTTTGGCTCATATGGAAGGAAAGAAACAAACGATAGGAATGAAACAGAAAAGAAAGAATTACATACTCTTTTTGAACAGTTTAATTTTAATGGAAAACAAAAAATAAATCACTATTATGAAAAGAGGTGAGTTAGGAGGGCTTTCAGAAATGAGGAAAGTTCTACAGGCACTACAAAGGCTTACAAAATCAAGAGAATTTCTACAAGTGCTACGAAAGACGGATGGATTAGCACTTTTTTGGGGGTAGTACAGAGATAGCTCCTTAGATGCTCAGTAATTTTAAAGTAGATCTCTTCTAAGTTCTTGGTTGTGAACGGGAGGCACCCTCCCCTGTTGCTCCTTAACATACTTGTAAAAAAAAATCCACTCCTACCATTTATTCCTAAAACTAGAGGCAGAAGTAAAATATCCTTTCTATGTTTGGGAAAGGGGTCATTTGCCCTAACATTTATAATTTCAGAAACACTGTTAATACTGCGATATAAAAAAGAACGTGTCACCGTTCATCATTCTATCTTAATATGAAATGAAATGCCACTACGTACTCAATCAAATACGTTGCTTACCCCCATTTGATCTTGCTTTTCACAACCTGACCATCCAATTGCATGACTACATATGGATCACTTGTTCCCTACCACACATTCGAAAAAAAAAATGGAATGGCATTGTCAAAATCTGGAAGGAAAGATTAATTTCCATAAGTCTAACCTATGATTTCTTTAATGGAAGAAAGCAAATATATCGATTCAGGAGAAAAAACACTTCAGGCATTCATGAAAGATGCCAAAGAAAGATACAGCGGGAAGTAAAGATGAAACAAAGAGACGAGCATAAGTTCAAAACATTCAGCATAATGTCTTATCCCACAAGAAACTGACATACCCACGGATCCATGGCAGGAAGATTGATACCCTTTTTGAGCTTTATGAACAACTGGCCGTCGTATCTTTCGCGGACAAATGACCTATATATGAAAACTCAATATTTCAGATCTTTGTTTTCCATCGACCAATCCACCTTCGTCTATTGTGGAGCAAATACACAACCCCCTGCATATATTACTGGCCAAAAGTGCATATAAACATGTATAAAATACTAGTACGAACAAAGCACGAGTGCCATGCAAAAACATGTAAGCAGTACGAGTATTCAGTGGCAGAACCGAACCGAACCGAACCAACCGAACAAACAGAAAATTAGTTTTTACCCCGCTGATTATTTGGAAGAAATGATCACATACTCTGAAAGATACACTGTCTTACAACCCGCAGCATCCACTTCCCGCCTTCCAATATTTTCCTAATCAGCACCCCACAAAAGTACAAAGTTCAGATTAGTCTCAAATAAAAGCATTATCACAATAGAGACTACCCTAAATTAAACTATGTCCTGCTGACGACAAAATAATACACCCGAAATTTAAATTATTATCCGATTTCACCACGGCAAAGCCCCTTCACCATACAGCTTTCAATCAGTTCTCTCGCACTCTTCGCCAATGAAACATTTTCACTTCTTGAAGTTATGCAACTCCAGAAAGACTAATTCGAGAGTTCAATTACAGGAGGAGTGGTATAGGCTTCGAACGCAAAACCGGCGAGGATGACAGCGAGATTGATGTCGAACGGTCGCCGCTCGTTCTCCTCCGAGACTCCGACCTTCTCGACCTCTGCGCTGGCTTGGCAACAGCACTCGAACAAGCTCCTCTCCCCGTCCCTGCCCCTGCGGCTTTCCGGAAGCTTCGGAGCCCTAGTTTTCCGGGAAGATGAGGCCGGAGAGCGCCGCGAGAGCCCGAGAACCCTCCTCAAGGCTCTGTGCTTCGGAGAGAGCAGGGAGAGACGGCGGGGAAATTGGAGATTGAGCTGGTGACTTTGGAGAGAAGCCATTGGCGCGTGTGGAGCGCGAGCGAGAGAGCAAAGTGAGAAGCTTGGTCCCGGTAATGGCTGACTTTTTCCAGATGGCGAGCGAGGCAAGTGGCAGATTCGGAATATCGGAGAATATCGAGGGTGATAGTTTCGGTCATACGGGCGTATGGCGTGCGCCCACGTCAGCCGAGGAGAATATCGGAGAAGGAACCAGATGCCACGTGGCGGGCCGTTGTGTTGCGCGGGAAAGAAGATGCGGTAACCATCTAGATTCTTGACCGTTGACAGTTATTGTGGAGCTGTCCAAATCTTTATCCGATTCCGACCCTCCGGTGTTATGTTTTTTCTTTTCGTAAAATTTAAGTCCTTGAACTCGTATAGTTTTCTCAGTGAAATCATCTTTTAACTAATTCCAGCTAATTGAAGCCACGTATCGACATTTCCTCGACTAAAAAGTCTCATTTGAAATTATTAGTGCCACCGTAAAATAAGAAGCCGTAAAAAAATACGCTTTGTTGTATTTTGGATCATAATTCATGCAGTATAGTCGATGCAATTGATTACAGTAGAGGCTTTTTCCCATCATAATTTTGATCGTCATTGACAGGTCGATTTGCTTGAATCTGTCGGAATTAGGAATTGATAGATTTAATGATTGGAAAAGGTCCTATTAATTGAAGAACTTGATGAACACGACACTGTATTGGCGACTCATTAGTCATGTGTAAAATAAGATTTGAAGAAGTGGAAGTGATTTTAAAATCCCTTTCTAAACTATGTTTCTAAAAGCAAAACCGAGCATGCTCTCCACTTGCAATTTTAGGGCGAAAATCTTCCCTAGAGAAAGTGATTTGATTGTGCCATAAGATAGAATAGACTATCATTGCAACCGATATCGATTCCCACTTCTCAAACTTTAGGAAACAAGATCGGTATTACAACAAAGGTAGGTTAAATGGCCTAATTTTCTTGATGAAGGACTTCTCTAAAACACGTGGCTCATGTCCTGTGATACATGATCACCATCTCCAATGCATCCGGCGATTTGTTTTCAACCATGTCTACTTGAGTTTCGTGATGAATCCTCATATTCTAGTGCAATCAACATGGGCAAGAAGGACCGATCAATTATACTTAGTATGCACCTTGCTCGAAACAGTGAAAATTTGCTTTAGTTGTCATCACTGGTTGGCCATTATTTTCCTTTTGAAAAAAGTCGCCTCATTTATACATAATTTGATAATGTTTAGGTCTATATTTTCTTCATCCTTGCAAAATTTCCTCCAACTAAAGGTAGAGAAAAACATGATCGTAAACTTTACGCCTACTCAATACATGATTAGGCAATCACTGGGGGTTGCCCCAGTGGCCACCCTTCCCACTTGGGAAGGGAGAGCTGGGGAGTTTGATTCCCCATTTTCTCAGGGTGTTGAGGGTGAATGACGCGTGAGTGAGGGAGCAGAGTTTCACTACCTGCGCACAACACAAAGCACACACTATGACTTGTATAATAGAAATAAGATAGACTACAACAAGACAAAAAAGCACATGATTGGGCTAAATTAGGGCATCTTCACCGTTCTGTCTATAAGGTATCAGTGTAAGGACTACATCCAGCAAAAATGATACCTCAAGATCAGATAGAAGTAATTGCAGTTTCCCCCGTCAATGAGGTGCACAAAACGGTCCATCTGCATAGATCATACGTTCACTTGGTGGGAAGTGAAATGACAATTCATCATCCCTCGGTGGAAATCCCTAATAGATTGATTCCTTTTCGTTGTCGACAACCGAAACGCTTATTTTGTATACTTATCTTATTCGATACTGCGAAGTGATACCTATTCGAGACTCTGCAATCTGCACAAAGACATGGATCCAAAAGCATGAACAAAAGCCATTACATCATAACCATAAAAGTTCTCATCCGGACAATGACGAGGATATCATTGCCTTCGAGGTCGCTCCATACGATGAATCATCAGAAGCCAAATCAGTTCTTTGCTTTGATAAGCTCGTATCAGAAGATCAGGCTGGTCGAAAAAGGACACAGCCCAATGCTGGGACAAATATTAGTCAGAAACCTTAACATTTGAGATTAAATCGCAGAGTGCAAAACAGTGAAAAGATTGGTGGTAACTACAAAACCCAGCAGGTAATACAATTAACAAACCAAGAACTTGAATTTTTAGCCAGTTACACCAGCACATCATCCTCCATTTTAGGATCTGACATCCTACAATACACTCAAATGTGACAACTTCCCCAATTGTCTGCACTGTTGCTACTGTTAAATTTTGAAAACTAGATCAAGAAAACAGTGTAGGATCCCTCCCTCGACGACACTCAATTACCTGAAAGGCCAACAGATGGACCGTCACAAGATACTTATACCAGAATCTGACACCAGTGAACCAGCTCATCGAGAGAGCAACGGTTCATGCCCATCGGACTCAAGATCACACCCAAGATTGCCAGGGTAATAATACGTGCATCTGTTGCCAACAAGGGGACAAGAGGAAAGGATTAAGGCAAGGACATACCAGAAATGATTCGCACCCAAAAGGGTGGAGAATCAGAAGAGTATCGTATATTTATGAAAATGAACAGTATTTGGGTATCCTCAATTGCTACATACGACTTTGTAGTTTTCTACGACCATCCTATCTTAAAAAGGGGATGGGACCGCATCAAACCATGGAATCTATTATACACCTTGCAACACACCTATAGACATACTATCAGTGCATAAGTGCAACGGCTGCTTCTTGAACGAGAGGCTGAGTGATATGAACAAAGTGCTCAGCTTCCCTCTCGACCTGCTCCCAACATCAGTGCAGGTCCCTCCCTTCTTTCATCTTCTTGACAAACGCCATGAACCGCCTCCAGTTGTCAGCTTGGAACAAGTCTGGGTTCATCCTCAGATATGTGAATGCGCACATCTCCTTGTCCTCCCGAGGATAGCCATCGATGTTCAGCAATGCGGACCGCAAAATCTGTTCCAGCGCATAATCATCATAGCGCTGCAGTGCGTTTTCCCCAGCAAGAGGAACTTCTGCCTCCCGGGTAGCCAAAGCTACTTGCTTCACCAGCTTCTCGGGTGCGCAGAGCGCGTCTTGGGGTTGCTCGTAGTCATGCATTTCGATGCAAGTGAAGTTAAATATAGCACCGTGACGTGCCAACATCTGGGCAATAGGAAGGTAACCATCCCTAAAACGTGTGTTATAGTATCCCGCTGTCAGCTCAGGAGCATGCGAACGTGTACCATAGTGCCAGTGAATTCCTGCAACCTTGACTGAAATCTTCACCCCTGTATTGTCAAAGACTGATTTGGCAGATGAGAGTATCCTCTCACCATGGTCCAGTAGCATCTGAGAATACCACGATAAGAAGAATTCACCATATTGACTGTTCCATCCTCCACCTTCCTTCTTGAAGAATGGGGTATCCTCCGGCCAGTTGTTATAGTGACCAGCATCAGTTGGACCGGTGTGGCCCCATTCTGGTTTGCCAGCAGCCTCGGCTGCAGCTTTCAAGCTACTCAGCATGTACTGCATCAAGAATTTAAAGAAATCAGAATGTAATGCAATAAAGAAGCAGGAAAAAAGAAAGAACCTGCTCAAGAAAGAAAATGACGGCACATACCTTGTCATAACATTGAAAAGCTCCAATTCCTGGAAATTTCCATGTCCCATTTTGCTCAGGGTATGATGGGTAACGAAGTTCGCCCGCTGGCCCCATGCCTACTTGAATTTCCTGCGGAATATGAATAACAATTCAGCACATGCTCTGCTAGAGTGGCTCATGGCACTACCTATGTGACATGTCAAATGACAAAATGTCTGTCAAGACGAGAACATACCACAATGGTTTCACCTAATAGGTGCTGGAAGTTGTCTCTAAATGCGCGCATGAAGTCGGCATAACACTGCACAGGCGTTCGCCCTTTGAGAACAGGGAGGGTGTCACAACCAAGCGATATGTATTCATAGTTTCTCCTACCCCACTGGTCTGTATACGCAAGATCAGGATCTTTATCAACTTCTTCCACAGCCCACTTTGGTAGAGGGATGCTGACAGGAGGAAAAAACAGCCAACTTAAAGAAAAATCAAGCACCACTGGTGGAGAAAAAGACAAACAGACATCAGTTCAAATGTAAGATGGTGACATTGAAACATACAAAAAACCCTCATTCCTAAAGCTTAATGACACAATAATAGCGATACTCATTGTCATCTTGAGCAATGTCAAACCACCTTACTTTGCAGGTGGAACAACACAGGCATTCAACTTATATCACTAAGTCTAAAATAAAATGACTTAGATTCCAATTAGAATGGGTACGTGCGAGAACCAAACCAAGATCGGCTCCCCATTTTATTTTTTTGGTCCAGAAGATCAGGTCCACCAAGATTTATACATGCAATCCGATATGTTCAAAGCAGGGGAATCCATATAGATCTCTAATCCTCAGGGTTGTGGTGGTTGTTGGAACAAACGAGACTGCATCTCATCCATTGATTGTAATGCGTGTGATTGGGGCGGGGGAGATCGGTCTCTCCTGGACCATAGAAGGCCCCCTCAAAGCAGATCATACAGGCAGTGCACTTTTGCCCAGCAACAATCAGTATGTCACTATTCCGCATCATGCAACCTACCAAAGCACCACATCCAGATATCACCCCAATTCCTAACATCTTCCTCTCTAAATCAACCCCCTATGCCAATATTCGAAAGCAGAGCAAGCTAGATTAGAATAAAAATTGCAACTACAATCACTCGGTTGAAAAAGGAAGTCGAGACAACTCACGAGACAGAGTCACCAACGTTTCCACCGCACTGGTGAAACGACATCACGGCCTGCACTTTCAACCCATGCTTCTTCGCCATCTCCAAAAGCTCCGCATAACCACCCCAGTTGTAGCTCCCAGGCTCTCTCTCCACCAATCCCCACCACACGTCCATCATAACCCCCTCCACGCCGCCGCTCTTCAACTCCTGCAGACTCGCATTATTCTCCTCCCTCCGGTTCACCGTGTTATCCATCGTCACGCTGTCCAACGGCATCATCACATACACCGGCACTCCTCCACTCCCCCTCTCGCGGGCCGCCGCCTCCGGCAGCGCCTCCATCTCCGCCTCGAAGGCGCAGCATGCGACGAGAGATCCAGTCGGATCCCTCCCAGGACCGTCGACCTGCACGGGCTCAGCGGCGGTGATAAAGCGTCCACCGCGTCCGGCTTCTGCGCTCTGCACCGGATGCAGATGCGGGCGCCGGCGATTTCACGCCGTCGCCGTCGACGGCTCTCCGGAGCCGCTCCCGGACTCCGCCTAAATCGGCGTCCCGGCGAGTTTCTTGATCTGGTGAGTGGTGCTCAACACCATAGTTGCTGCTATTTTTTCAATCAAATGACGGAAAATGATCTTCTCCGCATCGAATTTCGTGGTTCAATGAAATAGGGGGAAAATGTATTAACAAGTGCCACAATTTGGCATAGATGGACACTTTAGTACATTTAAGTGCTAAAATCGGAAAAGAAAGTAATATTTAAGTGCTAACAGCGAGATATTTCGACCAAAACACTGACGTAGCTCATCGGTACAATTTTTATGATTTTTAAATATTTTCCTAATAATATTTTAATTTTCTTTTTCTTTTTTCAATTTTTCAATTTTCTCCATCCTCTTGCTCACCGGCCAAAGGGAGGAGCCTCGCCATGGCTGTGCAGGGCCTCCGAGATTACCAATCTGACCTTGCCCGGTTGGATTGCTTGTGACTGATGACTTGCAAGGTTGCTTGGCTCGACAATTTGTCGAATACATGGCATGCGTCGCGTGCTAGAAGGGCTCGCAATTGGAAAGGCTCAGCTTGCAATTGGAAAGGCCAACGACGGCAAGGCCATGGGCGAGGTCGCCCTCGCCATGACTAGGCGAGGCCGACCTCACCCATGGCCAGTGAGCCAAAAGAAGAAGATGATAGAAAAAAAAAAGGAAAATTTTTAAAAAAGAGAAAAATTAAGATAATCAAAATATTATTTGAAAATTATTAAAATATTATTAAAAAAAGTGCCACGTCAATATTAACAAGTCACATAAGTTAAAAATATTAATAAAATAACGTAACGTCGGATTTTCGGCTAGGCTCATCGGATTTGATACTTAAGTATCCTACTTAAAAAAAAGTGATACTTAAGTGTACTTTTTTAAAATTGTGGCACTAAAGTGTCCACCTGTGTCAAATTATGGCATTTGTGCATACCTTTTCTTATGGAATATAGAGAATTGAATGTTAGGTGGAGGGAGAGAAAGTAAGAGTCATGATGAGAGATCTAGTGCTAATGTATACTGCATAGTAGGTAGTAGCCAAGGGGTGTCAAGTCAACAGTTCGCTTTGATTTTAAAAAAAAATCGAACCGAATCGAATCGAACCGTTAAGAATAGCGGCCGAACTAAACCAAATATTCAATTCAGTTTGGCTTTTAGGGTTCGATTTTCCTTTTTTTATTTTTATTTCTTTCAATTCTTTTTCAACTTTCGATTTCGGAATTCGATTTTCCTTATTCATTGCCTATTAGGCACAAAGTTGAATAAATAAGCTTATGGGATCGGCGTAGGGGATAACAAACGAACTTGTGTCAGGAAGCAATTTCCATTCTCTACACCATCAAGTGCGAATAATTTCATGTATTGTTCATTTATTCGAGCTTCGGCTCACTTTTACCTTATCAACAAGGTTAATGAGATATTTTTGGATCGGGGATTGATCTATTTATGATGAACTTTCTCGTTGAAAAAGAAGAAGAAGCCAAATAGAGAGTTACTTCAACAAAGGAAATGAGTAATTTTCATCTTTCTTGAGGTTTCGACATTACCAGTCTCGTAAGAATTTTTCATTATCTTGGTAAATGCTGCATAAGATTTCATTGTAAAATCACGAATTGGATTAATCTTATCTCCACGCACTACAAAAAAAGAAGGATTTAGCCACAGAAAATTAGCGATGAAAGAGAAGTCATCGCTAATTTGCGACGGAAATAGCCACGAAAGAGAAGTCGTCGCTAATTTGCGACGGAAATAGCAATGAAATAAATTTCGTTGCTAATTTGCAGTAAAAACAGCAACGAAAATAACTTTCGTGGCACATTTGTTGCAAAATTTGTCGCAAAATACATAGGGCACATTTGCAATCCCACATTTGTCATAGATGTCGTCGTTAATATTGGTGTAACTTGGAGCCAATTTTTGTGACAACGTGTTTGTCGCAAACTTTGTCGCTAAAGTTTCAGCAAAGTGATTTCGTCGCAAACAGTCGTTGCTAACTTAGTGACGAAACGCGTTAATTGCAAAATTCATTGTTAAATTAACAGTTCGTCATTAATGTCATTGCAAATTGGCAATGAACGTTATTTGTCACAAAATTAGCGATATTTCCGTTGTTGTTGCTAATTTTGTCGCTCATTGGCAACAAATCCTATTCATCGCAAAATTAGCGACGACATTTGCGACATTTTTCAAGTCGATTGTCGCTAAATTTCGTCACTAATTGGTGACAAAAGTATTCGTCACTAAAGCTTTTCCGCCGGTAAGTGTGGTGGCTAATTTCATTTTTAATTGGCAACGAAGACGGTTCGTGGCAAAACTATTCGTTGTTGATTAGCGACAAAAACAATTCGTCGCAAAATTAGTGATGACAACTTTCGTCGTTGCTAATTGGCGACGGAGACAGTTCGTCACAAAACTTTCGTTGCTAAATTAGCGAAAAAAGCAGTTTTAAGCTAATAGTTCGTCGCTAATTAGCGACCAACCGTCTTCGTCGCAAAATTAGCAATGCATTAAATTATTCGTCGCTAATTAGCGGCAAAAAAATTTTGTCGCAAAATTTGTAATTAGCGACAAAAAAAATTTCGTCGCAGAATGCTTCCCAAATAAACTGATCTGAGCTTGTAACTGAGTTGACTAAGTTTAGACAGTCAGACTCAAGTGCAATCGCGTCTTCTTTCTTAGATTCGAGGAGAGAGAGAGAGTTCGCGAGCAAACCTAGGGTTTCTGCTTGGATTGGAGACGACGCCGGTGCCGAATTCGCAACTCCGTCCACCAAGGTCCCCGACGCGTCTCGCACAACGCAAGCGAAAACTCCAATATTCGATCCTTCTGTGAAAGAGCCATCAAAATTCTCCTTAAAAACTCGATCTTTTGGAGGTCTCCATCGTTGAGGTAGAACTTCATCTTCTGTGGTGGTTGCCTTTTGCCTTGAATTTCAACATCCATGTTTCGATTCTCGACAGCCTTACTCGTGAGATGTTGATTTGCAGTGAAGGATTCGCCCAAATCTGTGAAATCCAAGGGCAAGGCAAGAACAAGTGTTCGATCGTCTCTGGTTCTGAGTTACAAAAGGGGCACGAAGCATCAGGTAGAATTTTTGTTCTGCATAAATTGGCCTTGGTTGGGATTGCATTTTGACATAGACTCCAAGTAAAGATTCTGACTTTCGGGGGGGTTTCATATACCAAATTAAGTTCCATAGTTCATGGGGGAGGCTGAAATGATGTTGATGTTTGCTCTCCAATGTTCTGCGCAACAGCTTTGCGATCGTTATTGTAAGCACTCTTTACTGTGAAATCACCTGATGCAGTACCTGTCCATACCAGCTTGTCTCGTGCATGACGAGTTTTTAGGGGAATAGTTAGTATTTCACTAACTATTTGCTCATCATACAATCTACGAAGAGTTTGTTCATCCCATTTATCCTCCTCCTTTAGAATCAGTTCAGCAACTCGAGTAGGTTCGCCATAGTTCGCTGGTCCGCCAATTATGCCTCTCTTCATCCATTTGTCTTCTCGTATTTTAATTTCATTTCCATTTCCCACTGACCACATCACTAAAGGTGAAATAGCTTCTCTGCCCATCAAGATACTCTGCCAACCCCAAGATGGTCGGATCCTTTTCCAGCATTCCAAAATGAACTATGAGGGAAATAAATCCCTTTTAAAACCTGACACCATAATGAAGGTGTATTATGAGCAAGTCTCCAGGCTTGTTTTCCGAGCATAGCCCTGTTAAAGGATATTAGCTCTCTGAAGCCCATTCCGCTTGAATCTTTCCTCAGTTTTAACAATTCCCATTTTCTCCAATGCTGCCCTGTTTTGGATTCACTGTTTTTCCACCAAAATGAAGCTATTCGCCTTTCTATAGATTGGCAAATAGAAATTGGGGTTTTAAAAATGGACATTGCATATTGGGGCAATGCTTGAACCACTATTTTGAGTAAGATTTCTTTGCCTGCTTTTGATATCAAGCTTTCCTTCTAGCTCTCTAATTTCATATTAACTCTAGCTGAAATCCATGCAAACATTTGCTTTTTCGATGCTCCCCAATCAGATGGAATTCCCAAATACTTCCCAGTATATCATGTCATGTAATATGCTCCCATTTATTTTTCGTGGAATCTGATGTGGACAAAATTTCAATAGGTTCCTTCGATGCCAAAGATTGCTATTTGTCAGAGGCGATAGCTAGTTTGTTTCATTTTCTTAAGTTTATCTCTTGCTCTCTGAAACAAAATGGTAAGTTTCATGATGTATGTCATTATGTGTCCCTAATACATATTCATATTTTTTAAGATATTTGTCTAACCTTCCTACTTGTCAGTATAAATGTGGAGGTCACATGCATGGTGCAGTTTCACAAAGAAGACCAGCCCCTTCTACTTCCTCTTCCCCTTCCCTTTCATCTAACCCTCAACCACTACATGCTGATGGACAACATGGACACATTGGCCATTCCTCTGACCCTCAAGAATATATTAGGGGACAACTTGGACACATGCGAACTAAATCTCCTTCAGTTCCACCTTCTTCAGTGCAACACTTGAATGATGAGGGAAACACATGTGAAGAAGATAGCCGATTCATGATATGCCCATATGGAGATTCGTAAGTACTTCATTTTTTTAAGTATATGTAATATTTAGGGTCATCCTTCCTTTGGGTTTTGGATATGGATGTCAATTGAATTGTCCATGTTGCAAATTATCCATTTGTATTTACTTACATCTCCTTTTCATTTCACCGTTTCATTATCCATATCGTTCTAACCTTTGCAGATTCACGGATGCTACATATGTTATGAGGCAACTTAATAAAATAGTCAATAACTATTGGAGGGGGCAGTGGATTAGTTACAGCAGTGCTCCAAAAGAAGTAAAGGATTTGTGGTGGAATGAGTTCAAGGTAAGTTTTGGTCCTTCTATTTTCTCACAAACTAAGTTCGGTGTAAATAAAGTCAGTTGTTTTTCTATTGATTGCAGCGGAAGTTTAGGTGGGATGAAACGGAAGATGATGAAGTTAAAAGAATTTTTAAGAAGAAAGCTGGTGATTACATACGAAATGTGATAAATAAAACAAAGAGAAGTCAAGTAAAGCTAGATTTTATTACAGGTGACAATCGGACAGAAATAAAGAGAACTTGGGAAACTGAAAAGAATAAGCAAAGGAGTGAACAGAATAAGAAGAATCGAGCTTCTAGTTCTAGTGAAGAGTCTGCCACATATGCTGGGGGCTCTATCAACATCGGAGAGCATAGAAAAAGAATGGTAAATCTGTTAAACATGTTGTAAGTTAATTTAATTCAATTACTCATTTATGTTTATATTTTGTAGGCAGATGAATTGGGGATAGAACCGACATATACAGCTACATTTGAACGCACATTTCCAAAAAAAGATTAGACATGGACCGGCGATCGAGCAAAAGCTGTTAAGGTATGTAAGGTTATACTTTGGACTTTATGGAAACTAGAATGAAAACCATGAATGCTTTTAATATTTATGGTAGTTATATATATGAAGTTATTTTATTTTTATCTATATTGTTAATGTAGGAAAGATATGATGAACTTTTAATGAGTATTGCTAGTGGTGGTGATGGTGCTGCTGCGTCTGAGCCATCGGTTGACAATATGGCGTTATGGGTGGAGGCATCGGGTAGGATGAAAAGAGGAAAAATATTTGGGATGGGATCCTTATCAAGGGTATAGACAACAAAGGCTGCTGCAACTTCATCCTCAAATGCGGCTGTTTCAGGGAGGACACGACTTGAGGAGCAAATGACCCAAGAATTGAGCCAATTGAAATATTTACTTATAGAGAAGGATGAAGAAATTAGACAGGTCAATGAGCGATATAAATCTTTAGAGTCTCAAACGCAATTGATCTTGCGACACCTCAACCTCAATCACGATCAGATTCCTCCTGTACCTCCCACTAATCAAATAGGTGATGGGCACAATGATGAGTGACACAATGATGATGAGATTGCTGATGATGATGACGATTTTGTCGGTCGTTTCATTGATTAAACAGCATGTTTGAAGACATCATAGCTTCTTTTTTGGCCCATATGAGCGCACTCATGTATTGCATATGGAGCTTGAAAATGAGAAAGAACGCAATTTGAGGATGGCTGATCTTATAGGATTCAATGTTGATCATAAACTTCAGAGTAGAGAGATGGTAACTATACTTCAGTGCTCCTCACAGTGATTAATCTTTGGTTTGGGCTCTTCTAATATTCTTCTTGTTTTCTTAGCTTTCACGGACCTCTCTTCTATCTAAACTGGTAAAATTGAAAGTATCTTTTCATATCTGTTTATTAATAGTTTGAGTGGATATGCACTCTTGCTGTTATTTTGTGCCAAAATTCACAACTTTGCACTCGTGGTAGCTACAACTTTTAATCTGTATAACTTTAATATGTGCAGAAGTTCTCTTATCCCATGTTTGCATTATGTTGTCTAAATCTTGCTTTTTTGGTGCCTTTATTTTACTAAATTGCAGGTTGCGAGTGCTCAACTTTGCTACTGCTGAAGTGAAAGATCGTTATCATCTTTTGGAGCATGAGTTTTTTCCGTTGGATCTTGCAATGAAGGTGCAGCCCTTTCTAGTTAAAATTTCCAAACTCAAGGGTAAGCTTGTTTGAGCATCTTCTATGCTAGAAGTGCAGCTGGCCCAATATGTTCAAGTGTCACCTTATTTTGAAGTTGATTGTGTTTATGGGTCTACCACCCATCCTGATGTAAGAAAGTGGATCTTAAGGAACAATTTGGTAAAGGTGGGAGATTCATCCTTTTATGTGATATTAGTCAATCTTTAGACTTTTGTTGTGAGTTTTATGCTTTCCTTTTTAATGTCATGGCATATAGGTGGCTGTGTGGATGGATAAATACTGTCAAGCTTCTACAAATTTCATTTTTCCTTTACTTTTCTGGAGTAGCTTGTGCCATTGATCTTCTGATAGGGAGGTTAACAAAATTTGCATGTGCTATCTACTGTATTCTGAATCTCATGGAAGAGTGGCATAAAATATTTGTCACTAATAGTGCATGGCATGTCGACTTTTGTGAAACTAGGGACATATTCGTCGCAGAGTTCGTCACTAAAGAATTAATAAAATTTGTCACTAAATTCATTACTAAGGCAAAATTCATTGCTAAAGACATTATCAAGTACATCGTAAAAAAAATGTTGTCGCTAATTTCATCGCTAAATTATTTCAAATTTCACCGCAACTGTCGTTGCTAATTGGCGACGATTTTTTTCGCGAATAGAGTTCATGGCAAATTAGCGACGAATTTTGTAACATAATTTTTGTCACAATTTATCGATGAAAGTTACGATTTTTCATGGCTAAATTTTGTGACGTTGAATTAGCGACAAAAATTTTCGTGGCAAATGTCGTTCCTAAGCTTTGTTAAATTTGTCGCTAATTTGCATTGAAATTGGCAGTGAAATTATTTGTTGCTAATCGGCGACGACTTTTTCCGCGAAAACACTTGTCACAAATTAGCAACGAATTTATTTTTGTCGCAATTTAGCGACGAAAGTTAAAATTTTTCATCGCTAAATTTTGTGATTCGAGTTGGCGACGAAATTCTTTTCATTGTTATTTTCATCGCAACTTTCATGGCAAATGCCGTTGCTAAACCTTCGTCGCTAAATAGCAACGAATTTTGCCACGAATATAATTGTCACAAAATAGCGACGAATTTTGCCACGAATAGAGTTCTTCGCAAAATAGCGACGAAAGTTGAAAGTTTTCGTCGCTAAATTTTGCAACACCGAATTGGCGACGAAATTTTTTTCATTGCAATTTTCGTCGCAACTTTATTTAGTGACGAATTTTGCCAAAGTTTCCGTGGCAAATGCCATTGCTAAAATCTTTTTTTTTTTGTAGTGACATCATACAAATTCAATTGTATATAATGTAAGAGAACACAAAGTTCTAAATCTTATGTATGAAATTCAATAGAGACTTTTACATAAATCGACGACTCCACCGTTGTGTGATTTTAAGAACGCACCTCCCCATATCAACCAGATGCATTCAAGATTTTAGTTTTAAAAGGTTCCCAATGAGACTTGAACTCAGGACCAAAAGAAGGGTGAATTAATTCTTTACCATTTGAATAGCGTGGCAAAGTCCTAAATCTTAACTGAAAAGCAGAAATAAGCCTTTATAATTTTTAGTTGATACAACCGAGTCTTTAAACATCCACTAAAACTGTAATCAAGTACCTGTTTGTTTTAAATTTAGCTTTAATAGTACTTTTTGTTTTCCTGCCAAAGTTTAAAAAATTAGCGAAATTTCAACAAATTACAAAGATGTTATATGCAAATTTACATATCGACGTTAATATGTTGTAAAAGTTTTGGGCATTTTTCATTCGAAAAATAACCGAAGTGGGTATGCCGCAAGTTTCAGATAAAATGTGAGGTAAAAAATTAAAATTAATTTAAACGCTTTAATTTGTGTTGAGAAGTTAGTTCAAGGATGTGATGTAGGTAATTTCCAGGTGCAACATAATCAGATTTCGAAATTATTCACAAAAAGAACTTGTTGCACTTTTTGAAAAATTATAAAATAAAGAGTGGATTGCATCAAATGAAAAAAAAGTTTAGGACTCAATTCCATTTTGTATATAAAATTTACGACTTCTAATAATTTGTCTTTCCGTTATAAATTAATGTGATCACAATTACTCGAATAGTTTATAAATGTGGTAATTGAATGTTAAATGGTTTTCACGTGTAATCTTGGTAAGTGATAAAATGCTATAATCTCTCTCCGAGGAATAATTATTGCCTTGGGTTCATGAATTCAGGTCTATACACGCTGTTTGAATCCGATAAGTCCTAATGGTAATTGATTCTACCTCGAATTAAACGATCTATATGGACATCAATTGGGATGTACCGGTATCAATTCATACCGAAAATTACTAAAAAAAATCCTAAACATTTTGTACAAATGGCAATTCAGTTATAGATCTTTTGATTTGGCTTGTTTAGTTTTAACCTTTTGATAATTTACCAATGTAATCATTCCGACCAATTTTGACCAGACAATACTGACGTGAATGTCGATCATCCTTCGTGGCATAGCCGGTTTTGACATCGACAATTTTTGCAAAATTTTTAAATGTCTTCTGAATTTTTAATTTTTTTTTATTGTGGCCATCGAGGGCCCTCGCCTTACAAACCCTTGTTAGCCACAATAAAAAAATTAAAAATCATACAAATTTGTAAAATTTATCTACATTAGCATTGGTCATGCTACATAGGACGGCCGGTGTCCACTTCAACGATTTCCGATGAAAATTGGTGGGAAGGATTACATTAGCTAATTATTAAATTGTTTAGAATTGAAATGACTAAATCAAAAGTTTGAATTGACATTCATACAATACGATTACAACTTTTTTTGGGGGTAATTATACCCCAATTCATACACCTAGTTCATGTAATAGTGGCTCCTTGAAAACAGTTAACACCAATTCATACATTGTCACACTTACAAGTTAAAATTCTATTAGTTCCGAAAGAAATTATGAGGGGAGATAAAAGTTTTATTTTCGAGAAGTACATGTGGCTTATTGGGTCGATGAGATTGACTAAAATGTAAAAGGAAGAAACGACGGTGAGCCATTGGCAGAACCCTCCTCAAGGCTCTGTGCTTCGAAGAGAGCAGGGAGAAACGACGGTGGAATTGGAGATTGATTTGGTGAGTTGGGAGAAAAGCCATTGGCGTGTGTGGAGTAAGGGTGAGCATGATTTCAAGTTAGAACCTAAAATCAAATAACTGAACCGATGAAAACCAGTTCTAGGTTCCATGATATGGAAGGTTAGTTTTAGGTTTCAAAAATCGAAAAATCTGTTTCGATGAGTATGTTTCAGGTTCTTGGTAGATGGAACTTGGAACCTAGAATAAGTTTGTGTTTTTCTTGGTCTATATTTTCTCCCAATTCTACGATATCCAATGGTGTCTGATGATAAGTGTATAATTTGGAACAACTAGTATAAGCTTCCATTTTCGGTGATATTTATAACTAAAACTTTTACTTTGTTAATGTTTCATATTTTTTGTCTGTCTAAATAGAAGTTATAGTTAGTAGATTGCAACATCAAATGATGGTATTAAAAGTGATGATTCACTAAAATCATTTAATTAAAAATACATGTGAAACCCGAGTAGACCCTGGAATCGGCCTTGGAACCTGTGACATGGTAGGTTCTAGGTTCCACAACATGCATGGTAGGTTCTAGATTCCAAAAAATAAGGAACTTGTTCTGACAAGTAAGTTCCAAATTCAAGATTCCAAGTGAAACCTATATGAACCTAGAACTGCTCACCCCTATCGTGGAGTGCAAGTGAGAGAGCAAAGTGAGTCTGGTCCCAATTTAGCCAACTTTTTCCAGATGGCGAGCAAGGCAAGTGGCAGATTTGAAATTTCAGAGCATATTGAGGGTGGATTGTTGCAGTCGTCAGTTGAGGAGAATATGGGAGAAGGAACCAGATGCCATGTGGCGGGCCGTTGTATTGCGCGGGAAGGACTACATGGTAACTAGGGGTAATCGGTTCCAGGTTAGGCGGTTCTCATTCTAGAATCGAGAACCACTCACTAAGGACCAGTTTCAAAAAATTACAATTAAAAACCACCCGTTAGTTCCATGGACCCACTCAGGAAACGAATCGCTAGTCTGGTCCGATTCGTGGGTGGGTCCATAGAACCGTTCCCACCAAGCTTCCTTTTTTTCAGCAAAAGCGATTGCCATGTTCTTTAATTGCCCTGTTGTTTGTTAAAAAAAAAAAAAATTCAAACATGTGCAAAGAATACCTCACTTTCCTCTCAGTACTTAGAACAGTGAGTAGATTGAAAAACTAAAAAGAGGCAAATAAGAACAATTAGGGTTTCCAACTCACAACAAATGGAGACGATTGAGAGTGAGAGAAGGAGGCGAGGCGGTGAGTCATGTCTGCGAGGAACGGCCCAAGTCGCAATCGTGAGTCAATGAGAACTGAGAGTCGAGAGACGAAGAGACTAAGATGATACGAGATGACAAACGAGCGAGATTAGAGAATTAGGGTTTTAATTTTTTTTAAAAATCATATGTATAAATTATATTACCAGTTTGATCTGTGTGGGTGGGTGGACGGTTCCACACCTGGAACTAGGGGTGTGCAAAAGGAACTGGATGGGACCAAAGAGGACCGGACCGACCAGTTTGGTCCGGTCCTTGAGGGTTCCGGTCCGATCCCCAGTTCCTATAAGTGGAACCGGTGGCCGGTCCGGTCCGGTCCCTGATTTCGAGGGAGACGGGACCGGACCAGACCGATCCCATATATATATTCTTCTTGCGCACCCCCCATCTCTCTCTGTCCTCCTCTCTACTGCGCCCCCTATCCCATCTCTCTTTCCTCCTTTATTCCTGCTGTCCCTCATCTCTTTTTCTTCCTTTAAGTCCCATCTCACTCCTTTTCTTCGTGTTGCAACCCCCCTTGTCCCATCTCCCTCTTTTCCTTCCCGTTGCAAACCCCCCTCCCCTCTTGTCCCGTCTCTCTCTCTCTCTTTCTCCCCTTAACATCCAAGAAGCATTAGATTTTTGAAATGGCTCATCTCTCTCTCTCTCTCTCCTTAACACCCGCAGCACATTTAGTTGCAACCCAACTATGAAATTTCTCATCTTTGTTCGCTAATGGAGTTCATCTTTGCTCGCTCCATAGAGAGAGAGGGACGCGACAATGGCGGTTGCGAGCGAGAGCCACGAATCGAGCCAAGAAAAATATCCGAGAAATTCTTCTAGCGGGTGGGGGCTTTAAGAATGTTCGGGAAGCGACTTTGGCGACGACTTTTTCCAAGGTTGCTGGAGATATTTTTGGGTCAAGGGAGATACATCGATCGTCGCCATCGTTGATGAAGCAGCGTCGCTGTGGATGTGTGGGAGCTCAGGTGGTCGGAGAGCACGCCGAGCAGCATCGTCCGACGATAGACATCAAGAAGCAACAACTCAGGTGGTCATGAGAAGCGGCAGCCGACAAAGCAACATTAATGTCTCCGCCTATGCCCCCTCCCCCCCTCCTGTCTCATCTCTCTCGGCTTGTTTACTGGTCTCACTGGAACCGGACCGGACCGGTCCGGTCCTTGGTTCTGAAAATTTGGGGATCGGGATTATTGGTCCGATTCCCGGTTCCATACGAGGACCAGACCAACCCGGACCATGCATGCCCTTACCTGGGACTAGATCGATTCCCACCAGTTTCAGTTTATTAGAACCGGGAACTGGATTGGTTCTCTTGGGGCCCATTGATTTTGGGTCAGTCTAATATGGTTCTAAGCAGTTTCCGATTCTTTTGCACACTCTTAACGGTAACTATCTAGATTCTTGACTGTTGACATTTGTCATCCTGACTCGATTCAGTGTAGCTATCCAAATCTTTATCCGATTCTCACTCTGCGGTTTTATGATTTTTTTTTTTTCGTATAATTTAAGTCCTTGAACTCGTATAGCTATGAAATCCTCTTTAATCAATTCCAGCAAATTGGTGCCAACATATCAATTTTTCCTCGACTAAAAAGTCTCATTGGAAATGATTAGCGTCACCGTAAAATAAGAAGCCGTCAAAAAAATGCATTTTGTTGTCTCTTGGATCATGATTCATGCAGTATGGTCGATGCAATTGAGTACATTAGAGGTGTTTTTCCATCATAGTTTTGACCGGCATCGACAGACTTATGTGCTTTATTAATCGGTCGGAATTAGAAACCGATGAATTTGATTTAAGGAAAGGATTCTACAAATTCAAGAACTTAAATGCACGCGATATTGTACTCGCGACGTGTCCAAAATAAGATTTAAGGATGACGGGGTGGAGGTAATTTCTAAATCCCTTTTTGTTGTCTTTTAAAAACAAAACCAAAGAGTGCTTCTTCTTTTTTGTCAGAATTACGCATTTACCATTCACTTAAAAGAGTTTAGTGCATACATATCAAAGGATTCAGAGCAAATCAAATCCAAAAGGGCTACAGGAGGGTATAGGACCCAATTACATGATAGGCTATTAGTACGCTGGGCTTTATCAACCCAATCAGCTACTTTATTAGTGTCCCTGCTGCAGTGGGCCAAAGAAAGGCTTGAGAATTGAGTAAGCATCTCTTGGATCCTAGAATAAAGCACTTGTACTTTCCAGTTTGACTGAACAGTACTCTGAACTCCCTTTACAACTGCTTCACAGTCAGTCTCCACGCAAAACTTAAGTGTCGCTCGAGGAGAGAGAAAGCGTAGGGTTTCGACGAGGGCGACTGCTTCAATCTGTTCGGCCGAGCTTCCTTCAACTTTACGTTTGCACACAGCACAAATGGGTTCGGGTACGACTTTTCTCTTGAAGAGATTTTCCATAGTGGACAATGCATTTTGTGTTGCACTCCATAAGAAAAACTTGATCTTGGGGATGGTACTTGAGTGCCATATGTATCTCCATAATTCACGTTTTGGCTGGTAGGAAGAGGAGGCTATTTCTGGTCTTGTTTGCACTATCGATTCTCTATTGTTGAAGTACCCGCTCTTTACTGTATATATCCCTGATTTCGTATTTGCCCACACAAATTTATCCTCTGCGGTAGGAAGGCCTACTGGGATTGCAAATATCTCTCTAACTGTTTGGGGGTCAAATAGAGAATTAATCAAGGCTTCATTCCATTTGGACCCCTCTCGCTCTATTAATCCAGCCACTTTACAAGGTTCCCCTTGCTTTGCAGGGCCACCTATAGGTCCTCTCTTTAACCACTTGTCTTCTCTAATGGTAATTTTCTCTCCATTACCCACAGACCACAAAACAGAATTAGAAATTTTATCTCGCCCTATGACTAGACTCTGCCACCCCCACGATGGATGTGAACCCTTTCTTGCTTGCTCGAAGTTGTACCTCGGGAAATAGAGTCCGTTCATAACTTGGCCCCACAACGACTCGGGATGCTGCCATAATCGCCATGCTTGTTTCCCTAACATGGCTTTGTTGAAAGCCATTAGGTCTCGGAAGCCGAGACCCCCTTTGTTCTTGCTTAGCTTTAGGACTTCCCATTTCCTCCAATGTAACCCAGCTGCTGTGTTGTTGTTTCTTCACCAGAATGCGGCTATTTTCCTCTCAATGGCCTTGCAAATCGATACTGGGATTCTAAAGATGGACATGGCGTACTGGGGTAGTGCTTGTACCACTACCTTGATCAATACTTCCTTTCCCGCTTTCGACAATAGGTTTTCCTTCCAACTTTCTAATTTCATGTTCACTCTCGCGAGGATCCATGCAAACATGTCTTTCTTCGACGCTCCCCAATCCGACGGAATGCCCAAGTATTTCCCTATCTTTTCTATTTCTGGCACTCTCATTTCTGAAGACATATTTCTTCTCAAGCCTTGTGGGCAGCCCTTACTGAAGAACATCCCTGACTTATTCAAATTTATAGCCTGACCGGATGCAAAACAGTATTGGTGCAGTACTGCAGCCACATTTTGACACTCTATAATAGTACCATCCAAGAAGAAAATCGAATCATCTGCAAACAATAGATGTGATAATGCAGGGCAATTGGCATTCAACTTAATTCCACGGATAATACCTGCTGTTGTTGCTTGCTTCATCAAGTGAGAGAGCACATTAGCCACTATAACAAAGAGATAGGGAGATAATGGGTCACCTTGGCGAATTCCACGTGTCGGTTTGAAATATGACAAAGGCTCTCCATTGAATTTTACACTGTAGGACACCGTTGTAACACATTGCATAATCCATTTCACCCATCTTCCACTAAAGCCCATCCTGATAATACATTCTTAAAGGAAATCCCACTCTATTCTATCGTAGGCTTTTTGCATATCCAGCTTAAGAACAGCTTGGAATTTTCGTTTTCTCTGTCTGATTCTCAATTGATGGAGCACCTCCTGGACAATTAGGATATTGTCCTGAATTTTTCTTCCACTGACAAAAGCACTTTGTTCTTCCATAATTAAGTCCGATAGCCATGGTTTCAACCTATTTGCCAAAACTTTCGAAATGATTTTGTAAATGAAGTTGCACAGGCTGATTGGTCGGAATTGTTCAAGTTTTTCTGGGCGAGGGATCTTTGGGATAAGGGTAATCAAAGTTCTGTTCAGTTCAGGATTTAAATGACTAGTTTCAAAGAATTGATGTACCTCCTTGAAAATGTCTTGTCGTATATCCTGCCAATGGTGTCGATAAAATAATCCATTCAAACCATCAGGATCGGGAGCCTTCGCTGCTCCTAGTTGATGTACTGCAGCCGAGACTTCTTCCAAAGTGACTGGTTCTACCAGCATTCGATTCATGCTTTCTCCTACCAGGCTTGGGAGTTGGTCTAAAATGGGCTTAAAGTTTCTAGGCCCCACCGTCCGATAAAGATTGGCAAAATAATCCCTGGTCATCATCTTTAACTGTTCCTCGTCTCGCACCCATTCCCCATCCAAGTGCTGCAACATTGAAATTCTATTTCGAATTCTCCTTTGTATAGTCGTTGCATGGAAAAATTTTGTGTTATGATCTCCCCAC
>BCNH02000001.1:8454879-8506804 GCA_001662345.2 Metrosideros polymorpha var. glaberrima | reverse complement strand
TGCAACATTGAAATTCTATTTCGAATTCTCCTTTGTATAGTCGTTGCATGGAAAAATTTTGTGTTATGATTTCCCCACTTTAACCAGCTGATTCTAGACCTCATACCCCAGAACATCTCCTCTTGTCTCCACAAAAATTCTATTTCTTTGTTCAGCTGCTTCACTCTTTCTCTGTCATTCAACACCTCATGAGAATTCATTAAAAAAGAGTGCTTTGCACTTGCAATATTTTAGGGCGAAAATCTTCACTAGAGAAAGTGATTTGATTGTGCCATAAGATAGACTATTATTGCAACTAATATCGATTCCCATTATTTAAACATTAGGAAACAAAATCGATATTTAAACATAGGAAGGTTAAATGCCCTAGTCTTCTCGAGGGGACAATTAGGACTCTCTAGAACATCGAATCATGTCTTGCAATGCATGATCACCGTCTCAAATGCATTGGGTGATTTGTTTTCGACCGTGTCTGCTTGAGTTTCATGATGAATACTCAAATTCTAATGCGATCGATGTGGGCAAGAAGGACCGATCATTTATATTTAGTATGCGCCCGCTTGCTCGAAGTAACGAAAAATTGCTTTAGCTGTTAATCGTTGGTTAACCATCAATTTTTCTTTAAAAAAAAAGTCGCCTCATTTATGTTTTGTCCAGAACGAAATTCGATAAATTATAGATTTGTATTTTCTTCATCCATGATTAGACCAAACATCCTCTAACCCGTCCGATCAAAGATGGAGAAAACATGGTCGTAAACTTTATGCCTATTCAATACATGGTTGGGCTAGATTAGGGCAACTTCAACATTCTGCTTATAAGGTATCAGTGTAAGGACTACAACCAGCAAAAATAATACCTCAAGATCAGATAGAAGTAACTTGCAGTTTCCCCAGCCACAGATGTGCACAAAATGGTCCGTCTGCATAGATTATACGTTCACCTGATGAGAAGTGAAATGACAACTTAATCTGCATAGACAAAAGGAGGACAGTGCACGGTGCTGGGACAAGCATCGGTCAGAAACCTTAACTTGTGAGATTCAATCACAGAGAGCTAGACAATGAGAAGATTAATGGTAACTACAAAAAAAAAAAACGCAGTAGGTAATACCACCAAAACAAACAATGTACTTTAATCCTTAGCCAGTTACACCAGCGCATCATCCTCCATTTTAGGATCTGACATCCTACAGTACTCTCAAATGTGGCTACGTCCCTCAATTGTCTGCACTGTTGCTCTACTGTCAAATTTGGAAACCTCGGTTGAGACAACCATGTAGGATCCCTCTCTCGACGTGATTGAATCGCCTGAAAGGCCAACAGATGAACCGTTGCAAGATCCCGCATACCAGAATCCGACACCGGTGGACTAGCTCATCGAGAGAGCAACGGTTCATGCCCCACGGACTCAAGATCATACCCAAGATTGCCAGGGTAATAGTACACGCATCTGTTGCCAACAAGGGGACGAGAGGAAAGGATTAAGGTAAGGAAATACCAGAAATGATTGGCACCCAAAAGGGTGGAGAATGAGAAGAGCATCGTATATATTATGGAAATGAACAGCATTTGGGTATCCTCAATTACTACATACGACTTTGCAGTTTTCTACGCCCATCCTATCTTAAAAAGGGGATGGGACCGCATCAAACCATGTAATCTATTATACACCTTGTGACACACCTATAGACATACTATCAATGCATAAGTGCCACGGCTGCTTCTTGAACCAGAGGCTGAGTGACATGAACAAAGTGCTCAGCTTCCCTCTCGACCTGCTCCCAACATCGGTGCAGGTCCCTCCCTTCTTTCATCTTCTTGACAAACGCCACAAACCGCCTCCAGTTGTCGGCTTGGAACAAGTCTGGGTTCATCCTCAGATATGTGAATGCGCACATCTCCTTGTCCTCCTGAGGATAGCCATCGATGTTCAGCAATGCAGACCGCAAAATCTGTTCGTGCGCATAATCATCGTAGCGCTGCAGTGCATTTTCCCCAGCAAGAGGAACTTCTGCCTCCCTCGTAGCCAAAGCCACTTGCTTCACCAGCTTCTCGGGTGCGCAGAGCGCGTCTTGGGGTTGCTCGTGGTCACGCATTTCGATGCAAGTGAAGTTGAATATAGCACCGTGACGTGCCAACATTTGGGCAATAGGAAGGTAACCATCCCGAAAACGTGTGTTATAGTATCCCGCTGTCAGCTCAGGAGCATGCGAACGTGTCCCATAGTGCCAGTGAATTCCTGCAACCTTGACTGAAATCTTCACCCCTGTATTCTCGAAGACTGATTTGGCAGATGAGAGTATCCTCTCACCATGTTCTAGTAGCATCTGAGAATACCACGATAAGAAGAATTCACCATATTGACCGTTCCATCCTCCACCTTCCTTCTTGAAGAATGGGGTATCCTCCGGCCAGTTGTTATAGTGACCAGCATCAGTTGGACCTGTGTGGCCCCATTCTGGTTTGCCAGCAGCCTCGGCTGCAGCTTTCAAGCTACTCAGCATGTACTGCATCAAGAATTTAAAGAAATCAGAATGCAATGCAATAAAGAAGCAGGAAAAAAGAAAGAACCCGCTCAAGAAAGAAGATGACAGCACATACCTTGTCATAACATTGAAAAGCTCCAATACCTGGAAATTTCCATGTCCCATTTTGCTCAGGGTATGATGGGTAACGAAGTTCGCCTGCTGGCCCCATGCCTACTTGAATTTCCTGCAGAATATGTATAACAATTCAGCATATGCTCCGCTAGAGTGGCTCATGGCACTACCTATGTGACATGTCAAATGACAAAATGTCTTTCAAGACGAGAACATACCACAATGGTTTCACCTAAAAGGTGCTGGAAGTTTTCTCTAAACGCGCACATGAAGTCAGCATAACACTGCACAGGCGTTCGCCCTTTGAGAACAGGGAGGGTGTCACAACCAAGCGATATGTATTCATAGTTTCTCCTACCCCACTGGTCTGTATACGCAAGATCAGGATCTTTATCAGCTTCTTCCACAACCCACTTTGGTAGAGGGATGCTGAGAGGAGGAAAAAACAGCCCAGTTAAAGAGAAATCAAACACCACTGGTGGAGAAGAAGACAAGCAGTTCCTATTACACACCAGTTCAAATGCAAGATGGTGACATTGAAACATACGAAAAACCCTCATTCCTAGAGCTTAATGACACATTAATAGTGACATTAATAGCTCAAGCCACCATAATTTGCAGGTCCAACAACACAGGCATTCAACTTATATCACTAAGTTTAAAATCAAAACAAAAAGAAGAACATCCCAATATGAATGGGTACGTGCAAGAACCACACCAAGATCAGCTCCCCAATTTTTTTGGTCCAGAAGATCAGGTCCCAATTTAAAGACCAAGGATTTATACGTGCATACCAATATGTTCAAAGCTGGGGAATCTGTATAGATCTCTAAGGATCTAATCCTTGGGAATGTGGTGGTTGTTGGAACAAAAGAGAGCGCATCTCATCCATTGATCATAAGCTAGCTAAGTTAGTGTGCATTGACGGTTGACACACTTTCTCTGTAGGAGTCACGACATAATGTCGTTTGACGGTCTCTCCTGGACCATAGAAGGCCCCTCAAAACAGACAATACAGACAGTGTTAGTTTTACACAGCAACAATCGGTACGTCACAAATGTCGTGTCAACGTCTAAGATATCCCAGAATCCTCACAGTGACATCCAGATATCACCACAATTCCCAGTACCCACCACTCTATATCAACCCCCCATGCCGATATTCGAAAGCAGAGCAAGCTAAATTAGATTAAAAATGCAATTACAATCACTCGGCTGAAAAGGGAAGCGAGATCACTTACGAGACAGAGTCGCCAACGTTTCCACCGCACTGGTGAAAGGACATCACGGCCTGCACTTTCAACCCATGCTTCTTCGCCATCTCCAAAAGGTCCGCATAACCACCCCAATTGTAGTTCCCAGGCTCTCTCTCCACCAATCCCCACCACACGTCCATCATAATCCCCTCCACGCCGGCACTCTTCAGCGCCTGCAGACTCATATTCATCGCCTTCCTCCGGTTCACCGTGTTGTTCATCGTCACGCTGTCCAGCGGCATCATCACATACACCGGCACTCCTCCGCTCCCCTTCTCGCCGGCCGCCGCCGGCGCCACCTCCCTGTGCTCCTTCACCGCCGCCTCCGGCAGCGCCTCCATCTCCGCCGCGAAGGCGCGGCAGGCGACCGACAGATCCGGGCGGATCCCCCCCAGGACCGGCGACCTGCACGGGCTCAGCGGCGGTGATAAAGCGTCCAACGCGTCCGTCTTCTGAGCTCTGCACCGTAGGCTGGGCGCCGGCGATTTCCACACCGCGGCCGCGCTCACCGTCGCCGTCGACGGCGCTCCGGAGCCGCTCCCGGACTCCGCCTGGATCGGCGTCCCGGCGAGCGCCCCGATCTGGTGAGTGATGCTCAACGCCATGCTCGCTGCTAATTTTCTCGGGAAAATTCAACCAAATGACGGAAAATGATCTTCTCTGTATCGAGTTCTTCGTTGTTCGGTCGAACACGTTTTTACAGATTTGAACGTGAGGCGGAGAGGGAGGTCTGACTATATATAAGGACGCGAATTCAGATAAGAATTTTTTTAAAAAAACCAATTTGAGCGATATTAAATAATAATCTTGAGCCACTAACCTCTCGCCACGTGTGAAATCGCCACGTGGCAGGACGAGGGGCGCGGGAGGAGGCGACGGCTGCGATCGGGCGACGCACGTGACGGTGGGCGGTGGAGATCCGGAAGCGCGTGAAGGCTCCAGCTAAAGCGGCACGGCGTTTCTAGAGCTCACGAATAAAAAATTATCTTCCACGCCGGGCGTTTCTAGCGACACAATGGAATCACGTGTCGGAGGCCTTTCGGTTTAAGCCGAGGCTCTTCGTCGTTTTGCTTGATGAGGCTCGTTTGGTGTCCACGGAAGGGAGAGGACACGTGTCGCGAGCAGGGAGGGGAGTAAAGACGGTGAGTCAATGCCTCGTCTGGTTGGGATAGGGATAAGGACACGGACGGGCGCGATGAGTGGGGTTGCGTGTCTTCCTTCGCGACGATCGAACGGTCATGATCTGGTCTGGGGATCCGGCGCGAGATCTGCGGCTGCGATTGTCCCAAAGTGGGGCCCGCGTGGTCGTATCCTCAGGTTCTAGGACTAGGCTTTGATTGGAGCGATCGACGTTAGTGATCCGAGCCGTGCCCAGGTGTCCCACAAATTTGGACAGTGGGACCCACGCGGAACCGCCCCTTTTTTATTTGTAAAATATGACAAAAACATTTTTGGGTTAATACACAATAAAGTAATAATAAATCACATCACGTGCAGTAGCGATCTTTCTAGTCACCTCTATATATCTGGCAATTTTCTCTGCGATTTCCTTTTCCTTTTTTGTTGTTCTCTTCGTCCTGGTCCTTTTCTTTTCCTATCAAATAACGAGAGGAAATTATTTTTGCCTTCATCCAAATATTAGGTCAAGGTATTTTTTTTTTTCATTATTTGTGTTATTATGTGAACTAGCAAGTAGCAACAAACTTGTATCTTCAGCACGATATAAGTAATACCACGCGTATTTTTATTTCATTTAACAACATTTGTAGGAAAAAAGGAATCGATTTGTTTGCCCAAATTTATGTATAGTGTAGTATCTATGTAGATTGTAATTTCATGATATTTTTGGTTAATTATATTAAACCATTTGATCCCAAGTTATCATACAGTAACTCGAGGACATATTCATGATTAGATTTTTTTTTCAATCTAGCTAACATGGTTTTCCACATGAACTTGATTAGTTTGGACGAATTTCATTAACTTCTCATTAAGATTAAGTGGGTGTGTATGTAATGAATTACGGCATAGAAGTTTGTAAAATTCAATTTGATTGTATATTGAATCATGAATATAATTTACATATCTGATTCTCTAAATCCATGTCAAGATTAAGTGAGATTCTTTATAGCATTTTTTTTTATGTGTTGTGCAATGTCGTAGACGCGTGGCATGTATGACAATATGCATTTTTAGATGGTTAAACTGCAACCATACTCTCTCACTTGTAAGAGTCAACAGAAAAGTCAATTATGAGAAAGTTCACCGAATTAAATGAGACACCTTGTGTTAAACAAAAAATCGATATGTGACCTTCTTATCCAAAACTTATAATGGTCAATGATAAATCAAGGAAAAAGCATTTGGGGGTAATTTCCATCCCCTTATTGAATACAAAATAAGTGAATTTTTTAAGTAAATTTTTTTATTACTTAATTAATAATTTATGGAAATAGGGTATTTTGTCACTTTAAATAAGAAACTGTGATTCCAACCAAAATAGGGGTGGAAATAGGTCTACCCGAAAAAAATTGTCACGTTAAACACTCATTAAATAATAAAATAAAAATGAATTTACGATCTTCAATGCACTATTTTTTTCCCGTTTCACCCGGCTCCTAGTAAGTGAATCATTGGTTCAATATGTGATCCCCAACTCAACAGGGAATTAGACATGTTATTATAATAGGAAATACTAAAAAGTGCCCCCAAGGCACTTGATGAGTAGTATTGATCATAATTTGGAAGTTGTAATTTTATCCATAAAATGCTAAAAAGAGAATATAATATTTATTTAAATTTCAATGATCTGTAATGTGCATTGAAAATTTACTCTTTCTTCGCTAGATTCTTATCATTCTTAGGACAATCATTAACATGAATCATTATGATAAATCATTCAGACGCGATAGAATATTGAGTAAGAGGTAATTCGTACCGTGCAAAACTTTTTCCGACAACGGTTGTCTAACACTTGTGGATGAATCTTAAGCCGAGGCAATGCCCGGAATATTGTCCACTCATGTATCTTTTCTAATTGAATATCACACGGAAAAAAATACATCTTAAAATATATGATCCAGTTCATATAACAGATAACATAAAATTTAGTATATAGAAAATACTAGAAAAGGGTCGGTGACAGACTGAAGTGGAAGGAGGTAGAGAGAGTCTGCGTCATGATGGGAGAATTAGTACTAAAGTCTACCACATAATAGGCACAAAGTTGAATAGAAAAACTTATGGGATTGGCTTAGTGGATAATGAATGGACTTGTGTCGGGAAACAAGTTCCATTCTCTACACCATCAGGTGCGAATGATTTCATGTCTTGTCCATTTATTTCGACTTTAGTTCGCTTTTACCTCGTTTATAGGGTTAACGAGGTATTATTTGGACTTGAGATTTATCTGTTTACGATAAACTTTCTGATAAATAAATAAAAAAAAGCTGAGCGGAGAGTTACTTCGACAAAGGAAATGAGTAATTTCTTCTTTTTGAGGTTTCATAGTTATTTCGACATTACCGGTCTTGTAAGATTTTTTTATTATCTTGGTGAAAATGCTACATAAGATTTCGTTGTGAAATCATGAGTTAGATTAATCTTATCATAACGTACAAATTCAATTGTATATGATGTAAGAGAAAACTACACACAAAGTTCTAAATCTTATGTATGAAATTCAATTCAAACTGTTGCGCAAATCAACTCCTCCTCCTCATGATCTTAAGAACGTACTTTCCCACATCAACTTGGTGCATTTAAGATTTTACTTTTAAAAGACTACCAACAAGACTTGAATTTGGGACCAAAAGAAGGGGAATTATTTTTTTACATTTTGAATAGTGCGGCAAAAACCTAGATCTTAATTGAAAAGCACAGTAAAGGCTTATAATATTTTCAATTGATACAAACGAGTCTAAAACACCTGCTAGGAAATGCAATCAAGTAACTGTTTGCTTTCAATTTAGCTTAAATTGTTTTCCCGCCAACATCATAATTAGCCAAATCTCAACAAAATTAAAAAGAAGTTATATACAAATTAACATGTCAATGTTAATATGTTTTAAAAGTTTCCAAGTGTTCTTGATTTGAAAAAAAAAAATCGAAATGTGTATACCGTAAGTTTCAGATAAAATAAAAGGTAAAAATTTAAAATTAATTTAAACACTCTAATTTGAATTGAAAAGTTAGTTCAAGGATGCCATGTAGGTAATTTTCAAGTGCAACATATGCAAATTTCGAAATTATTCACAAAAAGAACTTGTTGCACTTTTTGAAAAAAAAAATAAAGAGTGGATTGCATCAGTTGAAAAAATTTATGATTCAATTCTATTTCATATATAAGGTTTACGATCTCTAAAATTTTTTCACAATTATTTGAATAGTTTATAAACGTGGTAATTGAATGTTAAATGGTTCCCACGTGTAATCTTTTTTTTTTTGTATAGACATCAACTGTGATATACCAATATCAATTCATAAGAAAATTATTAAAAAAAAAATCTACACCTTTTGTATGGATGCCAATTTAGTTATAAATTTTTTAATTTGGTCAATTTAGTCTTAAACATTTTGATAATCTACCAATGTAGTTTTTCCGATCAATCTTTGCCAGACATCACTAAAAGTGAATGTCGATCATCCTATGCAGCACAATTGGTGCTGATGTTGACAATTTTTACAAATTAAAAAAAAATATGAATTTGTAATAATTTTTTTCTTTTTTTCCACTGTGGCCATCGAGTGTCCTCATCCTACAAACCCTTGCTTCTAGCAATCCTTGCTAGTCACAATGAAAAAAAGTTAATAACTAATAATTACTAATTAAAAATTTAAAAATCATAAAAGTTTGCAAAAATTGTCCACGTAGCGCCGACCATAGCGTCGGCCATGCCACATAGGATGGCCGATGTACAGGTTGGCAATTTTCGGTGAAAATTGATGAGAATGACTACATTGGCTAATCGTCAAAATATTAACGACTAAATTGGCTAAACTGAAAGTCTGAATTAAACCTTTTCTAAGTAATTATCCCCCAATTCATACACCTGGTTCATGTAATAGTGGCTCCTTGAAAATAGTCAACACCAATTCACACATTGGCATGCTTTGGGCGTGCAATACAAAATTTCTGTTCCAAAAATCAATTTTTGGAAAGAAATTGATTTCTCTATTTCTGTTCTAGAAATCAATTTCTAAATAGAGAAATGTGTTTAATAATGACACAAAATTTATATGCTCGAAACAAAAATTTATTTGATAATAGTATAAAATTTCTATCTCTCTGACGGCGATGGACAGCGGCGATTGGTGGGCGGTAGACAGTGGCGGCAACTAGAAGTGGCGGCCGGCGAACAGTGGTGATGACCGGCGGCGAAAGGCGGGTGGCAGAAATCAAGAAGTTGAAAATTTTAATTTTTGATTTCTGTTTCAGAATTATTTTTGGAACAAAAATTTGTTCCAGAAATAGAAAAATGAAATTGCATTACCAAACAGATTTCTGTTCCAAGTCTATTCCAGAGTGATTTCTAGAACAGAAATTGTAAAATAAAAATGTTGTTAATTTTTTTTTTTAAGTTTCCGAAATAAATTATGAAGTGAGACATAAGTTTTATTTTCGAGAAGTACACGTGGCTTATCGGGTCGATGAGAATGACCAAAATGTAATAAAAGGCCAGAAACACCTTTGACAGATACATAGGACCATCTTCGTTAACTTCTCGTACTCTCTCAATGTAGAGCTTTCTCTCTCTACCTTCTCGGTGGTAGCTCCCTTCCAATTTCCAATTTCTTCTTCAAATCCCAGAAACATCTACCCTTTCTCACCAAAATTCTTTCTCAGTCTGCTTCAGCATATTTCTTTCTCGTCGATGAGAGTTCTCTTCATTCCTTGGGCAAGTTGGGCAGAAAGCACACATTGGAGCTGTTTTCCTCCTTCGTCTCGGGCCAACAATGCGGGCTTAGAAAATTCTAAGGTACACTAGTACATGATATCGCCTCATTATTTAGGTCTTTCTTTTTTTTACTTGATTTCGATGAATGCTTGTCACTTAATGTGTTACGATGTTTTTGTACTTTATTACGACGACACGTCATCGTATTACGTTTGGGATACTATAGAAGTGTCCATGCGTGCTCGGTTTTAAGAGAAAGAAAAATTCATTAACATTAAAGAGAAGGGAAAGTTACCTTTTTCATTATCTTGCCCTAACTGATCATACATAATTACGTATTCTCTTTCTATACATAGTTACCTAAATATGCGCGCGTGCCTTAACCCTAGCTTTTCTTTTCAACCATAAATATATGATAGTTGATATGGACATAGGATGTCAAGGATAGAACTACTTCAAAGTTCAATAGGAGTGCTCATTTTCTTTTCACTTCACTTTCATATAGTAGATGAGATTTTATCATAATGACAGTCTTAAAATTTGTTTAGATTCGCCCTTCTCTAAGAAGCCAATAATTCTAGTGGATGGCTTGCATGCGAACTTGAAGAAGCTCCGTTGCAATCATGGCAAATCTTGAGCGGCCATGGTTGAGCTTGATGAAGTTCGAGCAACAATGGCTATAGTCGAGCTTCAACATATTTCGAGTGGCCATGGCTGAGGTCGAAGAAGCTAGAACGGCCATGACCACAAGCTCATATAAGCTCTATTTGCCATGACCCTAAGCTTGTCGAAGTTCCAGTTGTCGTGGCCACGACCTCAAAGAAGCTCTAGCCACCATGACGATGAGCTCCAAATCCACCCCCCCCCCCTTCTTTTCTCGATTTTTATATTGGCTGAAGTCGCGATGCCAAATAAAAGGATTTTGCATCTTCTAACAGGTTACTTGTAATAAGATGTCCACGTCACCAAAAATCAAGAAAGACTAACCATGGAAAATTTCAAAAAATATATGGACGATTTTCATTAAAATAAAATAAAATAAAAGGACGGTTTTGATTTTTGAATGAAGGGAGACAATTCACTAAATACATACAACATGAATTCACACAAGGACCATACTGTATTTGGCTCTCAACGATTTTCAATTTTCTCATCCCTATCGGAAAATTCGAGGGTAATTAGGTTTGATTAGGGGTGATCGATTTTCGATCCGATTCTGTCCCAACCAAGAACAGGGGATCAGATTAGTAGGATCGGTTTCTAATTTCTAAGACCTGGTCTTAGGACAGGATTGATCCGGTTCCTCAGCGGTCTAATGGAAAATCGGTGGTCTTGCTTAAAAGGGGTAGAGAAGAATAGGAGAGAAGGTGGTCAATACTCAATCTGCTCTTGCTTTAACGTATGGCAGTCAACCACCACATTGCAGGCACGTGAAATGGCAGTCGAAATCTCTCTTTATCGGGAAAGTACGGTCAACGGCTATTATTGACCAGCACAGAAGAGAGAGAGAGAGAGAGAGAGGGGCGGTGTTTCGGGGTGGGTTTCAATTTAGGGTTTCTTATGTGAGCAGCTGTAGGTTTAAATTTGTGTCTCAAATCATCCAATAGTGGTTGCCGCTCCACCAAATTTTGTCCACGACGTTGATGATAGGTTGAAAGTATCTAATATCTGATTATACAACTATAAAAGAGGGTAGAATCGAGTGCTCATTAATGGACTTTAGTATTAACTTTTGTAGTTTATTTATTTAGATATACTTCGATTTGTAGAAGCTTATTATAGGCCATTTGAAAGCGTTACTTTTACTTTATTCGTCATAGGATAATCTACTTGAAAACTGTGTATTCATCATAATAATGTCATAGGAATGCAATGTTCGTTTATTTGTAGTGATTTTTGACACAAAACAAAGTTGTAAATAAAAATATGGCGCATCGCGCTAAGACTTCTGCTAGTGTTCTTTTTGCCAGACAGGTAGCTTGAAAAGTCTAATGTTTGAAGATGTACTATGTCTTTTGGTAAGTTTAGGGCTCCAATCAATATCAATATCTATTTCTCCCTTGCTTATTTTTGTCATTTTTGGTCGACAATGGTTATCTATTTCTTTAGGTTCGTATTATAAATGAACATTTGGATCAATTATGATTGTAAATATTTTCTTCTATCTGTTGTTTGTTTTTCGTAGTCTTAGACAGTGACTTGACGTACTTATGAAAGAATGTATTAAACTGAGACGAGAGATGCATGTAGACATCTCCATGTAAATAAGGCTCCGTTTGTTTTGCGAAAAATTTGGCATTGGAAACTCATTTTTCTAGACAAATGACTATATTTTCTGGTGTTTGGCTGAGACTTGAAAATGAACTGGAAAATGTTTTCCATCGTTTGGTAAGAAAAAATTCGAATGTTTTACTGTTCTTATTTTTTTATTTTACTTTTTATTTTCGATTTTTTAAAATAATTTTTTAAATAATTTTTCTTCTTTTCTTTCGTTTTCTTTTCTTTTTTTAAATAAAGAAATATATCAAAAATCTCCAAATCCAGCTGGATTTCTCCTTCGTCCTTTTCCATTTGCAATTACGCCTAACCTTCGCGCCTCCTTCTGCCCTTGGGACCGCCGAAGTCGCAAAGGTCGATGAACTTCTAGATCTAGAACTGTCGTCGCTCACGGCCATGGCCGTCCATGGCCGAGGACGTAGAGGTTGGCGCTTAGATTTGTGGATGAGAGGCCGTCCATGGCCGACCTTTGCTCTGCATCTCCAGATTTGTGGATGAGTGCTCGCGATCAAGGCTTAGCCACTGGGACGATGGAGAGGGTGGACGCAGAGGTCGGCTTGGACGTGACGATCAACCCTTGCTTAACGGCCAGATTTGGTCTGCTTCTCAACAGCTTTGCTGCGGACTGTGGCAACCACGGTGGGGCGATGGCTCAAGGATGGTGGCAGCAGCGGCTTGGGCGGTGGAGAGAGCCAAGCCCAGGCGAAGCTAAGGTTGATGCAAAGCTTTGCTGTGGTCTCTCTCTTCTCTCCTCTCTCGCGAGCATTACTGAGAAAGAGGGGAAAATGATTTCCATAATGGAAATCATTTTCCCCAACTTTACAAAGCTATTTTCCTTTGACCGGAAAAGTTTTTTATTGACCACCTTCATTTTCCGACCCCAAACATCGGAAATTGCGGAAAATGTTTTCCCGCGAAACAAATGGAACATAAGAATCAAAAAATTCCAGTTGTCTTTCTAGCTCAAATTAGATATATAATTTCCTCGAGAAAAAAAAATCATTGCTTCATCAATTTGATACATTGGAACATATATCTCTCGAAAAGAAAGTTTTAGTATTGGAATTCTTAAAGATCCCACACCCATTATCTATGGTTGAATGAAAAAGAAAAACAGATGATTTGCTTAAAACTGCTTTCAGAACAAGGTATGGACACTACAAATTCCTTATTATGCCTTTTTGGATTAACGAATGCGCTTACTGCTTTTATGGACTTGATGAACAGGGTGTTTAGGGAGTACCTAGACAAATTTATTGTGGTTTTCATCGATGATATTTTGGTGTATTCGAAGAGCTTTGAGGAACACAACCAACACTTGAGGCTTGTCCTACAGACTTTGTGTCGAAAGAAGTTGTATGCCAAATTCAGCAAGTGCGGTTTTTGGCTTGATCATATATAATTTTTGGGTCATGTGATCTCGAAGGATGGCATTTTGATTGACCTAAAGAAAGTTGAAGCTGTTATTCAGTGGAATTGCCCTACCAATGTTACAGAAATAAGAAGTTTCCTTGGGTTAGCTAGCTATTACAGGCGATTTGTGGAGGAATTCTCAAAATGCACTCATGACTTGGAGTTAGCAATGGTTGTCTTTGCTTTGAAAATATGGTGGCACTACTTGCATGGTGAAAAGTGTGAAGTTTATACCGATCACAAGAGTTTGAAGTACATCTTTACTCAGAAAGAACTGAACATGAGGTGGAGAAGATGGTTGGAACTTCTGAAAGATTATGATCTATCTATCAATTACCATCCAAGTAAGGCTAACATGGTAGCGGATGCTTTGAGCTGTAAGTCCTTTGGGAATATGGCAATTTTGCTCATTTCTTAAAAGCCTATTCTTGAATATATGAGGAAGTTGGACTTAGAGGTATTGTTGCATCAGCTTGATGCTCGGTTAGCTAATCTTTGATTACAACCAACGTTGACTGACAGAATCAAGACTAAACAAAATGAAGATCCACAATTGCAAAAAATTAGAGAAGGGGCGGAAACTGGAAGACAAGAAGATTTCAGCATACACATAGATGCGTCCTTAAGGTTTCATGGTCGGATATGTGTTCCTAACATTTTAGAATTGAAAAAGGAGTTATTGCAAGAAGCTCACAGCACTAGATTCTCAATTCATTCGGGAAGCACTAAAATGTATAGAGACTCGAGACAAAACTTCTGGTGGGTTAACATGAAGAAGGATGTTGTAAATTTTGTCGATCAATGTCTAGTTTGCCAGCAAGTGAAGATTGCGCATAGGAAACAAGGTGGACAGTTACAACCTCTAGAGATGCCTAGATGGAAATGGTAAGAATGCTCTATGGGTGATTGTTGATCGATTGACTAAGTTCATGCACTTTTTGGCATATCGATTTGGCCTTTCATAGGAAGACATGGCGAAGTGGAATGTCAATGAGATAGTGAAGCTTCATGAAGTTTTAGTAAGCATCGTTTCTGATAGGGATTCTAGATTTGTGTCTAACTTTTGGAAGAGTTTACAAGGAGCCTTAAGTACTAAACTAAATTTTAGTACAGCTTGTCATCCTCAGACAAATGGCCAGTCAGAGAAAACGATTCAGACCTTCGAGGATATGTTGAGATCATGTGCTATCGACTTTGGCAGTTCGTGGGACGAACATCTACATTTAGCAAAGTTTTTTTTATAACAACAGTTATCACTCCAGTAGTAATATGGCACTTTTTGAAGCTTTGTATGGCCGAAAATGTAGAAGTCCTATTTGTTGGGACGATGTTGGTGAGATAAGATTAACTGGCCCCGAGTTCTTATAGCAGTCGGTAGAGAAAGTCAGGTTGGTTTGAGAGCATCTTAAAATAGTTCAAAGTCGTTAGAAAAGTTATGTAGACCTCAAAAGGCGCAAGTTAGAATTCAGTGAGGGAGATCACGTATTCTTGAAAGTTTCTCCTACAAATGGTGTTATGAGATTTGGCACGCATGGTAAGCTGAGTCCAAGGTATGTGAGACCATTCTTGATCTTAGACAAGATTGGCGAAGTCGCTTACAAACTGACTTTGCCACCAGCACTATCCAGCGTTCATAATGTGTTCCATGTCTCTTTGTTACGGAAATATGTGTCGACTCCCCAGCATGTGCTAGATTTTACACCATTGCGGTTAAGAGAGAATTTGACTTATGAGGAACAATCTATTCCCATCGTCGATAGAAAAGATCAGATATTGTGGCGGAGGACCATTCCTTATGTAAAGATCCAATGGCAAAACCACACAGAAAAAAAGGCCACTCAGGAACTTGAGGAGAAGGCGAGACGCAAATACTCTCATTTGTTCAAAAGTTAAGGTAAGTCTAAATTTCGAAGGCGAAATTTCTTTTAAGGATGGTAGATTGTAATATTTGGTTTTCTTCTTAGGATAAAAGGTGTGGGACCCACCTTTAAAAAAAAGTTGACAATGTCAACAAAGAAGAAAAGTTAAATACTCGGTCTCTTAAATCGAGAGCTCCCCAAACCACAGAAACAAAGCAAAAGAAAAGGAAAAGAGAGAAGAAGGAAGAGAGGGAAAAGGGAAGAAGGAAATTCGCGCGCACACCTGTCACAGACGCCTCATCGAGCCCATTCTACTATGTGTCACAACGCTTGGTAAGCGCTCGTGCCCCTTATTCGTCCGATCGAAGAAATTTTTGGAATTAAGGCTCAAATTTGAGTTCCATAAAGACAGAGCTATTGCATTTGTTTTTGGAGCCGTTTAGTTGCGTTTTTATACTAGAATGAAAGTTTAGGGTGTTGTGAAGCCATGTGGTCAACGGAACACAATTTGGACTTACGGTTTGTTTAAAACGGAATTTTGAAGTTTAACACGCGCAGTGAACAGTGCGCGACCAGAACCCGTTTCATCTGTTTTTATCGATTTTTGGACAAATTCTGGAGGAGTCGTGTTGGGAGTTTTGAAGTACATTAAAAGAGCTTTCTTTGGACTATAAGCTCGCTTTAATCGGGACTTGGAGGAGGGAGTTATGATGTGTTAAAGTTCAACATGCAAGCTATTCACGGAAGTAAATTGCATATCGAAGGAACAGACACACAATACATTCTGAGTGATAGTGCCATTCCTACCTCTAAATCGTGTTTGATACTGTAGTGGTACGGTAGCATCAACATGGGTGCCATCAATAGCGTCTACGCACCCCTGTCATAGTACATACCTTAGACCAAATTAAGGTTCTACGTAATGAAATGGTGAAAGGAAATGTATGAGGTACATACCTGGAAGTAACGATTATGCTTTGGGTCCATAGAGATTTCGTTAGGGACATCATCAAATGAAGGTGGTACAATAATCTCTTGCCCTAATTTCAGAACAGCTTTTAACACTTTTGCAAAGTACTTGCTAATAGTTTCTCCTGAATGTTGGAATCTCTCACATAAAGATCTGTTGGAACTTTTGTAACAAATCATACATAAGAATATAGCAACTTGCTCATCTACCCTAATATACCAGCTGTCTTCCAACCAACCTCTTGACCTCAGCAAACCACAAAGGTTATTAAACACATGTCTCTCCATTCGAAAAGCTTCATACACTCTGTCGGAATGATCAGAAAGAACCTCGCTTACCCATTCGGCTCCTGTCAAAATGCTATCCTTAATAGGTTCTCTCGTGCGAATGGACATATCCAGCATAACAGTAGTCAACCATGCCAATAGTATATGCATATCATGATCACCAAGGACTCGTTCACCTAATACAATTGATTCAATTGACGCTACGTGGTAATCATTAGACATGCTACTTTGACCACCCTCCATATGACTTAAGTCATATCACAAAAGTAAAACACACTGTTAAACATGTAAATTAGCAAGCCACAACATATGACACATTGAACCAAAAAAAAACGAGAATCCCAACACATTAAAGCAAGGTCACAACAGCATCACAATTGTTCACCATAAAAAAAACTAGTGTCTGAAATACATAAGTGAACTTCCTAAATGAACACAAACATGAAAGCAAAGCATAGGCCAACAACTATTGAAGAGCCTCAAAAAATCTAACTCTCATATTATGAAGGCATGTAACGAAGGCCTCTCTCAAAGTCGAATCACAGTATGCAAAGTGGTGCACAACTTTGATGTACAGCGGCCCGTCCAAGCCCCTATCCAAGCGCATGGCATTTAAGATAGCAGTCACGGTTGATACAGAAAAGGTGTCTATAGGTGCTACGGCCTATGATGTGATGGAGGCATTTGATGTTGGAGTCGGATAACTTTTGATCATATCTTGAATGGCTTTACAGGTCCCGTCCAAATCCCGATTGGGAAAGCAGCTTCTTGAAACTACCGTACTGTTGCTTCAGTTTTTTATGCTTGTTCTTGAACTGAACCATACTAAAGTGAAGTCTTGTTCGTTTGTTGAACTCACCCAGAATGCTATTCCACCCTACTTGTTGTAGGTAGATGACGTACGATTTCCTTTTTTCACCTCATTTACCATTAAACTTACAAACAATTCGGTCAAACGCTCGAACCACTTTGTCATGTATGTTTCTTTGGAGGATGCCATCTTTTTGTGAATTGACTCAAAACAAAGAATGGGACAATTAACACTGTAAGAGAGGACAGACCACTCATACTTCTTATTACTTTGCAGATTCGCAATGCCAAAATGAAAACAATGCAGATCAATACGAAACACAACATGATACAGCACAGCACAGCACATGTTCATCCTCACTTCACTATCGCAACATCTTCTCTGAAAACCTACCTACTGATTATATGGTCTCCCACATTTACCACGCAACACAGCATATGTGGGGGACACGAACAAGTATGCGAATTGCAAGCAAGAGCATCGAAAAGAAAGCATATGTTTCAAACGGGTACTGCAACACAGCATTAAAACAAGACATAGCATTTTCTTCAGCCGACTCGATTCGAACATGAACGGCAAACCATACAGAGATCTGTTTCAAATGGTGCTGCAATAAAACAATGAAAAAAAAAAAACAAAAACAAACTAAAACTCTCGGCTGCGAGGAACACACATCGTGCCTAGGCGGAGGCTCGGCGGAGGCTCGACCGAGCCTTGCTCCTCGCCCTGCCTGGGCGAGGCCAGAGCCTCCACCGTGGCTGGTGTAGGCCAGGCGACGCTCGATGCCAGCGTTGGCGAAGCGAGGGGAGGTGAGGTGAGACGGAGCTCTAACCAACAACAAGCAAGCATTTCACCAACAAATCGAAGAAATCAACAGCAAAACTTATGGATCTGAGGCGAGGAGAGCGGATATAGCAGGTTTGTAGAGAGCGAGGTAGGTTGAGAAGAGAGAGGGAGCTGTGGCTGCAAAAAATCGGAGTTGCAGGTGCGGTGGTGAGGGAGCAGCGGTGGTGAGGGAGCTGCGGCTTTGGTGAGAGTGATGTGCGATGACCAACGAAAGAGAGGACCCAAGAGTGAATGAAAAGAAAATGAGGTTAAGAGGTGCTGTGATGAGGACCAAGTCTATAGAATTCATTATTTCTCTAAAGAAGTAAAAGAAAATTACTTCTCTTTTAGGGTGCAAAACTCTTTCTAGAATAGAAAACTCATTCTGAAGTAAAAAAGAAGAAGTAATTTTAACAAACGCGTTTTTACTCTAGAAATAAAAAAAGTGCTCCAGAAATAGAATAGTGAAAATGCGTTAACAAACGCATTTCTACTCGAAAAGTCATTTGGAAGTAAAAATTCTACTCCATAATGGTTACTATGCACCCCCATATATAGGGTTGGTCTGGGTTAGACTAATTCTAAAACCTCAGGATCAGAGACCAATCCGCACAGTACAGATTCCAAGGGTCCCAGGATCAAGGATGGACCCAGTCCCCTTTAGAATCGAACCAGGACCGACCTGGTTGGGTCGGTCCAAGGTCAGTCCAAGGTCAGTCCAAGGTCAACCCTAGACTGTTGCTCACTCCTAGTTGGCATTGATTATGCTCTCGTGGGAATCGTCAGTGTCATGCTCTGTTCATTGATGGCAAGAGGAGTATTCTCATATCTGGTTCCATTCACTATCTTAGAAGCATGCCTGAGGTATTGACCATCCCAATGCAATTCACAACATGTCTCCTTTTTATATACATTTCTTCTTGTTGATATCAAAATTTCCTTTCATGAAGGACAATCAAACAACACCCTCTTCCTGTAGAAGGTTTGGCATGAAACAAGGAAGATAGCCTTGCAAAATCACAATTTGGTTCCATTAATTTTGTTGGCTTATGTTGTATATAGTGGTGCTTGGGGTCAAGATGTGCACCATCAGTGAGAGCGAATCACTCTTTTTTTCATCCTTCTTGTGAAGGTCGAACTATAAATTAAGACTGAATTGCAGAGCTAGTTAGTGTTGATTATGTCAATCTCGAAGTGAATATACTTTTGTCCAGGAACCTTATAAAGTTGGTTCTTGTCCCTATAAAATCTCAGAGGTTCTAGTTCCTCTATTTTGATTTCCTTTCCACTTTTGTATTGTGAATACTCATAATGGCTTTGGTCTGTATATATGTGATTGCTGGCAATTGATGATGGAAATTTGTGGTGGCCGGAGACACCGAGTAAAACGTGTCCAATGTTCTCAGTATGAAGGGCACGTATATGGTTATGGCGTACGCGAGCTCTGTTGTTTGATTCGTGTAAATACGTATCAATATTTGATAGGTGTAAAATTACGTGATAATATATATTGCGTTGGTGAGTACTGAGTTTTGGTTTGGAGTATGTGTACAAGGAAAATACTGAAATGAGTGAAGGAAAATGTTTTCCTTACCAAACAACGGAAAATGATTTCCACTTCATTTTCATGTTTTAGTCAAACACCAGAAAATATAATCGTTTTCAAGAAAATGACTTTCTAGAAAATATTTTCCAAAAATGTTATATTTTTCACGAAACAAACAGAGCTTTCAATGGCAAAGCATGAGCCTAGTTATAAATATTAGTTAAATGGTTCCCACGTGTGATCTTTTTTTTTTGCCGAACCCACCCACGTGTAATCTTGATAAGTGATAAAATGCTATAATCTCTCTCTGTGGAGTAATTATTGCCTTGGGTACAACATGAATCTAGGTCTATACGTGCTATTTGAATCCAATAAGTCCTAATGGATAATTGATTCTATCTTAACTCGAATTTAATGATTCGTATGGACATCAGTTGGGATGTACCAATATCAATTCACATAGAGAAATTACTAAAAAAATCTTAAATATTTTGTACGGATGCCAATTCAGTTTTGATTTTTTAAATTTGGCCATTTTAGTCTTAAACCTTTTGATAATCTATCAATGTAGTTGTTTCGATCAATTTTGGCCAAAATCACTAAACATGAATGCCGGTTGTTCTAAGTAGCATAGCTAGTGCTGATGTGGATGATTTTTGCAAACTTTTATGATTTATGATTTATGATTTATTTTTATTTTTTTCATTGCGGCCATTGAGTGCCCTTGCCCTACAAACCCTTGCTTCTAGCAACCCTTGCTGGCCACAATGAAAAAAATAAATAAATAATCATGAAAGTTTGCAAAAATTGTCCACATAGTATTGGCCATAGCGTCAATCATGCCACATAGGATGATCAGTGTGCACGCCATCGATTTCCAGTTAAAATTGACAGAAATGACTACATTGGTTAATCATCAAAATGTTAAGGACTGAATTGGTCAAATTGAAAGTATAAATTGACATCATATAATGAATTTATGACTTTTTTTTTAAAGTAATCATCCCCCAATTCATACACCTAGTTCATGTAACAGTGGCTCCTTGAAGACAGTCAACACCAATTCATACATTGGCATGCTTATAAGTTAAAAATTTCATAGTTCCGAAAGAAATTATGAAATGAGACAAAAGTTTTATCTTTGAGAAGTACACGTGGCTTTATCGGGGTCAATGAGGTTGACCAAAATGTAAAAGGCCCAGATACACCTTTGACAAATACATAGCACCATCTTCATTAACTTCTCATACTCCTCATCCTCTCTCGATGTAGAGCTTTCTCTCTCTCTACCTTTCCGATGGTACCTCCCTTCAATCCCAATTTCTTCTCCAAATCCCAAAAACATCCACTCTTTCTCACCAAAATTGAAGAGTTTTGTTTTATCTTATTGATCGTAGTAAAAACTCTGTTTTTCTTTTACCCCAAACCCACTTTCCCACTAAACCCTAGCCACCCTTTTTTCCTCAGTCTGCTTTAGCATTCTTCTTTCTCATCGATGGAAGTTTTCTTCAAGTTGGGCCGAAAGCACTCGTTGGAGCTGTTTTCCTCTTTCGTCTCGGGCCATTTAGAAAATTCTAAAGTACACTAGTGCACGTACCGCCACAGTTTAAAGAGAAAGAAAAGTTCATAAATATTAAGGTTCCATTCGTTTCATGAAAAAAAAAAATTCAAAAACACGTTTTCTAGATTTTCTGACGTTCGAAGGACGGAAAATCAATGAATCAAGGAAAAAATTTTTCCACCCATAAAAAAACACATACAAAAGTGGGGAACCCTCCTCTTTCTTTCACCCACACCATGCACAACTCCTTTCAACTATTTTTATTTTTTCATTTTTTAACAAAATTTTGAATTATTTCTTCGGTTGGTCATTGACCACCGTGACGGCTTACGACCAGCCATAGGGGAGCTCGAGGTTCGCCGGCTCGCCAAGTTCGTCGGCTATCGCCATGGTCATCGATCGGCAAAGAAGAAGGAAAAAGAAAAAAGAAAGAAAAGAATTAAATTTTTTATTTAAAAAAAGGAAAAGAAAAAATTTAATTTAATTTAAAAATTGAATTATTTGGTAATTTTCTCTAGGAAAATAGTTTCCTTACCGAACGACGGAAAATATTTTCCAGTCCAGAAACTTCATATTTTTCGCAAAATGAACAAAGCCTATAAGGTAAGGGAAAATTACCTTTCTTTATTTTGCCTTAATTGATCGTACCTAATTATATATTCTCTCTCTCTATACATAGTTACCTAAATATGCGCGCGTGCCTTAACCTTGGTTTTTTTTATTTCAACCATAAATATATGATAGCTGATATGGACATCGTTGTCGAGGATCAAACTTCTTCAAAGTTCAATAAGGGCTTGCATGACAAAATCTCAAAACAGAAATTCGTTTGGTAACACAATTTCATTTTTCTGTTTCTAAAACAAATTTCTATTCGAAAAATAGGTTTAGAATAGAAATTAGAAATTAAAATTTTCCACTTCTTTATTTCTGGAACAGAAATAAAAATAAAAACTTCTCTCTCTCTCTCTCTCTCTCTCCAAGCTCCCCGCCTCCTCCCTCTCTTTTGCCGTCACTCTCTGCCATCCCTCTTTATTGCTGCTCGCCGCCGCCATTTGTCATCTACCGCCTGCCTCCTGCCGATGCTATCAGGAAATAAGAATTTTATGCTATTTGTCAAACGAATTTCTATTTCATGAACAAAAATTTTGTGTCGTTATCAAACGCGTTTCTCTACTCATAAATTAATTTTTGGAACAAAAATAGAAAAATCTATTTCTTTCCAGAAATTGATTATGGAACAGAAAATTTATCATTCATGCCCTCAGAGTGCTCATTTTCTTTTCACACCTCTTTCATATACTAGATGAGATTTTATCATAAATGTAGTCTCCATAAACTTTCTCTAAGAAGCCAATGATTATAGTTGATGACTTGCGAATGCGAACTCAAAGAAACTCCATTGCGACCATGGCAGAGCTCGAGTGGCCATGGTTGAGCTTGACAAAGTTTGAGCAACATTGGCTATAATCGAGCTTCATATGCGAGCCGACGAATTTTGAGTAGCCATGTGTGACGTCCCAGAACGTTACGTGTGACCAATGTATTTTCTTTTCGTTTATAATTTCAATCTATTAGCATGTGGAAGCAAAATCAAACATCCCTTAGAATAAAATCACACGAGTTTCATTAATGTGCTTAAGCCTTTTTATTTATAACAAATCATACTTTACAACTTTAGTACATCATCCAAGCATCAAACAAAATACAAGGTCCCAAGCCTATACAACATAGGGATTGGGACACTATGAGTGCCATAAGTTTTGTATGGAGATCACTTGAGTGCCATAATTTTTTTTTGCTCAATTGAGTGCCATAACTTTTTTAAAACACTCACTTTAGTGCCAAATCACCGGAAATCCGACGTGGATGCCGGAAAAGCACACATGTCCGGCATCCACGTGTGCTTTTCTAGCGTTCACATAAGATTTTCCAGTGTCCATGTGTGCTTTTCCGGCGTCTACGTTGGATTTCTGGTTATGTGGCACTTAAGTGAGCGTTTTAAAAAAGTTATGGTACTCAAGTGAGTAAAAAAAAGTTATGGCATTCAAATAGTCTCTATACAAAACTTATGGCACTCCTAATGTCATTCTCCCATACAACATACAAAAACCTTAGGAAGGTATGGGTAACTTAACTCCCACATTACTACATATTAAAAAAGCAGTCATCAAACTCATCATTATGGATTGATGACTTCACCTTTAGACGCATCATCATCATCACCAATGTCGAAGCCCCTTTATGGGCTGACCAAACTCACCATCGAGATCCTTACCTACACGTCTGAAAAATAAAAGTGAGCCTAAGCCCAGAAAGTGATGTTTCTAGTTTTAAGTTAGTAAATCGACTTACCACTCAACCTAGTATAACACAACATGAGCACATGAAAATTGAACATTCCAAACATATTATAAATGCATGAGCATACATATTACCTTTTATTTTTCAATGGCAAATCAATAGCAATGACACATAATTTCATTTATTTAATGCATGTAGGTGGCACATTACCTCATAATGCACCATTATCATTACCACAAATATACGTATTCACATGCGCATGCATAGTCATGTTTACATCTTCTCCCGAAATCTATCGAGGGCATCCTACCTCTCAATGGGATATCTCAACCCAAAGACATCCCGCAACATTCGCCCACGGGGCATCCTATATCACATAGCAAGAGCATCTCCACTTTGAAGCATCTCGAAACTCTCCTTGAAGCATCCGGATTCGTAGGGCATCCCGAATTGCGGGGCGTCGTCACCAATATTAGTGACGGAATTTCACTATTCTCATGCATAACATCACACATCTTACTTTCTTAGTCACCATATATTTCTCGATTTAATAAACTTTATTATCCAAACCAATGAGTAGTAATACAACCCATGTTCAACTTAGCACATCAAAGTTTGAAAGCTAGTTCTAGCTCAGAACATACATCAGACGTCTAAAGTGAGTTCAACCTCAGAGGATACATCAAATTCAATAAATTCTAAAAATTGTTCATACAATTAGACTTTGGAAATTCATCAAATTTTGTAAGTTCTGAAAACAACTTTTAAGACTAAGTTCTCGAAAACAGCTTTTAAGACAAGTTCTGAAGATGACTTTTGAGATAAGTTCTGAATACAGTTTCTGAGATAAGTTATGAAAACATATTCTAAGACAACACTTGAAAACAAGTTGTGAGACAACATCTGAAAATAGGTTCTGTGACAACATGGTTTTGTGACAACATCTGAAAAGAGATTCTGTGACAACATTTGAAAACAGGTTCTATGACAACATCTAAAAACACTTTTTGAAACTATAGTTTGAAAACAGTTTCTGATAGAAAAAACACTTCAAAAACAGGAAATGTTGAAAGGCATAAAACGCTTCAAAAGTCCGCTCAGAGGTAATATTTTTGTATGCAACATGTTATTATCACATTCTAAAGAGTATCTCAAGCACTTAACGAACATGCAACTACTCATCACAACGAATCGATAACAAAAAATCCTTCAGAGGTTGCGAACACAATGTTTCAAAGGCAAATCTGTGCATACAACATGTTATACTTCTTGTTTGAACTGTTCAAATTAGTGATGAACATGCAAATCCCATTTACATAATCTCGATTAACATACTTAACATCAAATTAGCCATAACCAAGATCATACACACACGATAAACCAACCAAGTTCAAAGTGATCAAGAGATTAAACTAACTTAATGCCTAGAATTTCACTTACCTCGAGTGTGACTCAAACAACCAAAACTCTAATTACCTTCAAATCCTCGGCGAATGAAATTAGAAGTTTTAAGTGGGAGAGGTTTTGTTCGAAAAGTGAAAGCAAAACAATGAAGCCAAGATAAAAATGGGTCTCCAGTTTTTACCAAGATGATCGTGAAAATCCTTGAAGCAAAGATCACGTGTAATCTTGCATGCCCTTAGAAGTTACGTGTGATGCTCTCCTTAGTCTTGTATTTTATCTTGCCAAGTGTGGGAATGTTGCATTAAAGCAATGACACCTTATTCTTTAGGTGTCATTTAGCATGAAAGACTTAGTTAGGAAGAGACACGTGGCTCTTCATGCAAATATAGGTGGAGAAATTGTGATTTAGCATGCAAAACTAGAGGGAAACAAGTGGCTCTTCAAATTAATATAATGGATATCATTTTAAGAGAAATTTTCCTTCCCCGACCACGCATGGGGGTGATTCTTCATCTTAAGAAGACCACATTGGTTTATATATAGTAGGAATAGAACATGTTCTTGCTTAACAAAGGTTTAGTAAAATAATTATCATTAAAAAAAAACCTTCTTGTTTGGTAAATTCAACGAATGATCATTAACCAAAATGCTTAGGTTAATCATTGTAACCAACTCTAACATTAAGAACGTATGAGTTAATATACAAATAAGAGAAATCGGTGTCAGTTGTAGCTAAATCTGAAAATACTTTGAGCCCAATGAAATAAGTAGTAATAATACCGTACGTTTGGAAAATCTAAGTTCTGTAAACCTAAAATTCGAAAGTCATTAAATGTATAGTTCAAGGAATGTTCGAAATCTAAATTAATGATAATTAATTAACATCGTTTTAGCTACCCACGTGAACGTTTATAGATAAAATTACCACACGACGAACTCGGAATAATTACGGTTGTGGAAAATCATCATCCACATTTTCCGTACCTCGCAAACTTAACCATCCACTAAAATTTCTACGTGCAAACTCAAATTATAACCTAAATAATACTTAGTTTTTATAACCTAAGTATTATTATCCGGTACAAAAAAAAATCGGGATGTCACACCATGGCTAAGCTCTAAAAAGCTCGAACGGCCATAACCACGAGCTCAAATAAGCTCCACTTGCCACGACCCTAAGCTCGTAGAAGTTCGAGCTGCCGTGCAAGTGACCACGACGACGAGCTCCAAATCCCTCTCTCTCACTCTTCTCTTCTCAAAATTTATATCGACTGAAGTGGCGATGCCAAATAAAAAGATTTCGCGTCTTCCAACAGGACATGCGCAATAAGATGTCCAGTTCAGCAATCCGATTATCCACGTCAGCAAAAATGGAGAAAGACTAACGGTGGCAAATTTCAAAAAAATGTACGGACGATTTTGAATTTTTTAAAAAAAAAGGACGGTTTTGATATTGGAACGAAGGGAGACATTTCACCGAATACATACACGGCACGAATTCACACAACGGACCGTACTGTATTTGGCTCTCTCAACGGTTTTCCGTTTTCTCAACCCCCTATCGGGGCAATTCGAGTTGGAACTCCGTTTTCTCAATCCGATTAGGGTTTCCTCATCATCGAATCCATTTCCAGTTCAATCTCGATTGCTGATCCGATTTTGAAGGAGGAGGAAGAAGGGATGCAGCGCGAAGGTTTTGGCGCGTGAGGTCGTTCGGGGACGACGATGAGGGGCTTCTCGTGTCCGGAAGATGGCGACGCGCCTTCCACCTCGAGTTCTCCGCAGCCCCATCGGCAGCAGACGCACGTGCCCCGAGCTTCTTCTGGGCAACCGGCGAGCCAGCGGAGGTGAGATTATTGAGCTCCACTCCCCGAGTCTGTCGCGTGTCGTTGTGGCAATTTTGATGCCAATTGCGTGTATGCGCGAGCATCTGAATGCGGGTCTATGGGGGAGGTTCTGAGAGATTTTGGGCGGTGCGTGATCCGGAATGACTCGAGTTTGCGTGTGGGGATCTGGTGTCTGTTAGCTAGGTACTTGAGGGAGAGGGGTTCTTCTCATTTGTGCAGACTCTCAAATCCGAGGTGTCCGTTTCCTTGGTCTGGCCTCTAATCTCATCGGATAAATGAGAAGTTTGGAGATATCTACTGGGGCCAGCAATGGAGTTCTTTGAAATGATTTCCCTTTTGATATGGGATGCTGTGGGGCGATGTGATTGATTGTTGGTTCGAGTTCTGCAGGATCTTTTAGAATTTAGAGGATTGTGTCTCTTCGTTGGATATGGTCGTTTGATTATAGGAAGGATTCTGCCATTCTATCGAAACAGTTATCCAGCCCATGCTCCGTTCAGTAATCCATCAGTTTTCCTGGGTCCCAATTAGCGGAAGAATTGGTCAACTCTTGTTTGTAACGTGTATATTAGGATTTTGGTGATTATGCTTGCTTGTGTGAAATAATGATAGTTCTAGCTGTTTAACGTTACGTTATGACAACCTAGACTGAGGAGGTAATTGATTAGGTTACCACAAATGATGTCACAGGCCAAATTCTTTCTGACATCTCATAGAATGATGTTGCGTTGTAATCCATTGGAAATAGGCAATTGGTTTAATGTTGTTGAAGGCCATTGTGGGTGTTATAGTTGAGTGATGTTGTACTAGAAGTTTAATTACATGTTGACATGGGTCTCTTATTGAGTAACTGCTCCTATTCCATGTTCAACTGGTTCTTGTGGGATATCCAGGAAAGAAAGGATTATTGAGTGCACAATTGCAGGGTTAGGTCTACAAGATAATATATGATTGCGTTACAGGAATCTAAAAGGGTCTCTAATGCATGTATATCCAACATTTTATAAATTTGATAGATCTTAGAAAGCGCATGTACTAATAAGAAACTATTGCTACTTCTTTTATGGTCTGTAATCTTGTCATAACAAGAACGTACTCAGATAGCTGCTTTGGCTGCTGCTTGCCAGGCAGCACTCATTAGTTATTTCTTTTTGTTGTAAACTTGTGGACTAAGTCACGTTATTGACAGCCACACTCAAGAAAGGTTCTAGACATAGTCAACCCCCCCTCCCCCTTCTCTCTCTCTCTCCTCTCCTCTATTAATATGAGCTAAGCCTCCATCATTGCCTTGCAGCCACCATAGGTCATGACTGTCCTCGACGATCTCTCTCGGAGGGAGGGAGGGAGGGAGGGACGTTGATGATAGGTTGAAAGTATCTAATATCTGATCATACAACCACAAAAGAGGGTAGAATGGAGTGCTCATTAATCAACTTTAGCATTAACTTTTGCAGTTTATTAATTCAGATATACTTTGATTTGTAGAAGCTTATAGGCCCTTTGAAAGCGTTACTTTTACTTAACTCGTCCTAGGATAATCTACTTGAAAAATATGTCTTTATCATAATAATGTCGTAGGAATGCAATGTTCGTTTATTTGCAATGATTTATGACATAAAACAGAGTTGTAAATAAAAATATGGTGCATTAAGACTTCTGCTAGTGTTCTTTTGCCAGACATGTAGCTTGAAAAGTCTAATGTTTGAAGATGTACTATGTCTTTTGGTAAGTCTAGGGCTGTAATCAATATCAATTTTTCTTTCTCCCTTGCTTGCTTTTTCATTTTTGGTAGACAATGGTTATCTGTTTCTTCAGGTTTGAATTATAAATGGACATTTAGATCAATTATGATCGTAAATATTTTCTTCTATCTGTTGTTTGTTTTGCGTACTCTTAGACAGTGATGTACTTCTGAAAGAATTTATTAAACTGGGACGAGAGATGCATGCAGACATCTCCATGTGAATAAGCATCAAGAAATTCTAGTTCTCTTTCTACCTCAAATTAGATATATAATTTCCTTGAAAAAGAAATCATTGCTTCATCAATTTGATACATGAGTACATATATCTCTCGAAAAGAAAGTTTTAGTATTGGAGTTCTTAAAGATCCCATAACCATTATCTATGGTTGGATGAAAAAGAAAAAAGGCATTTTGATGTGAAATTTTCTATTCATTAGTCTCACATGATTTCCTAGATCTATTTTAAGCAGCAAGGGCTATATATTTACTCTTGATGTTTCCAAATGTAGGAATCTTGGCTTATTTCGTGAAGAAAATACGTAAAATATTGCTAAAGAGTCCCTAAATTTTCCAGGGTCAAAACCTAGTTATTTTAAGCATGATAGTTGTCCTTTTCATTTATGCTACAGCATGTACTAACATGTCTCTTATTAATGAGGGAACCATTCTTTTGCATCAAACCTTGATTTATCAAATCATAAGTTCATCAGTGGAAATTACCAGAAACAACATATATTGTCATTTTTACGAAGTTTTCTTCGTGCATATATCTCCTTATATATGTGTGTCTTTTTTCAGCAGTGGCAATGTCTTTAAACTCTTAGCACGAAGAGAGGTCTCTCCACGATCAAAACATTCTTTAAAGAAGTTTTGGGGAGAAGCCTCAGAGCGTCAGCTCTATCCCTTCCAGCAAAGTTGTGAAGCAGTAAGAGATGTAAGACAAAGTCTCATCTCATGGTATTTTCTCAAACCTAGAATGTGATTTTCTTTTGGGAATGTGGGCTTTGGTATTTTCTTTATGTACTTTTCATATGTTGTTGCACTTGATGGCAATCCATGGGATACAGCAATTTGCCAATGTTCTATCGATGTTTTCAACATGCTCATTTTGGCAGGGTCGAGGCATTCTCGCTGCAACATTTGTCTGCCAAATATTGTCCCCTTGTGCCTCCTCCAAGATCGACGATTGCTGCAGCATTTAGCCCTGATGGAAAAATACTTGCTTCTACACAGTGAGTTGAAGATCCTTATACGTTTAGATAATGGTGGTCGCTATTAATATTGATTCTTATTCCAGCTTAAAACAGAGCATATATGGTATATCAAGTTGGAGTTGATTTTCTTGATTGCAGTGGAGATCATACCGTCAAACTTATTGATTCTCAGACAGGGAGTTGCTTAAGGGTGTTAAGGGGTCATAGGAGGACCCCGTGGGTGGTAAGCTGCCTCTGTTATAAGGCTCCTTGTGTATGCAACGATTTGATGCTGTACTTTTAACTTCGTCTGAGTGGTTTTTCAAATTTGCAGGTAAGGTTCCACCCCTTGTACCCAGAGATCCTTGCAAGTGGCAGTTTGGATCATGAAGTTCACCTGTGGGATGCAAATACTGCAGAGTGCATAGGATCTCGCAATTTTTGTAGTTCTCATTCTGATTTCCCTCTTCTTCCCATTTCTTTAAGAAACTGTGTCAATGTTGGGACTTGTTAAGAGGATTATCTGTGTCTTTGTCATTTCTACAGACCGTCCTATTGCATCCATTGCATTCCATGCCCAAGGAGAACTTCTCGCTGTTGCATCTGGTCACAAGGTGGGGATTTTTTATGTGGATTTTTGTGGATTGTGAACTTAGCATTACTTTTACGGGCTTTGACCTTAAATTTCTTTATTAGTTGTACATTTGGCACTATAATAGAAGTGGAGAGACATCATCACCAACTATTGTTTTGAGGATGCCGCGATCTCTTAGGGCTGTGCATTTCCATCCACATGCAGCTCCATTTCTTTTAACAGCTGAGGTCAAGTCTATTTGGTTAGCACCTTTCTTTCCTCCACCATAGCTTCTCTTGATGTTGTCATCTTGTCTATTTGCAGGTCAATGACCTTGACTTGACAGATTCAGCTATGACCCTTGCAAATTCTCCTGGTTATTTGCACTACCCTCCTCCTACTGTATATCTTGCAGATGCTCATTCTAATGAAAGATCTAGGTTGGCAGATGAACTGCCTCTCGTGCCTTTACCATTATTTATGCGGCCTTCCTTTGCTAGAGATGATGGAAGAGCACCCTTGCCGCACACAGATGGGGATGTTGGTCTTAGTGGACAGCAGAGGGTAGACTCATCTTCTACAGAGCGCCTTGCAGCATATTCAATGCCATCAAGGCAGTATGAACTTCATCTATCTCCAATTGAACCTAGCAGCTCTCCTTCCACGCATGAAGAGACGGGAACTAATCCTTACTCTAGTGTAAGGGAATCTGAAGTAACTCAATCTGCAATGAACAGTGTGGATAATATGGAAGTGCAACCTGAAGAGAGACGTACTCATATTTTCTCTTTTAGCGACCCAAGGTTTTGGGAGCTGCCTTCGGTGTATGGATGGCTAGTTGGTCAGACCCAAGCTGGTCCTCAAACTGCACCAAGTCCTGAAGCTCCTGGAACTTCATCTGCTTTTGGTGAGGTAGCAAGTGTTTCACCTATCAGATCTGAACCTATGCCAAGCGGGACGGACCAGTCACAGCTTGGTGGAAGATCTGGGTCTAGATGTCGCTCTTCTGGGTCTCGCGTTATGCACACAGCTGGACTTAATGATTGCCCACATGATGAGAACTATATTCAATCTGTTGTTAGTAAACTCAGGTCTGAACTTGCAGCCTCGCTGGCTGCAGCAGCATCTACAGAGTTGCCATGCACGGTGAAGCTTAGAGTTTGGCCATATGACATGAAAGATCCTTGTGCACTTCTTCATTCAGAAAGTTGCCGCTTAACTATTCCTCATGCAGTTCTATGCAGGTATATCTTGTAACCCAAGATGTAGACTTTTGTCTTACTTTCTAATTACTCCAAGCAAAGAATTAGTATTTTCTTTAGAGTTTTTTTTGGATGGGGGTTTTGGGGGGAAAAGGGGGGGATTGGGAGGATGGGGAATATAAGGCAATTGGAGGGAACGGGGAAGGTAGGTATGAACCAACAACCAAAGTTAAGACCTCTTGGGTCATTGTAATGGCCAACCATCAATAGGCCTATCTTTTGTTCCTGAGAAATAATGCTTTTCCTGGTGTCCTGCTTATGCTTGCATTAATTCTGGCTAATTTCCTTATTGCTGCAGTGAAATGGGTGCCCATTTTTCTCCTTGTGGCAGATTTTTAGCTGCCTGTGTTGCATGTGTGCTGCCTCAGTTGGAAGCTGATCCTGGATTACACAGCCAGGTTGATCCCGATGTCACTGGAGTGGCAACCTCACCTACTAGACACCCAGTTTCTGCTTATCAAATCATGTATGAGCTTCGGATTTATTCCTTAGAGGAGGCGACGTAATGCTCTAGTCTTCCACCTTACTTCCATGGCTGTGTATCTATCTTTAGATATAGAGGAATATTCTTAATGTGACATGCTTTTCCATCGTCCAGATTTGGAATGGTGCTAGCATCACGACCCATAAGAGCTGCTCATTGTTTAACCTCCATTCAGGTCGGTTAACTAATGTCTACTTTGGTTTGAGTTTCACGAGACTGTCTGATTACTGATGTCCTTATTCCTCAACTTATTTTTGAGTTTCCTTATTAACTATTGTCTGAACCCTGAAGTGGTATCAAATTAACCCTGCCAAATGTGTAATGTTTGAACTCTAGTTTATTTAGTTATATGTCATTATTCATGCAGAAATAATGTCCCCATCAGTTGGTCATTTGACAACCTTAGCAATGACTTTGGATATTATAAGCTGCTGTATTTATGGAAAATAGGAAATGCTTGGATGTGTTACTTTCATTTGCAAGTCCTTGTTTTCTTGACACGCTACTTTACTGATCTTTGAGGGAGTAATGTATGGAAAGCTTTGCACACATTTGTCAATCTCCCATTGATCTCAAGTTAATTCACGTTTATGCAGTTCTCTCCAACATCTGAACACTTGTTGCTCGCCTATGGCCGTCGGCATAATTCGCTTCTTAAAAGTATTGTCATTGATGGGGAGAATACAGTGCCTATTTACACTATATTGGAGGTATAATTGAAATGCTATTTAGATGCAATTTTGAGCTTCTAGTTCCTCCTGCATTTGGCAAATGCCTCAGTTAAGGCATTTTATTGAAGGAGAGCAGTGTGTTATTATTTTTCTTTTTCTGTGGCTCGAATTACATGTGTGCTTCTTGTTGTATCTGTTGATGTGTCGTGCTTATTGATCTCACTGCAGCTAATTTCCCTTTTTTCCCCTACAATTATGTCACCGAACTCCATTCTGCTATTCAATCAGATTGAATGTGCAACATATGAATATCACCTACCATAAATAGTCTATTATGTCCCCATTCTGCCTCGTTGATGTGTCTTGCCTGGGCCCTCTGTGTGATATGTCCGTCGGTGATGCAGCTTTCAAATCCACGTGAGCATGCTAGAATAAATACTTTCTGTCTGATAGGATCATGAAATGGACAAGTTAACTAGGCTATGACACATGTGTGAGAAAAAATCCATGAAACAAATAACAGGAGAGATGTCTTTGTCCTTTTTTCCTGCAACAAAATGATCTCCTCTTGTATGGGCCTTCAGTTGAGTTGCAAATTAAATTTTTATGCGGTTAATGTTTTGATGAAGAACTCATCTGCTATTTATTCGGCATGAGCACATAATGAGGGAACTCAAATTAGGGATCAGAGTTTATCCAGTTGCATTGATGTGGAATTCGAAATGTTGTACAGTTCCGTTATCTCTTATCCTGCCTAGAAACCAAGAGACTTATGAGTGAAAGGCCTCTTTTCCTCTATCCTTTGCCTCTCAATTGGAACAATAACTGTTAATTCAACTCTAGGTGTCGAAAGTTCTAATTTCTTTTGGAGTAACCAGTTTCCAGAGTACAAATCTAAGATGTCATTTGTACTTGTTGACAAAGTCAAGATATAGATCTTGCATGCATGCATATCCTGCATAAAAAGTGAAGGAAATTGTCACCTCTCCACCAGCATGCAGCTCAATCATGCTAATGCTAGTGATTTCTGATGTAATATCATCCTTCCATTTAGCACTGGAAAATTAGCAATCTGTCTGCTTTGTCATATCATTGGACTGTCATTCTGTCAAAGGACAAGAGGCAATTGCACTGCACTGCACTGTTAGAGGGAAGTTATGCACATTTTGAAGGAAAGCTATGGATTATTAGACTTATTGACATGAGAACTTCTTTCTAGGAAAAGAAGCCAAGTGTGATTAAGGATGATGTCCATAACTATCCAATTATTTCTATGATTTATATGCTTACCCATTGTCACCATTCATTTGAGAAAAAGGGATATGCTCAGCGCTTTGATTGCTTGCAACAGCTGTTTTATTACCAGAATGGGATTGACATGCCTGGTCAGTTTGTATACTTGGCAAAATCTGGAAGAAAGTTAATCATACCTGTGATATGAGCCCTTCGATTGATGAGCACAGAAGATATACAAAATCCATACAGCCATGAGAAAGAGGGTCATATGTACAAATACCCAGTCTTAATCTCTATCTATCATCTGGGACTTGAGTTGTGGTCATTGTTACTCTCAAGTACATTACAGAATGACCTAGTCGAAGGGGTAGTGATAGCATTGGTATTGGTTGCATTTAATGGTTGAATAGCCTGAACTGCCTCAGAAATTTTCTTTTTTCGGTCAGTAACTGCCCCAGAAGTTGATGTCACTAATTGTTGGGCATTGCTTGATGAGCAGTCAGTTTCCCAATCATTCTATGTAGGATAGACACACAGGTGATTGTCCAATCCTGGATGTTTTGTTCTATACGTCCCTCTCTCTCAAATTAGGCAGTGAGCACTGTTCACATTGCTTATCCATTAGCACGAGCATGATATACATGGAAATTATTCTGAGAAAAATTATCATTGTCTGAAGTGCTGTTCTCTGGCTGTTATGTTGGGCGTTTCCATCTCCCTAACCTGGTTTCTTTAACCAGGTCTACAGAGTTTCTGATATGGAACTTGTGAGAGTTCTTTCCAGTGCGGAAGATGAAGTAAATGTTGCATGCTTTCACCCTTCAGTTGGAGGTGGCCTGGTTTATGGAACAAAGGTAGTGAATGTAATATAGTATGACTGGACGATCACGGGCTCACAAGCTATTCTTAAATACTAACGTTTCCTTCTCTAAAATTCAGGAAGGGAAGTTAAGGATTCTCCATTATGGCAGTTCTGGTGGCTTGAATCCAAAATTATCTGGTTTTCTTGATGAAAACATGGCTGAGGTGAACAAAGATCTGTGCTTAACTGGTGTTTGTTAGATTTATGCATTGACAGTGATTTATGAAACAAGGCCAGGCCTTTTGGTTATTGTTGAGCTTCCATTTTGTAGAATTCTTTGGTATTTACCAGCAATGCGTGCAGTGCAATGTTTTAGTTGACGAGAAATCACCTGCTATAGTTGTCTATTATCTTTGGTTGGGGTGGTGGAGGGTGGTTGTGGATATGGTTCTTTTGGAATGATAATTTACCTCTAGTTCTCAAACTACGTCTTCACGTCTCTGTTAATTGAAGTTTTTGCTCATTTTACTTGAACTTGTTTTATTGGATTGCTTTATCAAAATGACAACTTAAGGCAGCATTTGATTGCATCTTAGAGTTAGTTGTTGGTAACTGAGCTGAATGAAGTTAACACTCTGGGGGAGAATAAGTGTACATGTTGAGTGTAGCTGCATAAACTAACCTCATCTATGCCCTTTATAGGTTCCTACATATGCTTTAGAATGCTAGTAGCTTGGAAGCGCAACATGCTTGTGAAATTTACTTCCCAACCTTGAAGGTTTGTTTTCTGTTTTTTCTTTTTTTGTTGAAATGAATTCATTTAATTTTTAATAGTATTTGATATTCTTTAATAATTGGTAATTTTGTGAAATGAATTTGATTTCTTTTGGGTATATCTTTCTCTTTTTATCTGTCCAAGAACCTACGTCAGTTTGGTGTAAGTGTTGAAGTGCAATTTTGAGTGGTTGCATCTTAGAAAGTCCTAGGTCCCTTTAGGAGGTAATTCTTAGATATGGGCTTAGTACTGTCAACAGAAATTGAATATAGGGGTTTTCTGCTGTGGAAAGTAAAACAGCTTGTCAAAGCCCAATTTGGATTTAGCACCAAGTTTCTCGTGTTGGGATCTATGTTTTCTTCTATTAGCAATCTTTCGAAGCATATTATGTCAAAATGGGGAAAAAGTTCATCAATTATATTTTCTGAGATAACTCATCTGAGTTGTTATTGGGTGATAATATTGCGGATGAGATGATGAACTGTCACTTTCACTTCCCATGCAGGTTGTGGCTTAAGTGCAGCGGTATCTGTTTTTCCCAGACTGTGAACCCTTAGCCAGACTGTGAGGTCCTCATTGGATTACTTGTCAAATGCAGCGATGTACCATTCTTTGCTATTTGTAAGAGATGTCTTCCACTATCAAGAGCCTTAGGAAGTTGGTCTAACTTGGAAGTAGATGTGTTAGTGCAACGCATCTCGAGATATATCTTAAATGTGTATGTCTGTTTCGATCCCACGGACTATTGTATAGGGGGAGAAAAAGGAAGCGTTTAATGGATGGATTTCAATTCGGATAGATTTGCCGGTTTCTGTTCTTTCTTGTCATTGTAAGGATGTTGTTTATAAATCAAATGAGAAGTATTCCTCTCTGATTACTTTGCTGTTTAAGCGATCTAGTCCATGTGAGTTGGGTTTTTTTCTTGCAAGTTCAGCACCAATCGGTTTTCCACACTAGTCCCTCTCAAGAAATCAGACTGGCTACGAATTTACGTCCCGAAGTTTCGATATGCTCCGGGGCTTTTAGTGGAACGTGGCAATAACAGAAGGAAAAGTGTGGAAAATGGCCAGTGAGTAGTTCTTGCGACAGACTATAGCAGAAACCTGAGCTTATCAAATGGCCAGCGAGCAGTTCTGACCGATGACTTACTCACTGGCAAAGCGGCATCGTCCTGCTGCTTTAATCAGTTGGAACGAGTGTCATTTTCCTGACGCTTTCTTCATCAGCTCTTAGTTTTCAATTCTCTAAATCGTTGGTTCTAGCACATCGATCTCGGGACTGGAAGTGCTAATTTGGTGACTGGTTATTTTGTCATGGGATGCATGCGGAGTGAGGAGAGAGAAAGAACGGCGGATTGCGCTGTATCATTCTCAGTTCTTTCTGCTCGAACTATCAAGATTATCGGCCAGCTCGTAAGTTGGTTGGAGGGTACGTCTCTCAATTTTGAGTTCTACCGATTCTGAAAAAGGAATCCCCGATGAGAGCCGATTGGCGAAGTACTTGACTTCCCCCAGTCGCATAGGTGGAGCTTTCCTCCCGCCATCCCATTAAGAGACCACTCTACAAGTCCTGGGATTCATGAAACACACTCGTCTCTTGCAATGGGTCCTTAGACGCCTTTCATAACACAGTTCCCCTCCTCAAGCTGGTTGCGATACAGTAACTGCTCAAGCCGCGGAAGTGGGAACAGACAGTTTTAGTGCACCTGAGTTCAAACAAAACCAACACTAGGCACCCGTCCTTTCCTCTTGCATATTCCAATAGGAAAAGTATTAAAAAAAGTCATAAATATATTGCATTGGTACCAATTCAGTCCTAAACATTTTAATTGGACAAATTTACTCTTAACCTTTTCACATTGATACAAATCTAGTCCATCCAGCCAATTTAGGTCAGGAATTGCTGACGTTGACATCGGCTGTCCTACATTGCGCGATCAATGTTGACGTTGACATTTTTTTAATATTAGGACAGCCACCGTCCACATCAGCAATTTCCGATCTAAATTGACTGGATTGTCTAAATTAGTACCTATATGAAAATGTTTAGAATTAAATTGGTTTGATTAAAAGATTTAAGACTGAATTGGTACAGATGCAATAGGTTTAGGACTTTTTTTGTACTTTTCCCATATATCAATTGTCACGAGATAAGGGCAATTGATTGGTGAAACCGCAAAACACTTAGAGACGACAAAATCATTGACGAGTGACACATAAATAATATTATCCCTAGCTGGGACAAATTCCTTTGATACTTCATCTGTTGCCCTCTTTACTAGATTACGACATCGTCTATTTCTCATGTCTGCAGCTTGGCAACTGAACTTCCATACAATGGAATTACCTTTTGGTTCATGGAGTCTGAGCAAAATCTCTATAAATCCACAACAGACACTATATTCTGATCCGAAATCTTTTTGTTATAACTCAATGCAAGTACCGCCATTCCTTGCGATATGGAGCCTTCAATCACTAGATCGCGACTTTGTGTTCCTTACCATTCAAGCCAGCACGTTGACCTAATTCCCTCTGTCCAAATACGCACATGGTACCTAAGTTCCAGAGATTAGCATGAGGCAAACATCTTGGGGATGATACTATCTCTTTCTAACAAACCCTATGCATGAGATAACAGCTGAACATGTCCTGATTCCTCTACTAATTGCATAATTCACTGGCTGCAACATCAGCATCATCTTTCACAATAGCATGATACACCTTCACGAAACTCTTCAGCTGAAAATTCTACTCTGACAAGGTCAAGAAAATTAACATCAAGTTACATCACCTTCGCACATAGTGCTTGAATGGTTGGGTGATGATTTTCTAATAGTACGAGTAATAATGCTAGTCGTAATTGATTAACCAACATATCGTTATAGATCAAATGCGTTTCTCGCAAGTATGAATACATGCTATCTAGAGAGACTTTTCTTTTTAATATTTAGAATTAATACCACGAAAAATCCTAAATTGGTAGATCAATGACAAATTTACCCCAAACTAATATTTTGACCACCAAAAATCCCAAACTGGTATACCTGTGACAGATTTACCCTATATTAATTTCCATTCCCTTTCTATACCACTATCACCCAAGCAGTCACTTGAACACAACACTAGACTGGAATCGGAGAATGATTTGCGGCAGCAAAACACTACATACGGCCATTGCAAGATCCTTGGCACTTTAAACAGTTGTTAAGCTTGGCAGCATCCCCAGTCACAGAATAACCTTCCTCATATCCGTTGTTAGGCAAAGAAACTACCACAACAAAACTTCACCAAAGCATCATCATCACCACATCCGGCAAATGTCCATGTAACGTTTATACGTAGTGTTCCATCCCAGAACTTTTTACAGTCTCTCAACTTAGACCACCTCCATCCATCTCCCACTTCATAATGCCTTCAGTCAGTCACCAAAATTTTTTACTCTTTGATATCCCAAATGAAGGCATAGCACGATTGACCTTCCTAAACCCTCTGCTGCCACCTAATATGTGTCTAAATTACAGACATCGAGACACTTCAGCATCCCACCACAGGCAATCCTTGAATCTCAAGGACAAAGAGAGCACATTACTCCTCCTGGAAGACACTGCTTTTTGAAAAGCCAATCTGGCATTGTAAACCACACTACCCTGTAGTAAGCTGGACATTATGATGGATCCATCTAGTTTTACAGGAAAAACCAAGTGGACCTCAGAAGCACTTATACATCTCATCACCATAAAAAAACACAATTCATCTAGCTGCTAGAGCATTTCCAGTGAAAGGAAGATATTCTTCTGCACCGTTTTGCTACTTTATGACTCTATAGCTTGCTAACTTCCTTAGCTCATATGCGTGCAACTGTCCCTAGAACTATACCAACAAGGTAATTTAACATGAAGTTAAGTAAAAAAATTAGCGAACATTCAGGATAGGATATTAATCCCGACAATCGGCTAAAACCCTTAAAAGCACTCACAAACCCTGCACAAGGGTTAGCACCCCTTGCCCCATATAGTCTACCTATTTGGAGAAGGGAAAAGGCAACCATCACTGAAAACTACCTAGAGCCTAAAACAGAAAGTGACAAACACCAATCAATCTTGAATCTGCCTGCTTCGTGCCCGCCCCAAAGTAATCGGTGAGAGATAATAACAATACCCATTGGTGTATCCACCGGTACAATCACAGATACTTGGACTGGAGACCGCTGGTGTCGCGGAAAGCGAATGGATACCTACCTTCTCTCCGAAACCTCCCTCGAGGACAGTCAAAAGCATTGGCATTGCCCAGACATCAAAAGCGAATTCAAAAGCCAGAGTTCAACATTCTAATTGAATTGGGTGGTTTCATATGCGGAATCATCAAAGGGCCGAGACCCACATCATCGATATAGAAATACGCAAACAAATAGTCTCGTTTCTGAATATTTACTTATATTGAGAGAGTGATCAACAGCAATCCATCACGCCGAGAAGGACCGACGAGTTCCTTTCTTCTCCTTTTGGGGGCAAAGGGCGAATGAACCCTAGGACAGAAAGACGGGAAGCGCGCGGAGGGAGATAAGAGAGCGATTACCGACGAGCTCGGCGGGGAATCGAATCGAATCAGTTGATGTCGGAGTCGTCGAAGTCGTCCTCGAAGGAGTTGAAGAAATCGGCGTCGGCGAGCTTGTTGTCGACGGAGAGGACGCCCTCGCCGAAGATCTCGAGCGGGTCGACGTCGTCGACGTCCATCGCCACCGTCGTGCCATGGTCTTCAAGCTCCGCGAAGTAATCCATCGGCGTCGGTCTCATCTTCTCCCTCTCGCTGCCTCTCTCGCACCCGTCGTCGATCCCGCTCGGTGTTCCTCCGGCTGCTTGTGCAAATGCTCGCGCGGTGACTTGCGAGGTAAAAGAATGCGTTTATATAGAAACGATGAGATAATTACTGGGATGATGACGTGGCAAGTGCATGAGAAATTTGTCATTTTCCCCACTTTACATAAGTTGCTTCTTAATCCTTGGACATGTTTGTCTTAGCGAAAAAAATTTCCACGAATTATATTTTTTAGATTTTCACGTGTTTGGTTAGTTAAAAATGATCGGTCAAAAGAAAATTATTTACAATCAAAGAAAATATGTATGCTTTTAAATTAGGAAAATGAATTTTTTAACCTGAAAAGGAGAACGTTTTTGTAAAAAATGATTTCTCGAAAAATATTTTCTTTTATCATGAAATTTTCTCTGAAATAAGCGCACCCCTTCTATCATTACATAAACTTTTTCTCCTTCTGTCAAAGTTTATCCAATCTTGAAGTAGATAATGTATAATGTAACCCTATTGAAACGAATTGATTATAACTAGGCAAAGTAACTATTTGACACCCGTTTTCTATATTATACCGACACGCCAACACGTAATTTCTCAAAAATAGAGAATTTCGACACATTCCGACATGTTGTATTTAAAATATATATTTTTATATATACATGATAAATTATTTAAAAAAAAAGTGTTGCAATAGACTTGTGAACCATGAAATTGATGTCAATTGACACCTTACTTCAAGATCTAGCACGTTGACTCAAGGCTCACAAGCACGTTGATCAATTCTAACAGCCAAACAAAAACAACAAGAGAAAGAAGGGTCCTCACTAAGGATCGTTTCACATCATATTATACTCTTTGGATACATATTCAACAAAAAGAAACATTCACATTTCATTAACCATAAAATGAAAGACTTCATCAAATATAACAATCCACATTTTACCATCAAATATAACAAAAAGTCATTCATTCTACATATTAAGGTCTTCTTCTTTTGAAAGAACAACGGACTCCATCTCTAGCTCATCAAGTGAAAAACTCGCAATTTCAAGTATTCCAACATCTTCAAATGTGCCAAATGCATCTCCATCAATATCCCACATCTTTGTCTCTCCTTCTGCATATTGAGGGCTTCTTCTTGATAGAAGACGAAGGTTACTATGAATGTAAACCAAATCTTCTACACGTTTTTGGGTCATTTTATTTTTTCTCACTGAGTGCATGAAGGAGTAAATACTCCAATTTCTCTCGGCACATGATGAATAAGTCCTAGGTTGTGCAAGAATCTTTAAGACTATCTTTCGAAGCATAAGTGCACTATCACCATGAAGAACCCACTAAGTCTTTGGATTCATAGAATATTGATTTTGAATGGAATCTAATTCTTTAAAATCTCCATTTTTGCACACAAAATCTACATATTTCATATTTACCTTGTTGCGCTCATCCAAGTTAGGAAAGTATTTCCTAATGTATTTTACTTTTTCTTTGTTGATCTCTTTATCATTGTGTGGAGAAACTCGAGTAAGATCTTAATTGAGCATTTCATCACTATAGTACATATAAAATAAAAGTAGAAAACCATAATAAGTAAGATATATTATCATGTTAAAGAAAAATACCAATTAATAAAATAATAAGTTTTAGAACTTACCTAAGATTCAAGGCATGCGCCAAGCAATGAAGTGGAGTGTTGTTCTTAATCCAATGATCCACAAGAATTGTATGAACCACCTCATAGAGTGTAGACTTCTCATCTAGCCTTTTCATTTCATGTGCATATATGGCTCTCTTCACTTTTTTAATCATTGAATCTCACATATCATAAACTAAGTGAAGACAAGGCTTATCGGTGTCACAAACTCTAAGCATGTCTTAGATAGGAGCCATGAAGGAAAGTATATAATCAATTGAATTCCATCAAAGATCATCCAACACCTTCTCCATGACAAACTTAACCCTCCCTTGATTATCATCTCGATATACATTCAATTTGTCACAAATAACCATGCTTTAAAGACCACCTTTGATTAACTTGAACCTCTTAAGCATCACAATCATCAAAGCAAAATGTGTTTCCACTACGAAAAGCAACTTCAAGCTAACAAACTCATTGTATATTGTTAACCTCATGGAATGGTTCATGATGAAATTTTTTATACGGATAACATCCACAATAATATCCGAAATCTAATCACATTCTCCATAAATTATTTGATTATTTTCCACATTCTTTGTGGTACAAATGTTTTTTAAAGCTAAATTAAGGGTGTGCACCACACAAAGCGTCCAAATAATGGATGAAAATTCTTGCTCAATGAGTTGTCCCGTGTCCTTACAATTTAAAGCATTATCCGTAATTACTTGGACCACATTTTCATGTCTAATTTCATTGATAACTTCTTTTAATAAATTAAAAAAGAAATACATATCCTTTGTTTCTCCTGAACAATCCACCAATTTTATAAACATAGGTTCTCCATCTGAAACCACCATAAAATTAGTAAGTTATCTCATTTGTGAGTCACTCAATCCATCACTCACAAGACTCACACATTTCACCTTCCACGTGCTTCTAATGGGTGCACACAACCTATCAATATTTGTCTTCTCTTTTTCCAGCAAAGTGGTCCTCAACATATTAAATTTCGGTGGTACATACCTCGCGATATGATGATTAGCAACATAAGTAAAAGAGGATCGAAAGTATGGGTTATTTGCTAGGTTAAACGACAAGCTCGCCAAATAGAACATCCTAGCAATCTCAAAATCTAAACATTCCCATTGACTCATGTTGAATGCCTTCTCAATTAATCCTCCACTCTCACTTCCAATCCTCCTTTTCTTGGAGTCAAATGATGAACCACCACCAGTACCACTAATTGAAAAACTAGAAGGGGGCAAAGGTACATGTTTAGGTGCAACCTCTCCCCCCCACCCCGCTTCACCAATATTAGCTAACCCAGTAACATATCCTCATAGAGGTTTATTTAAATCTTCATTGTTAGATATAGTTGGTGAAGTGCTACTATCCATGCTTGATGAAGTCATTCTACAAAAAATACAATTACAAAATGTCAAGAAACATTCATGAGCTGAGGAGAAAGAAAGCTCATTCTCAATTTCTAATCAAATAGGTATGTATAAGCTAAGAAAGCAAAAATGCAGAGCATGAACAGAAACAGAAATGCAGAGCATGAACAGAAATGCAAAATGGAAATGCATAACAGAAATGCAAAATAGAAATGTAGAGCATGAACAGAAATGCTCACGAACAAAAATGCAGAAATGTAGAGCAAACAGAAATGCTCATAAACAGAAATGCATAAATGCAGAGCAGCTGAAGATTTAACACAAGTCTGAAACACTGCAAGACTAATCACACTTATTTTTTCAGATAGACATGGACATCATTCGAACACAAGTTTGGAACCACACAGGATAAAGAATTCATAAGTCTAGAACACAAGTCTCTCTCTTTATTTTGTGGCTGCAAATGAAAAAGGAAAATTCTAAGGTCTATTATTCCAAATTCAACAATCTTCTACTCAGGGCAAATATGGTGTGATATATCCATATATTCGATGGTCTACTATATGTTCTTTAGTCTGAAATTTGCTTTTCAATCACTATTTTATGACCTATGGACCAATGTTCTCTCAAGTTTGATTATCAAAATCAATAGAATATATCAATGTCTGCATCCACTAGGAATCTTAACACCATTTTATATGGTGTTAACCCTAATTAACATAGAAAATGCAAAATTACAAAAATGACTAAAAACAAAAAAAAAATAACTCCGAACACAAATAAAATGACGTCGGTCACAACATAGCGGTGAGATTTGACCGGAGGCCCGTTTTCATGCAGCCGACCAAATTCCAGACCATTCGGAATTCGCCAATCCTAAGTGCATGCATCAATGTGGGTGGCTATATTCATTTTCAAGATTGCTCACCCTCTTTCATGAACTGTCTCAACTGTGACTAATACAACATTGCTATAGAAAGAGGCACTCGTTTCTTTTCGACATCATATGAGCACCGCACACATATAGACCATAAATACCCACATCAGCCTCATCTAGATTTTTCCTTTTCGCATTGACTAACAACCACTCCCCACCAAGAAAAGGCATGGATAGTAAAGAAGATTGAAAGACAGAGAAGATCTAAAGCAGCGGCAGAAGCACTTAATTAATCATGACTTAATCAACACTTAATCGCACCTAAGATCGGAGGAAAAGGCGCTGAGGAAGAGGTCGTGACCATCGGTGGCGCGGTGACAATCATGGCATCAGAGAAGGAGGAGCCAGAGCCGGAGCCGAGAGGGAGAGAGAGCCGCGAGGGAGAGAGAGCCGAGAGGGAGGGAGGGAGCAACAACAGCTTCAATTTTAGGTTAAAGTCAAGCTTCAGGTTTTTTTATTATTATATATATTTAAACATGGGACACGCATGTCCGCGCGTGTCCCACGCGTTGACCGCGTATCCAAGTCTCGGACACGCGGTCAACGCTCAAACATGCATGTCGGACCCGTGTTAGTGTGACATAGCCCGTTTTCACCCTTACACGTTTTGTATAATTACTTAACGGAAAAATTATTCAAAAAGTCCTAAATTTATGACCCAATATCTAAACAAACCCTAAATTTTAGATGTTGTCCCAAAAATATTAAAAAAAATTTTGTCTCGTAAAAAATCCTCAACTTTGTTTTTGTCCTAAATTTACCACTATTAATTTTCCATTTGAAATAACCGTTAGTAAACCTACATTGAATGCCACGTTATTAACGAAATTCTCTTCAGAAAGCTGACACGGACAAATAGTCCACAAAACAATATCTTCTTGAATGAGTAATTAGGGTTTAGTTTTTCAATTGCTCTTACTCTTGTTCGTATCTTTTCGTCTCCCTTCCTTCTCGCTTGAATCTTCCAAGGCGCTCACTCCTCCATCTCTCATGCTCAAAGTCCTCTATCTCTTGTGCAAGCTAGAGCAAGAATAATTTATAGGCTTATTTGATATATAAAATCTCTAAATAACAAATTTCAAAATTTCTTAGTCGAGAAATGTTCGAGGGTTTCAACCATGAGCTTTCCAAGCACGAGAGATAAAGGAGTGAGCACAATGGAAGATTCGAGCGAGATGGAAAGGAGACGAGACAATACGATACGAAGAAGAGTTAGAGCAATTAAAAAACCAAATCCTAATTGCTTATCTAAGAATACGTTGTTTTGTAAACTATTTATCCATATCAACTTGCTAAAGAAAATTTCATTAATAATGCAGCATTCCACGTAGGTTCATTAATGGTCATTTCAAATAGAAAGTTAACGATGATAAATTTGGGACAAAAACAAACGTTGAGGGTTTTTTACAAAACAATTTTTTTTTTGGATATATTTGAGATAATACCTAAAGTTTGGGGGTTTTTTGGTTATCGAGCCCTAAATCTATTGTAGGTGGCCAATTGAGTCTTAAAAGTTTCAATTGTGCCAATTTATTCCTAAATATTCTGACAATTTGTCAATTCAATCTTAAATTTTTCAATTGTGCCAATTTAGTCATAAACTTTTGACTATCAATTTGGTCCTATTTAATGATTTGTTAATTTAGTCCTTTCAACTAATTTTAGCTGGAAATCGTTGGCATGAATAAAATTGATATTTTTTCCCTTTTTCTTTTTTTCTTTCCTTATTTCCCTTCGCCGATCACTGGCCTTTAACAATAGTCGATAGAGGTCACCAACTGCTGGCGAGGGTCCCCTCGCTTAGGCAAGAGTCCGATGAGGGGACCCTTGTTAGGCAAGGCCACTCATCATTGCCAAAGGCTAGCTGGCGATGGCGGGGGACCTTGCATGTGGCTAGCGAGAGTGTCTTGGTCCTCGTCGGCAACCGGTGAACAATAGATGGAAATAAGGAAATAAGGAAAAAAACAGGAAGGAAAGAAAAAAATTACAAAAATTGTCCATACAATGCCGGATATGCCGCATAGAACAACTGACAGTAACTGGATCACCACGTTAATGATTTCCGATTAAATTAGCAGGAATGACTAAATTGGCAAATCATTTAAAGGTTCAGAACGAAAATAACTCAATTGAAAGGTTTAGGGCTAAATTGGCAAATCATAAAAAAAGTTTAGAACTAAATTATTTAAATTGAAAAGTTTAAGACTGAATTTGTTGTCATATAATATGTTTATGACTTTTTAGACAAATTTATCATTATTTGACATGTAGAGTGACTACTGAAGTTAATGATTGAGAAAACATTTGTATATTGAAATTATAAGTCAAGGTTAATGCAGAAACACAACAGAAATTGGCCAAACAGAAAAATCGGAATAGAAAAAGAGAACAATTTGTTCTCTCAAGTTCAATTATCAAAATCAATAGAATATATCAAAATCTGCCTCTACTAGGAATCTTAACACCATTTTATACGGTGTTAACCCTAATTAACATAGGAAATGCAAACTTACAAAAACGCCACTAGAATTACAAAAATGACAAAAATCCAACAAAATGACTTCGAATGCAAATAAAATGACGTCGGTCACAACATAGTGGTGAAATTTGACCGGCGGCCCGTTTCCATGCAGCCGACCCAATTTCAGCCCATTCTGAGTTCGCCAACCCTAAGTGCATCATTCTCCCCTGCTAAAAAAAAGATTCGCCCTCGAATCTGTTTGGTCTTCATTAACATCAATCTCCTCAGGTTCTTCCTCATATGCATGGTAAGGTGACAAATCTGCTACATTAAAAGTCCCATATACCTTGTACTCACCCGGTAGCTCGATCTTATAAGTATTGTCATTAATTCGCTTAAGAATCCTAAATGGTCTATCAGCTCTAGGTTGCAACTTACCAAACCTGCTAATTGGAAAACGCTCCTTCCTAAGGTGAATCAACACTAGATCACCCTCTTTGAAGATGACTCTTTTCCTACGCCTATCCACCCACTGGTTATACTTCATATTTTGCTTGTTGATCTGGTTATGAACTTGTGAATGCAACTCTTTAATGCTTGACATACTCATTTGCGTCTGAACTGAACTGCTTGTGAACTGGTTCCCATGTGCCTCCAAAAAAGTGCGTCAAAAGTGACTCATAAACTTCACATCACGATATGAGGTTGTGGATTTGGGAACCCCATGCAACTTAACAATCTCCTACAGAAACAAACAAGCGACCCGTGAAACATCAAAAGTCTTGTTACAGGGAATAAAGTGCACCATTTTCGAAAATCTGTCGACAACCACCATTATGGAATCTTTATTCCATTGTGTTCTTAACAATCCCAAGACAAAATCAAGGCTGATGTCCTCCCATGGTGTAATTGGGACATGTAGAGGCATATATAAACCAGCATTAATATCTCTGGTTTTTGCCACATGACATACCATACACCTTTCTATAAATCGAGCCACATTACCCTCCATTTGAGGCCAATAAAAATGCTCACGTAGCAAGGCCATCATCTTATCCACCCCTAAAGTGCCCAGCTAAACCTCCTGCGTGACTCTCAGTAATAATGGATTCCCTCAAAGAACACTGAGGAATACACAGCCTGTTGCCTTTGAAAAGAAAACCCTCCACAATCAGAAATTGCTAAAAGGGCTTTGTTTTGCACTTCCTCCAAATATTTCCAAAATATGGATCATCAACATACAAATCTTTAAAAAAAATCAAAGCCCAAAACTCTCGCCTGCATCATAGACAACTGAGAATGCTTCCTGCTCAATGCATCTACTATCTTATTCAGCACTTCGGCCTTATGTTTAATGGAAAAACTAAAAGCCTGAAGAAACTCTACCCACTTTGCATGCCTAGCATTCAGTTTATGCTGCCAATTAATATATTTCAATGCCTCATGATCAGAATATAGAATAAATTCTTTCGAAATAAGGTAGTGCCTCCAATGCTCCAAACTCCTCACTATAGCATAAAATTCCTTATCATAAGTTGAATATCTTCTCTTCGCTTCATTCAACTTCTTTCTGAAGAATGCAACAGGTTTATTTTTCTAGCTGAGAACGCCCCCAATACCAACACCTGAGCCATAACAATATACCTCAAAAACCTCACTAAAATCCGGAAGCACTAAAACTAGGGCTTTAGTCACATTCTTCTTCAATAATTGAAACGCAGCGTCTGCCTCTTTAGTCCACACAAATCTGCCTCCCTTCAGACAATCTATAAGAGGCGCAATAATAATGATGAAATCCTAAACAAACCTTCGATAAAAGGACGCTAGCCCATGAAAGCTGCGTACCTCATGAATATTCCTCAGAGTCTCCCAATTTGTAAAGGCCTCAATCTTAATTGGATCCATCTGAATGACCTCTTTCGACACAATATAACCCAAAAAGGTCACATGATCAGTTAAAAAGTGACACTTCTTGGCGTTGTCATACAATTTCTGCTCCCTTAAGGCCTTAAGTACTCTTTTCAAGTGCTGCAAGTGTTGCTCAATCGAAGCATTATAAACCAAAATATCATCAAAATAAACGACAACAAATTGACATATAAAAGGATAAAAAACCTAATTCATCAGCCTCATAAAAGTGCTCGCCGCATTAGATAACCTGAAGGGCATCACCATCCACTCATACAAACCATCTCTAGTCTTAAACGCCATTTTCCACTTATCTCTAGGTCATACCCTAATCTGATGATAACTACTCGTCAAGTATATCTTCGAAAAGATAGTCGCCCAATGTAACTAATTAATCAAATCATCAAATCGTGGGATAGGGAATCGATACTTGACTATGATTTTGTTTATAGCTCTGCTATTTATGCACATTCTCCACGACCCATTCTTCTTAGGAACTAACAAGGCCGGCATTGCATAGGAACTCATGCTCTCTCGGACTATGCCTTTCTCTAACAGCTCTTGCACTTGTCTCTGCAGCTCCTCATGTTCTTTAGGGCTCATTTGGTAAGTTGCCTTATTAGGAATGACAGCTCCTTGAATGAGATCAATACAATGTTGAATGTCCCTCATGGGCGGCAACCCAGGTGGTATTTCTTTCGGTACGACATCAGCAAACTCCTCAAGTAAAGGGCAGAACTTGTGTAGGAATTTCGGAACTGTCAGAATTCTACTCCATCATCACAATAGCAAAAAGCTCAGGCGCATTAACTGCCTTTTCCTAGAACTCTGACCTAGACAGCATATTATTTTTCACCTCATTTCTCAAATCTATAGGACCTAAGGTAATGGTCTAGTCATCCTTCTGAATGTGTAGGTAATTCTGAAGCCATCATGTTGTGTCTTTCTATCGAACTGCCATTGCCTCCCCAATAGAATATGACAAGCATCCATTGGGATCACATCGCACCACACCTCATCAGCATACCTTTTCTCAATAAAAAACTGCATAAGACACCTCTTGCTCACTTTCACCTCGTTCCTTTTCCTAAGCCACAACAACTTGTATGGTTGAGGATGATATTCTATTTTCAACCCCAACTTCTTTACCATGGTAGTCAACACCACATTCTTGCAGCTCCCCTCATTTATTATCATGCTACATATTTTTCTCCGCTAGTGCACTTAGTATGAAAAACATTATGCCTAAGCCACGATTTATCTTCCACCTCAGCAACATTTAAAATTCTTCTAATGACTAGAGACTCACCATAATCAATATAGATAATCTCTTCTTAATCTGGATATGCATCCTCTTGTTCTCCATCTAATTCATCATAAACTGGACATTCATCAAAGATTGGATTATCAACAAGCGTCACAAACTGTCGGTTCAGACAATTAGCAGCGAAATGCCCGAGTCCCTAACACTTGTAACACCGCTTGGCTGCAGCTCCTCCCCTACTAGTTCCAGCATTACTCTGTCCCTCTTTGGATATAGGTTTAAAACTCACACCCTTAACTGCTACTGTTGTTGAATTGGCTGAAGAACACTCTGCTTTTCCTTGAAATTCTTTGCCTAACCAACAACTCTGAAATCTGGAACTACTGTCCTTCCTTTTACACTACGCTTCCACCTTCAAGGCCAATCTACAAACGTCCTCCTAGATCCAATACTACTATAATCTGACAATATCAGAAATTTCAGTCGGTAGCCCTGCCAAATATCGAGCAACTGTTTACACGTTTTCCTCAGCCATATCACAACACATTCGCAAGCAATCAAACTCATCGGTATATTGCTCGACTGTTAACTCTCTCTACTTAACATTATGATATTCAATAAACGCCTCTTGCCTATAACTCTCGCAAAAATTTTCTTTGCAGCAATTTCTTCATCTTATCCCAACGATCCACCTTTGATTTCCCCTCTCTAGCACGCTGCTTTTTCATATGCTCACACCATATCGAAGCATGTTTCTGTAACCTTATAGCCACTAATTTAACCTTCTGCTCTTTAGTCAGATCATTAATATCAAATATCCTCTCGACTGTATGCAACTAGTAAAAAAAACTCATCAGGATGAGCTTTATCTTCAAATTCAGGAATCTCGATCTTCATCTCGATATTATGGAAAGAGGACTAATTTCTAGGTTGTATTCCCTGATTCCGTTCCAGGTTCATAACCCCGAAAGGATTGATGTCCTCTTCTTCATCAACGGATGGATCCTCAGATTTCACTCTCTCGTCGGATTGAACGCCCAACCTTGCCTGCGCAAGTTGTCATTCCAAATCTTGGATTCGCCTTTTTTGCTCTTCAATTTCTATGTCTTGCAAGTTTCTTAGACGTGGCTGTTTGTGTGACATCCGAAAATTTCAGTTTCCTATAATAAATTTTGGATTATTTTATCAGTTGAGATTGCCCCACGTTTGAGACATTGAGTTTTGGATTGATTGATATCGTTGTGTGTTTATATTATGTGTGACGATATTTATTTTGCTGTCAAGTTAATTTTTAAATGATCGATAAGTTCTGAAGCGTTATATTTGATGTCGCAAAACCTCAGACTTTTGAATTTAAATTTTTCTAGCATTCGGATGGGTTATCAATGATTTTTGTGAATTTAAAATATTTTTCGAAATTTTTGTACTCAGAACGAAAATTGGTTTTTCATTCCTTTCATGTGGGTTTATTAAATATTTTGGTAACCTAACATTCTAACTATTTAGTTCAAGCATTTTAACTTTTCCTCTTTACTTGGTTCGGCTACAACCGATCTCTTTCTTCCTCCTCAATTTTTACCCACGTGAAACATTGAACTTGAGTTCTTGACATCATGCCTTGCATCACCCATTTGTCCTAAGCCCATAAATGCCTTGATGACTCCTCTTATTTACTTGGCCAAGAAGCCCCTTCATTTATTACTAGCCTACAATTATCTCTTTGTGACTCATTCTTATTAATCCAAGTGTCCTAGCTAATTTAGGATCATCATTTCCTCAAAGCTTAATTGAATTGATCTCATCTCTTTCATCTTGGCTTGAACAAACTCTCTCAAATCAAGACCCAAAAGCTAAAACAAACTTACCTCCATAACTCTCCTCACCAACTTCTTCTTCATCTTTCAAAGCCGCACG
>BCNH02000001.1:8424064-8438221 GCA_001662345.2 Metrosideros polymorpha var. glaberrima | reverse complement strand
TACACAAATCGCACACACATCCCGCGATCTCAAACCCCCGATTGCATTAGGAACCTCTAGGAGGTATTGGGAATGGAACCCGCGTGAGCAAATACTCGTGGTAATCCATTTTCAATACCACTCATCTTGGTCAGTAAAAGAGAGCCGACCGACGTTAGTAGCGGAACGCAAACTCTTTTATTTAATCAAGGTGGGAGCCTTAAGCCTTTAGAATCCCAACTTTAGGCGTCAAACCTCACAAGTTTGCATACGACATGTCTTCGTGATTGCCATTCCTCCATTGGTAAGTGTGAAAGTATCATCCCAATATTTCATTTTTCGTACTTTCATTTCCACGTCAAAATTTTCTTTTGAAACGAATAGTGATTAAGCATAAATGCCCTTTTAGGCTTAAGTACAATGGAATCTCGAGCTTCACGCAAGAGATATTCCTTAGCTTCAGATCATCCCCATACCAAAAGCTCTCATAAGCATGTGGGAAGGACTCAAGTCGCAGTATAAGGAGTACGTCGAGAAAAGGATTGGTTTTCTCATCTCGCTTTTATACGTCAAGCCACGTTATGCAATGATCAAGGCGTTATCCCATTTTTGGAACCCTACAACCTCGACATTTGTGTTTGATCAAAATGAATTGACCCCAACAATTGAGGAGTACGACATTGCCATAGGTAAGGTTGGAGACTTTGGTCTAGTTGCCCCACCAGTAGGAATAGAGCCCGTTCCACTTTTGAGTGACTTTTTAAAAATCAATAGTTCTAAAATCAGCAGGATTTTAAAGGGAAACTCCAATGCGCTCCCTTTCACTTTCCTATAACAACATTTCTTGAGTTTGCCTAGTGAAGTAGGAAATCAAATTCTTAGAGTCTTCCTTTTAGCTTTCTTCGGTTTTGTGGTCTTTCCCTACACCAAAAAGACCATGGATCCTTTGGTCACCCATATTGTCAAACAAGTGTGCTCATTCAAAAGATTCACAAACATGATCTTAAGGGAAACTTTCGTGTCACTCAATAGGTTCAAGGAAGATAGGAAGGGTCCCTTTAGAGTACCCATAGGATTACTCCAAATTTGGCTAGTTTCCCACCTTAGGGAGTATGTTCATCATTTGAAAATCTTGAAAGTCAGCGAACATCACCATCTTATCCTTCTTTTTCGAAATAGGGAGGACTTCTTTCCATATTGGTCATTTTCGGTATGGTTCAATTTCATAAAGAAACTTACTCATGACCACCTTCTATGGCATGTTCGTTGGTTAGGAAGTCCCGAAGCACGCATTGTTGACGGACTTGACAACCTGATCCCCCTTGTAGGACTTACAGGGTCTACGTCGTATTACCCTTGGAGGGTAGTTCGTCAATATCGTGCGCTTCAAGAGATTCCACCATCCTTCTAGACGGGGTTATATCATTTCGATTACCGCAATAAAGTCGTCAAAAAGGACCAAATTGCGGATCTAAATACTATGATTAAGAAGATTTTAGGCATGTGGTATGATTGTCGCCCGGCACCAATCATCATGGTTGATGAGTCAGAATTGGAGGGAGAAATGAAGATACACCACGCCTCAATGGATTACATACAGCGACGCATCGGATCTGAGCTCAAGCTAGATCTCCCTTATGTTCCTAAGAAGCCATCACAACTCCAAGCACAATTTGAGTGAGCCATTAAGGAAAAGAACGAAGCTATAGCCGAGGTGGAACGTTTGACCCAAAACAACAAAAGCATCCGCTCGATTTGAAGGGACCCATTTCAGAGGATTAAACATATTCCATTAGTCTTCTTTTTGTGCACTTCTTTTTAGATATGATGTATAGAATCTCCTTTTTATATTTAGTCGATATATAAGGATTTCTACACAAATTTTGATGTAAACAGTGAAATTTCCCTTTTATGTTCTTTTTTGAAATTCTAATGGAATATAGACTGGGTATTTTTGTTTAATCACTAGACGTTAACTCTTCAATTGTATATTTCTTTATGAAGAAATTTTGATAAGATTTACTTATGTGAAATTGGGTTCATATAAATAAATTCTTATTATCATTTCATGTGAGGAAAATATAAAATTGCAGAGTTTGTATTCTTTTTCGTTTCTATTTTGTATGCTTACTCTCGTTATTTTGTTTTATTTTTTGTCAGAATCAAGTTGAAAAACGGCGAAAAGGAGATCACCCATTCGAACTCGTGTTAGGGTAAGGATGGAAAATGACGAAGCAAGTGCACGCATGACTAAGATGGAGAATCAACTGGCCCATATGTTTTCTATGTTGACAGAGGTCACCCAAAAACTCAAAGATGTTTCGACTTTGCCCGTTGTTGGGACTACTCCCCCAACCTCTTCGACGCACGCTCCTCCCCCACCTGTTGAATCGCAAAATGTCAACCTATCCAAGGATGAGAATACTGGAGAAATCACGCCTATCGTTGTCAACTTTGATCCCGCTCCAAAACAAGCGTCTGTCTCTCGCTTAGATGAGGAGAGTGCGAAACGCTTGGCCAAGCTGAAGGAACGTTTCTACGTTATGCAAGGTTACGAACTGAAAGGGGTTGATAAGCTATCCCCATATGCTAAAGTAGACGTCCTTGACTCTTTCAAGGAGCCAGAGTTTACTCGAAAATACGATGGTACAAGATGCCCCTTGACACACCTCAAGTACTATTTGATGAAGATGGCTCGTTACTCTGATAATGTCTTGCTGCTTATCCATACTTTTCAAGAAAGTCTGATTAGCACTGCTTTATCTTGGTTCATTACACTAGACATTAAGAAGATCACTGAATGGCAAGATCTCGCTGATGAGTTCCTAAAACAATATATGTTCAACACTGAGATTCTCCTCACGAGAGAGGACCTGGTTCGAATGGGAAAGAAGATGAACGAATCTTTTACAGCTTTCGCTCAAAGGTGGAGAGCAGTATCCATGCGAGTGAAAGCCCCGCTGATCGAAAAAGAGATGAGGCAGCTATTTCTTAAAACTCTTCCACCTAAGTATAATGGACTACTGACTTAAGGATGTCAAACATTTCCATAGCTAGTGGAAGTAGGTGAGGGATTGGACTGGGCAATCCATGATGGAAGAGTGACTACCGGAAGCAACAAAAGGTTCCCACTGAAGAAGGAGAAGGAAACCGCTATCGAAGTGGCGTTTGTCCAAGATTCATCTATGCCTAAGTCTTTTTCCGCACTTCCCTAGAAGCCTACAATTATACAGGGAGGCTCGTCTCAAAGGTATGACCAGAGCAAAAAGCCCCCTCGAAGGCAGTTCTCCCCTTTGCCAAGGCCCTTATCAAAATTATTGCCTATGCTCCTCGAGAGAAGGATGGTGGCCAAAGAAGTACCGAGAGAGAACCCACCGAAGTTCATCGGCTTCGACATGACTAAGTCATGCGAATATCATATGGGGGAGAAGGGACACCATATTGATAATTGCCTAATGTTGAAGATTAGGGTTCAGAACCTAATTGACAAGGGCATCTTATCCTTCAAAGAAACATCACCCAATGTGCACAAGAATCCACTCCCTAACCATCCTAGGAATGTCAATATGATCTCAGATGGTGTTTATAGAAGCAAACACGCCTTTTTGGTAGATGCAAACAGCTTGCATGAAGTGCTAGTGCTAGCAGGACATTGTAGGGAAGGAAGCAACCTGACAAAGGAAAATAAGGTGGAGTGCATCATAGGTTGGTCAGGGCGGGCCTAGTTCGATGTGTGAGCGAGGAGAGAATGATTGCCATGATGGCGCCAGTTGTGATAGAATTATTTGACGGAGACTATGATAGTAACATTGAGGTAGGAGATGTTGAACCATGGGTGATCGACCTTGCGGTAGAAGAATTCTCAACAATTGAAATTGTAGGAAATGACATAACACCAGTGGTAATCAAATTACCACCCCTGGAAGAGGATGGGATTATAATTCTAGAGCCTCATTCAGTTTTTAATACTAAAAAGGTCCCTTGGGATTATGGAACAAATGAAGTGGATACCGTCACTAGATCGGGTTGTTGCTATGCACCCGTCGAGGGAACTGAAAAGGAACCTGTGACCGAGGAAGATGCCAAACAGTTCTTGGCAGTTGTAAAAACGAGCGAGTTTAATGTGGTGGAACAATTGCGAAAAATGCCAGCCCAAATTTCCCTATTGGATCTTTTTAAATCCTCCGAGAAACACAAGCTCGCCTTGTTAAAAGTTCTAAATGAGGTGCACGTCCCTGAAACGATCAATGATGCCCAATTGGAGGAGTTTGTAGGATCCATTCTTTTAAAGGATCAAATTGCTTTTGCGGACGAGAATTTCCCGCCAGAAGGTCGTAACCATACCAAAGCATTGCATATTTCGGTTAAGTGTCAAAACCTAATCGTTTCAAGGGTGTTGATTGATAATGGCTTTGCATTGAATATATGCCTGCTTGCTACTCTGCATAGCCTAGGAGTCGATATAGAAAGGATGTGCTCCGCTAAGAACCCTGTACGTGCGTTTGATGCTACTAAGAAGAAAGTGTTGGGTGAAATAGAGCTAGAGCTCCTAATTGGTCCTGTGACATTTCTAGTTTCATTCCAAGTTGTGGATATCCCGAGTGCGTTCAACTTTCTATTAGGAAGGCCATGGATCCATATTGCAGGTGCTGTGCCTTCTAGCCTCCATCAAAAGGTGCGATTTGTCGTAGATGGTAGACTTATTACTGTGCATGGAGAGGCTGACTTCAAAGTCTACAACGAAACAGCTATCCTATGCGTGGAGCCCCTATCTAATGAAGAATTGAGTTATCATACTCTCGAGCTAGTGTCCATGATTCATGTTCTCGTCGGTTCTTCTATGAACGTTCCCGAGCTGTCCAAGCTAGGAATGGTGGTCTGTAAGATTATGCTGGCAAATGGATATAGCCCTGGAGATGGCCTTGGATTGTATAGACAGGGAATCCGTAAGCCTATTGAAGCTGGAAGAGATACAAAGAAAAGAGGCTTGGGTTACATTGAAAGCTATAGAAAGGATAACAGCCAAGATGGCCGAGGCAAGCGTGGAGGCAGAGGTGAACGTGCTGGCCGAGGTGGCCAAAGCGATCAAGATGGCCAAGGTAAACAAGACGATTACGACGACTAGAAGGATTTAGAGAGGAGTCCTAAAAGGTTGCTTCCCCCGCACATTAATGAGATATTCCTAGGACCTCCTAGGATGCTCCAAGAGGAGAAAGTTGTTATCATAGGCATAGCTGAATTGTTCGAAGAAGGTATCGTAGGCACCATTCTGGCACACGAAAATGCGAGACCGTTTGGAAGCTCCACCAACCCCTCAGAGTAGGGTGGTTCTTTTTTGCTTAGTATAGCTATTTCCTTATGATTTTTTCCCATACGTGGAAACTATCAGTTATTTTCATTTACTGTTCATATCTTGTGAAACCCCAGATCTCGAGCCGTTGGTCTGGGGTGGTATATGTTGTAAGACGGCCTTATCTTTCTGAATTCAATAAAACATATGCATGTCTTATTAAGGACGTGTGAAGGTATCCCAAACCAGGCCTATGATGATAACCAGTACATCCCCTGAGGCTTGGGCTTTCATACGCTTCTTAAGTTTCAAAATTTTCTTGAAGCTAAACAAGTCCGATGATATGAGGATGAGTTTGTTAAATCATTTCTTAAAAAAAAATCTTTAAAAAAAATCTTTAAAAAAAAAAAAGGTTATAAGACCACATGCATTACATCCATTACCAATGTGTACTAACCTTCTTGCATCACATCTCAAGCATGACATCATGCATATTCATGATAAGAACACATGTGACTTGGACTTACACTAAGGAGACCTTTCAGAAACCGGTAGCGATGATGATGACAAAAAAAAGGGATTGAACTAGAATGGAACCGACGTGAGGAATCAAAACCACTAACAGCAGAACAGACAGTTATTGTAAATCTGGGTAATGTAGATGATATTAAGGAGGTGAAGATCGGGGCAAGCCTCCTTATGGCAGAAGCGAAAAGGATGATTGACCTTCTAAAAGAATACCAAGATGTCTTTGCTTGGTCTTACGCTGATATGCCTGGATTAGATCCGAAGATTGTAGAGCATGCCTTGCCAACCGATCCGAGTGTACCCTCCAGAAAACAAAGGCTTAGGAGGACAAAACCAGAATAATAAAAAAAGATTGAAGAGGAAGTAATGAAATTGTTGAAAGTCGATTTCATTGAGGCGGTACATTACTCTGACTGGATAGCCAACATTGTCCCCGTGATGAAGAAAGATAGCAGAGTTAGGGTATGTGTCGATTATCGGGATTTAAACCGAGCTAGCCCAAAAGATGACTTTTCGCTTCCACATATTGATGTCTTGGTCGATAGTACGGCAGGGTTTGAGTTATTCTCTTTTCATGGATGGGTTTTCTGGGTACAATCAAATTCGAATGAAGGAAGAAGATAGAGCTAAAACCTCATTTATAACCCCGTGGGGGACCTACTGTTACAAGGTAATGCCATTTGGTTTGAAGAACGCTAGGGCAACGTATCAAAAGGCTATGGTTGCGTTGTTCCACAATATGATGCATAAGGAGATCGAGGTATACGTAGACAATATGATCGTGAAATCAAGATTTGGTGAGAATCATCTTAGGGTCTTGCGCAAATTATTTGACCGTCTCCGGAAGTTCAAACTACGCCTCAATCCCGCAAAATACGTATTCGGGGCTAAATCTGGCAAGTTGTTGGGATTCATGGTCAGTAGCAGAGGCATTGAGATCGATCTAACCAAGGTCAAGGCTATTTGTGACTTGCGGCCACCATCTACTATTAAGGAAGTTCGAAGTTTGTTAGGGAGGTTGAATTACGTAGCAAGGTTCATATGTCAATTGTCAGAGACAGCAAGGTCGTTTTTCAAACTATTGAAGAAGAACGCAAAGATTGAATGGGATGTTGAATGTCAAAGTGCTTTTGAGAAGATAAAACACTATCTGACCCATTCGCCAGTCTTGGTCCCGTTAGTGGCAAGAATTCCTTTAATCTTATACCTCACCATCCATGACAAGTCATTAGGAGCTATGCTAGCCTAGAAAAGGTCTAATGACGAAAAGGAATGTGCAATATACTATCTCAGTAAAAAGTTTACCACATCTGAAATGAATTACTCAGAGGTTGAGAAGACATGCGTAGCCCTAGTCTAGGTATTGCACAGGCTACGCCAGTACACTCTTCATCACCACATTCTGCTAGTGACTGAGAATGATCTTATTAGATACCTTTTGGAAAAGACGGCCCTGATTGGAAAATTAGCCAAATGGCAAATTTTAATTTCGGAGTTCGACGTCCAAAGTCTGATTCAAAAATCTATTAAGGGGCGAGCCATAGCAGACATATTAGCAGAAAATCCCAAACATTTTAAGGACCTTGATGGAGACGATAGCACGGATGAACGAATCTTGTTCGTCTCCAACGACACGTGGACTATATACTTCGATGGTGCTGTTAATTTATCTGGTTCCGGCACTAGGGTAGTTCTGGTCTCTCCCGATAATCAGCATTACCCCGTGGCTGCCAAACTAACATTTCCTTGTACAAATAACATTGCGGAATATGAGGCTTGTATCCTCGGTCTCCAAGCAGCCATCGAGATGGGTATCCGAAGATTGCAAGTCTACGGTGATTCGGCCCTTATCATTTTACAAACTCGAGGCGAGTGGCAAACTCGAGATTCAAAAATGATCCCATATCACAAATTTCTTGAAGAATTGACGGAAGAAGTTGAAGAAATATCATTTGAATACTTGCCGAGATCTCAAAACCAGTTCGTTGATGCATTGGCCACGTTATCCTCAATGTTACAATGTAATGGGAGGTTTAAACATTGAACCATTGAGGATTGAGATTTTTAGACACCCAGCCTATTGTATGACGATAGGAGAAGAGCCCGATAGAAAGCCGTGGTACCACGACATTATGAATTATCTTAAAAGAGGTGAATTTCCTCAGGGAGTGGAATCGTCTGATAGGAAATACTTGACGAAGCTGGCATCGAAGTTTTTCGTCAGTGGTGAAGCACTTTACAAGAGATCACACGACTCAATTTTGCTGAGGTGTGTTGATGCTAACGAAGCCAATCACTTAATGAAAGAGATACATGAAGGAGAATGTGGCCCTCATATGAACGGCCATATTTTAGCAAAGAAAATCATGCGACTCGGCTACTTCTGGTTAGCCATGGAAACTGATTGTGTTCAACATGTCCGTTGTTGTCATCGATGCCAGATTTACGGAGATAGAATCAATGCTCCACCTAACGAACTGCATCAAATGTCACAGGCATGGCCTTTTTCTATGTGGGGGATCGACGTGATTGGGCCAATTAATCCTAAAGCTTCTAATGGACATCGTTTCATTCTGGTGGCCATCGACTACTTCACCAAGTGGATTGAAGCCAGTTCATATACCAATGTCATCGCTTAAAATGTGGCCAAATTCATCCGTCGTGATATTATTACCCGATATGGAGTCTTGGAAGCTATAATCACTGAAAATAGTTTGAACTTGAACAACAAAATAGTGGATGGACTGCTCAATGAATTTCGAGTTCGACACCTAAACTCTTCGCCATACCGTCCGTAGATGAATGGGGTGGTAGAAGCAGCAAACAAAAACATAAAGAAGATCTTGTCAAAAATGCTGAAAACTACCGTGATTAGCATGAGAGACTCCTATATGCGCTAATGGCATACCGGACATCAATTCGTACTTCGATTGGGGCAACTCCTTTTTCACTAGTGTACGGTATGGAAGCAGTTTTACCTGTGGAGGTGGAGATTCCTTCACTAAGGGTTCTCTCGCAATCAAAACTCTTAGAAGCCCAGTGGATTCAACAAAGGCATGAACAGTTGAACATGATCGACGAAAAAAGGCTACGAGCAATTAGTCATGACCAATGTTACCAGAAGCGGGTGGCGAAGTCCTTCAATCGAAAAGTCCACCCCAGGCTCTTCGAAATCAATGACTTGGTGTTAAGGAAAGTGCAGTCGACCAATCCTGACCTCGCGGCAAGTTCACACCGAATTACGAGGGACCTCACGTCGTCAAGAAAGTTCTTCCGGGTGGTACTTTAATTCTTGTTGAAATGGATGGCTGCGAGCTAACAAAACCTGTAAATGCTGATGAAGTCAAGAAGTGTTTTCCATGAATAAAATTAAAACTTTAGGGCCATTTCCTATGCAGTTCGAGTCACTTGGCACTTGCATCATGCATATTATCATGCACTTCATACATGCATAAGTGTTTATATGGCAGACATCTAGTCATTTCAATGAGGAAGTCAAAACAAAGAAGAAGGAGGAGCACAATTGTTATCATCTGAGATACTTCGCGGAGTTACTAATACAAGCTCAAAATGAAAGGAACGTCAGTATCATAAGAACGAACACAGAGGTAATGTTGTATCGTTCTCAATTTTTATCCCTTCTAAAATCGTTCATCGACACGATCTCTTTGGTTATTACATAAGGTTGCTTGGTCACCACAGCACAGGTAGGATCCCCTTTCTCTCTCTATATATAAATAAATAAATAAATAAACTTTATCATGAGAGTAGCACCAAGTAAAAGAAAATCGTTCAGGAAGAAAACTCTCAACATATTTTCAAATGAAAGTAAGGGAAATTTTTAAAATAAAAAAATCGCCCTTATTGAAAATTTGAATGGCATTCTTTGATTGTACATATGCTCCTTGCATTAAGATTTCCTTTGGAGGACATTTTGAGCAAGTGTTTGTGAAAACAAAAAGAAAAATGTTAAAAATGTCAAGTAGGAGCACTTAGGATGACGAAGGGCAAACCTTATCCAAACACGTCCTTTACACACATATTAGAGAGGATTTGATGAAATATGGAAACCATGTCACGGGACGGAGGGTTTCTTCGCAATGAATACATAGGTTGAAATGACGAAAGGCGTTTCGTTTCTTTACCCAAAGCAATCAAACATAACCCTTACTAGCCATTTTGAACTTGAATTGGGAGAATTTTTCAAATATCCCTATCAAGAACCACCCCACATCGAGTCAACATGGCGGTAAGATCGGCAAAAGGTGAGAAAAGTGGGTTAGGAATTTTCTTGCTTGTACTTGCATTAATCTTCATGTGTTGCTTTGCATTAAACTCGATCGAAAATTTAAGTGCTTTAGGATGATGAAGAACGGTTCTTTCTCTATCCTATACACTTTATCCTTTGCGTAACCCATTTGGGCCTATAATTTCGTTTCTTAAACCCTTGTTGGTGATCATCGACTGTACACTGGGGCAAGTGAATAGATGCCACCTTCTGAAGACATCAAGAGCACATCAAAGCATCAAGAGCATCTAGAACCATGAAAGTCATTAACTTCCAAGCTTCTTGAGGTTTATTGAATTTTCAAGATCAAATGTAATTTAGTAATTTTTGTAATCCTAGTCATTTTCAGGTTCTTCCTTAAATAAATAAATAAAAGAGAGAAAAAAAGAAAAAGAAAAAAGGGAGACTCGAAAATTTGAACTAGGGGGCAAAAAAAAAAATTAGCCTATTTGGTTCTACAGTTATATCCTCAATGAAACAAATGTAAAATCCCCAGTTAGAGTCTACATGCAATTTTAATAGACAAATGTACTCCCAATGAGGGTTGTCTTGTAATTTCAGCAAAATGCCACTTAGTTAAGTTTGTTCCCAACAAAGTCGATGTTATCCCCAGTGGAATGAATTGGCAGCGTGAAATCCCCAAGTGAAGTCAACGTACGGTTTTAATGAAGCAACCCGAGTCAAAGTTTATAGATGGAGTCACCCACGATTCCTCCCCCGAATCAATTCAATCCCCAATGGAGTCCCAATATGACGTATCATTAAAGGCCGCAAAATTCCCAACGGTAATCCTGAAGACCGAAGACTGAAGATCGGTGCTAAGACAGTAGTGATCACCAACCTTAGCCCTCCGCATATATTTTCTAAGTCAAAATGATCCTTTTTATTTCTCAATTCCCAATCCCAGCCTATGTTACAACCCTTTAAAGTCTCTTCTGATTATGGCACTTAAGTTAACATAAGATTTATATGTCTTAAGCTTCATTCGAAGGAGTGCATGCAAGATTATTTCTTCTCATTTTGCCGTGTTTTGACTTGTAAACGCGAAGCAAACTACGAAGATATTCCTTTCAAAGGCCTTGATTCGAAAGAGTACCCTTAGAAACCTTTTGACCAAGCCGACATTACTGTCCCGTAAAAGACCTTTCAAATTGATTAAATTGTATTCATTGCGAGCATTCCTAATAGCCTTCAACATAGGTTACGAGAGAATTGTTTCCCCAAGTGGAGTCAAATATCCCACATCAATGGTTGGGATCGAAAAGCCTTTTCTTGAGAGAGACTCATGGTGAGAAGACCCTTCCGATTAGGGCATACCAATTTGGCATTTTTAAGCATAATCCTTTAAGTTTATCCAAATCATTTTGCTAAAAAAAAAAAAACTTTCCTCCAAATAAATTTTTGATGATTAATGACATTTTTCAAACATTGAATGACAATTGCATTGAATGACATTCAAAAGTCTTCATGCATTTCAAAATCCAAGAATCCTGCTGCGACCACGGATTTCTTCAAAATCCCACTCCCAGATGAGAGTTTCAAAATTGCAAAACATTTTCAAAAAACCCACACCTAGATAAGGTGACTTTCAAAATTTCAAAACATTTAAAAAAAACCCACACCCAGATGAGGTGCATTTCAAAATTTCTAGAATGGTATCTTAAGGCACATTGAAGTATGTAGACATGTGGTCTTGTCTTGTAGCTTTAGATGCGATGATTTTAATAGTCTCTTTGTAAGTGTACGCAGGTTAGCAGCCTCGGAGCATTCACCCTCCACAAGTGATGGCGACCTGTAGCCTCAGATGAAGACTCACTTTGACCCCCAAGTGGAATGGTCCATTTATAGTCCTTCTGCGAGTGTACGTGGGTTAGCAGCCTCGGAATCTCCGTAAGCGATCGCAACACATAGCCTCAATAGACTATTCGTTAAAATCAACCCCCCATGTGGAACGGTTGCTTTTCCAAATGAGTCAGTGCAGGTGTTCAAATGACACCCCGGAATCCTTTTCATCAACAAATCCGTGAAGACATTCAAGTGACATCCCAGATCTATTTCAAGATTGGAGAACTCGAGGATTGAAGCCTCATTTCCATCAAAAGTCCGTGAAGATGTTCGAGTGACATCCCAGAATCCTTTCCATCAACCGCTCCGTGAAGGTGTTCGGGTGACATCCCGGAGTCCTTTCTACTAACCAGTCCGTGAAGGTGTTCGAGTGACATCTCTAAATTCTTTTCATCCCAAGATTGGAGTGCTTGTGGATTGAAGCCTCCTTTCCATTCAAAAATCTCCCATCAAGTAAGTATCCCTTCCCCTTAGTTAATTTTAGTTCTATTTTTCTTTTAAAAAAAATGAATGATGAAAATGAACAAACAAACAAACACAAAAAAAAACTATAAAAAAAAAAAGGAGAAAAAAAGGGGGAACCAAAGCAGGCAATTACAAATATCTCAAATGGCTTCGAGACTCGAGGTAAGTACATCTCAAGGTATGTCCCTAATTTAAAGTCCTTTTTTTTTCTTTAATTCATTTCATGTCATCGTGTCAGGTTCGTCAATAAAATTCAGGTGTCATGTTAGTCTTTGAAAGGTACCTCTTCGAGCTTTCTCTCAAAGAAGGGTAGCTGTTGACACGTGAATTTTTTTTCGACAGTCGAAGTTAGAAAATTCGAGATGAGACCCTCGGTAGCGATGAGACTTGTTTTCTTGACCAAAAAAATTAAATTTGCGTCTTTAATACTTTAATTGCATATAAGTGTCAATTTAGCATAGATATGTAGATTTAGATCTTTAAATTTTACATTTTCATAATAATGGTCGAATGTTGATTTCCTAGTCAAACTGTGAAATTTAACCTTTAATCAAAGAAAAAATGAAAATTTCGTTAGTTTCTAATTTTATTTTAGACATTTGATTTAGGGACAGAAAAATTTAGAAATCTCGGGTCCGATAAAAGAAATTTAAAATCGCAAAGTCGATCGACCATTTAAAGCATTATATTTGATATCGCACGATTAGATTCGCACTTCTCTTAAGATCGCGCCACTTGGCACAACACCATAAACCCTAAAAGGAAAATCCTTAACTTTTGATGATTGGAAAGTTGTTCTCGGATAAAGGAGAGGTGGCGGCACAAAAGGACAGTGAAAAAGAAAAAAAAAAACAAAAAGCAACAGAGAGGGAGCAAAAACGGGGGCTTCTTGGTTGAAGGAGGGGGGCTTCTTCGTTTCCAGAGAGGAGAAAACAGAAGACAGAGGAAAAAGGGAAAAAGTTGCTCGCGCGAAGAAAATCGTGGCTACCTTGTCACCCGCCGCTCCGGCCACTTCGTTCGTCGTCGACCGTCGCTAATCCCAGTAGCTTAATCTTGCTGACCGACCAGATCCCTTGATGACCTGCGTCGGACATGGACGAACACCACGCCGGAGATGCCATTTCTTCGCCGGTGATGGCCTTGGGTTAAAACCCCACCCAGTCAGCTTTCTGTTCTCATTGTTATGCTAATGCATATTTCGTTTTCATTTGGGTTGATTGTTTGATCGAAAATTTCTTGTTGGAAATGAGTCTGGTCTCTAGTGTTAATGTTTGTGGTTGGAGCAACTATCTAACGACGGCCGTGCGTCTCGACGGCGATCTGGTGGTAGTCGAGGTAGTCGGCGACGAGGGCGTAGGCTCGATGGTGGTCGTCGCCATTGGTGGTAGGCGTCGACTGTCGGAGTTAAAAAAATTTCTGACGAGCTCAAAGTTCTTGGTGACAAACTCGAAGAAGCCTCGGGGAAGAAGAACCACGAAAGCAAACCAAAAAATAAAAAAAGATAGAAAAGTGAAACAAAAGAAAGAAAGACCAGAAAATAATAATAGAAAATTAAAAAAAAAATGAGTATAAAAAAGGGGAATTTGAATCATGGAACAGCTCATCTTGTAGGCTATGCGGCTGAATCTTTGAGCCCGGTTGAAATTTTTTTTTTTTTTTGGGACTTGGGCTTTTGTTGATTTAAAGGGGAATTGGGCTTGAGCTGCCCATAATAGAATTCTGACCACATTGCAAGCTGAACCCGAATCTTTGCGATCTGGTT
>BCNH02000001.1:8349161-8407508 GCA_001662345.2 Metrosideros polymorpha var. glaberrima | reverse complement strand
GCTTTCGATTGATTATACTTTTGGATCAATCTTTGACCATACAGTTCCGTACATTGACTGCAAACCGAAGGACAAATTTGCCGTAAAAAGGACAGCATAATTAAATAGAAAAGATCGAATAAAATTTTGCGGTCGGTAATGTATGGCTCGAATTACTCAAAGCGACCGTTGTCACATACGTTTGACCTGCATGCATGACATTAGGATAAAATCATTGCCTCGAGACAATGACCTTAGTTATTCGACCAAAAAAAAAAAGACAATGACCTTAATTATGGTTGAAAATTTCCAACGTAAGAGAAAAATCATGAGTTAGATTAGGATTTAAAGTCAGCATATTCAATCGAGAAATTAATAGTAGATTTGGTGGGATTTTTCTTCTTGTCCATATTAAATTCTGACTTTTAGGAGAGAGGGTTTTACGGCTGAGAAATAGAAAATTAAAAGTTGTGAACTTGCTCAGTCAATGCTTTAAATCAAAGTCAAACTCAAATACTAAACTTGGAATATTGCTACAAAATCAGGAACCCAACACACAGGAGAAAGCTGCGAATCCAGCCTAGATTGTATCAACGTTGACCAAGATCCTTCGGTTCAGACATATCATGAGTCGGCTACGCAACCCTAACATGAGTTGGCTCCCAAAAGATGCTTGAGGATTGAGAAATTCGATCCAGAAAAAAAGGGCTTTTGGTTTACTTGTGATGTGTACACAATCACACATGAATGAAACCAAGCTATGATCAATTTGATAAGTCAGTCTAGTTAATAAAACAATGGCACAAAGACAAGAAGCTCAATCTAGGTAATTTACTTTGATGCGATTTGTGAAGCCGAGACTTGAGATCGAGTATTGACATGGCTGCTCAGGATTAATTTTCGAAAGTTTAAGCCATCAAAAAATTAGATCGATATCATTTTTCTCAACTACCGAAATTACTTGATATTTGTTTCCATGTTAGAGATCGCGTTATGGTTTTGTAAATGACTAGTCATGCCTCTATATGCTTTGGCCAAATTCCCTAAAAAAACTCAAACTTTAGATTAGTCTCAATTCTGCCTTGAATTTTTTTTTATCTCAGAAAAAATCCTTAGTTTTAGGTCCAGTCTCAAATTTGTCCCAAATTTTTTTTGTCTCAGAAAAAACCTCAAACTTTAGGTCCAGTCCTAAATTTGCCCTGAATTTTATTTTGTCTAAGAAAATAACAAACTTTCAATCTATTCTCAAATTTATTCCCGTGATCCAGTTCCAACTTAATGTTGTATTTTTACATCAATAACAACTCCACATCAACAATGTGACACGAAAGGATATCTCCAAAATGAAACCGTTCTAATATATGAAAATTAGGAACAACAAATGGCGATTTTTGGACAAGCGATTAATGTGGGCAGATTTTGGACTAGAGTAAAAATTGGTGATTTTTCTCTTAAACAAAAAGAATAAGTTTTGGGTAGATTTGAGACTAAATCTAAAGTTTGAGGTTTTTTCTAAAACAAAAAAAAAGTTCGGGGTAGATTTGAGATTGAACCTAAAATTTAAGGTTTTTTTCTAAAACTGAAAAAAGTTTGGGGCAGATTTGGGATTAGGCCTAAAGTTGGGGGTTATTTTTCTCTTAGATGAAAAAAAGTTCGGGGTAAAATTGGGACTAGACCTAAAGTTGGGGGTTATTTATAAAATTAGGCCTCTACATGCCTATCAAACTTAAGCTTTTTAGATGGATCAATTGACAAATTATACATTATTTTACGTGATACGAGAAAATAAGATCTTGTAATATATATCATTTGTCTCCATCTTTCGAAATAAAATTGCACGCCAAAGCTAAAGGCCAGATGTCCGCTTACAAGTCAAATTGTTGGTAAGTTGTTCCAACAATGTTTTGAATTTCTTCACTATATACACGAGGAAAAAGGAAAAGAAAATACACAAATGAAGATAAATCGAACACGTTTCATATGGGATATTATAACAGAGCTTTATAATTGATAAGTCAAAACTCCTTGTGGGTCTCACAAGAAGCCTTTTCTTTGTAAATCTGAAAAGATTATATGATTTGAATATGTCATATGAAAAGTATACATCGCACGTTCTTTGACAAAAACTTAAAGCTTGATAAAGCTGATTTCACACTTAATTAGATAATTCAGAGATAGGAGGTCTTGGGATCGATGTATTCTAATTTCCATTGCACTTATAAAATCTTTCCTTATGTTTTATCACTCTTAATCAATTTTCTAGGAGTTTGCATGTTGTGGATATTTATCAACACGACATATCTCTCTCTCTCTTAGAAACAAAGAGAAGAATTGCTCTTTTGTTGGTGCCACCACTATCGATCACTCAACTACCATCTCTGTCACTTGATCATAAAGCGACAATTAAGGTTGCTTGTCTAAGGTAACCCGGCTAGCAACCTCTAACAGTCGATTACGTGCATAAACTTTTGCGAGGAAGTACGGGATGGAGAATAAGGAAAAGAGCAAAAAAAAAAAAAAAAGAATACATCTCAGTTGTTAAAATCAAGCATACTGATGTGTTGATTTTTAAGGGCGTAAACTAAACTTAAAAAAAAAAAAATCATTTTTAGATTTGAAGAATCTTAATCACTAAAATTGTACTCAGCTGATAAAAGAGAGAGAAAAAAAAGAATCATTAGTTGAACTAATCGCGGATCTGACATCTTGTGGACACAATCCTAGGATCAAGATTATCTTCACTCTGTACTCTGTTGCTTACTGCCGTTTCAGAATCTCCAGGTGCATCGATTTGATGATAATTGAACTTTTTGTGGCTTCCGAGGAACCACACACAGATTCGTGGTACCTAATTGTGACGTTTGTCCTTAACCACAGCTTGCCAATGCCGACAATTTTGATCTAGAGACACTTAATAACAATTCGATATTTAAATCATCGAATTAAGTACTTTCAGTTGGAGAAAAATTGAGGAATTGCATATTATTTGACCGAAGGGTGGTAGTTATACCTGAAATATATGTAGAGGAAAGGAAGGAGTCAAACAAAGAAATTAGCAAATCTAGAAGATAACTGAAATTACAAAGTCATTACAATCTCAAACAATCTAACGAAAAACTCATAATATTCTGACATAATTCTAACACCCCTCAAAAGATCATCGGAAACTGGTTGAAGTTTGGACAAGGAACTAAAAATTATGCAAGAGGAGGAGCCTTTGTAGACCATCCGTGGGTTGAATTGCATAAGAGACATGGACAAGATCAATAGTTTGTCGACGAAGGATGCTGTCGAGCAAAGTGCACGTCATGCTCGATATGTTTATTGCGCTCATGAAATACCGCATCTCGGGCGATCTGAATGGTGGCTTTGTAGTTGCATCGACTAACAGTGGGTGAATCCTGAGGAACACCTATGTCTTCCGAAAGCCAACACCGCAGCGAGCTCAACACTAGTATCGGCCTAAGCATGATATTCGGTGTTAGAACGTGAGTTACTGGCTTGCTTCGTACTACGCCAAGCAATTAAAGAGCCACCAAGCAAGACACAAACCCCGTTGTAGAGATGTGATCATTGATGTCCCCAGCATTAGTTAGAAGGATAGTGAAGACATTTCATAAGGTCCCCTTAACATAATGCATAATATGTTACATCGGCAGTAGACATAAACTAACTCACTGGACAAATCATGTAGCCTATGTCACGATGGATAAGAACGAGATATACTAAACTGCCAAACTACTGTTGATAGAGTATAGCGTCTCGCCACAGGGTGCCATAAAAAAGGTCTTGCTTGGCATTGGGCTCGGTGGGAGTACAATATGCCCTATTGTCAGTCAAACTTGCTTGAAAGATTTCATTGGAGACATATTTGGTTTGTGTGAGATAATAGCCATCTAAGTCAGAAGAAACTTCTATGCCCAAGATATAATGAAGCAAGAAGATCTTTCATCTCAAAATGACGACTGAGATATTGCTTCATATGTGTAGCTCCTCCGATGTTATCTCATATATTGATCATATCATCCACACAAAGAAAAATCAATGGAATGTCTCAATTGCACTGACGAACAAACAATGCTTCATCATGAAAGCTCGATTAGGATCCAAATAGTACTGAATTTGGCAAACCATACGTGTCGTGCCTGTTTCAATCCACAAAAGGGATCTTAAGAGACAACAAACCTTACTAGGAGGAGGTTGCATATACATTTCCTTGGTAACATGTAGAGCTGTTAAATGGGTGGATCGAGTTAAGTTTGGATCAGGTCAAAAATGGTCCGACCCATATAGACCCATTTAATCCGTTTTGACCTATTTTCATATAATACAAATTTAGCGACTCATACTTGATCCGACCCATATCCAACCCATACTCAACTCAAGCTATATTGTTAAAACACTTTCATATTTAATCTAATTCAGGAAATTTTTCTTATAATATTTTGAAAAATTTATACTCTTAAATCATTGTGGATAATTTTTATAATTTAAAAAAATTGAATTATTTTTTTATTTTTAAAATTTATTTTTTATTTTTATTTTTCTCTCTTCTTTGTTTCTTCTTCCTTCTTCTAGCGCTGGTCGCTGGGCCTCGATGACGGTCGGTGACTGGCCATCGACACGGCCAAGGTGGTTGAGCTCGATGAGCCATGGCCGAGTCACGAGCCTCGGCTGAGCTTGGTGGATGAGCTTGAGGCTCACTAGATTTGGGCGAGCTCTTGGCAATCGAGCGCGACACTGGCAGGCTTGAGCTTGCCAGTTGCGGCTGAGCCTCGAGGCGGGCTCAAGCTTGCCAACTGTTGCTGAGCCTCGAGGTCACCCGAGGCCGGCGAGCTCGAGCCTCGGCCAAGGCTATCGCCAGCCAGTATGGCGGAAGGTGGAGGTTGGCTATAGGAAGAAGAAGAAGAAGAAGAAGAAGAAGAAGAAGAAGAAATTAAAGGATTCGATTTTTTTTTTTAAATATTCAAAAATCTCTTATGACTCACTTAAGATATTTAGAAGTTAACCCACTTATGACCCATTTTAAATCCATTTGGGACCCACTAAGTTTTTAAATAACCCATTTTATGACTCACCTAAATCTTAATGCAACCCATTTATGACCAATTTCCCTTAAATATGGGTCAGATATGGGTTCTAGATCCATTTTGCCACCTCTAGTAACAAACCATTCAAGAATGCATTCTTGGCATTTATCTAATATAAATTCCATCAACACAACTACAATGAGGCATCGCATTGGAGTAAGTCGTGCAATGGGGGCAAAGGTATCATCCTAATCAACATCATATTCCTATCAAAAGCCTTTAGCTTTGAGTCATGCTTTGTAGTGTCAACAGATCCCTTCGTGTTTGTTTTTGTCACACCCCAAATCCACAGGAATAGGAGAATGATACGACTGTCCTTCCACACGAAGGACGCAGCCTTGAGACATAGCCAAAGAACCTGTTATCAAAATATACATCTCCAACTATATATATTTGATAAATCAATAGATTTGGTTACAACATTAGAGTTTTTAAAATCCAGCAAAAGAATATGTACAATTTAGAACTCATCCAACCCAATAAACTAAGAAAACAAAAATACAACTCCTTTAGGCTATACAAAAAAATACAACCAAAAGTCCCCGTTGAGCGCTCTTATACTAATGGCCACTAACCGAGGAACCTCAAAACATGTAAGATGAGAGGTATGAGCAACCACAGCCCAATGAGTATTACATTTATTCTAAGTAGATCAAGCACCTATTATGTATATATACAAAACCATAACAAAACTCCATAATGTCAAATCCAGTTAATAATATATATACCATTTCAAATATAAGTTGTTTCCTTTTAGCAAAAGTATCCATTTCACAATAATGGCAAAATAAAATATCAACGGTCTAACCCATTGATTAATCTCATAAAAACAAATGCCAATGGTATATTTCATTAGCCAATCTCAAACTTAAATGTCCAATCGTGATCACGCAGAATGCCCCATGATTTCTAACCCAAAAAAAAAAAAATGCCCCATGATAAGGCAACCAAGCTCTTCCCCTTGGCGAGGTCTTTACTTATATTGCCGGTAGTTGGCCCATAAGAATATCCTAAATTATTATGCATATCCACAAGCCCCATAACGGACTCATAACAACACTGAGCATCAACATCATCCTCCACAATCCACAAAGCCAATCCAGAATAAATATCACAAATCAAACATACAATCTTTCCGCCACACGGCTCATTCACCTTAATTACCTTTTGGAAAGCATTTTTCAAGTCATATCTGAACTCGTTTCACAAACTAGTTCGCAAGGCAATACATCTTTTCACAATACATTTCCTAAAACTATTCTCAATTACAAAAATGTAGAAAATGCTCGATCCAATTTTATGTAACAAAAATTCTCTTCTTAGTTCAATACATATATATCAAACCTCTAATATTTTCAAGACATGGATTTCACAAAACCAAAGAAGAAATAGCATCACTCACTTGGAATGCCCAAAATCAAACACCATATAGCTAGATGACTCGACGATCTTGTAATCCTAAAAATTAAACGAGAATTGACGTCAAAATCGAGTAAAACTCTACCTCAACTACGAAATGGCTAAATGACGCTTAAATGCTAACAAGACAACTCATAGGCGCCAACAAATCACACATCCAAAGCAATTACTCAAGCCGTTCGCAAAGTGACGCTCGTACGCAAAACTAAAAAATAGTCACTTTGGTCGAACCGTTGCTTGAGATCAACTCCCATCATATTCACAGCTCCACAACACTATAATCCATCAATTCCATGAAAATCCATAGCTTAACAACACAAAAATCAAACTTTGTAACTCAAATTTCGCAAACCCCCAATTTTTAAACCTTAATTCTAAAACTACTCAAATCGGATGAATGAGGGGTGTGAGCGTTTACCGAGTGTTGTGACATGTAGTAAAATGGGCTCGGCGAGGCGTCCGTGGCTTGTGCGCAAAACCCCAATTTCCTTTTCTCTTCTTCTTCTCTCTTTTCCTTTCTCTTTCTCACGAGCAAGCTCTTGGGTTCTTTTATAAACGAGCACCACATATCTGCTTTTTCTTGTCCCCTTTGTTGACTTTGTCAATTTTTTTTTTTATTAAAGGTGGGTTCCACCACCTTTTGTCTTAATAAAAGAAAGCCAATATTACAATCTATCTTTCTTAAAAAAAATTTCATCCTGAAAATTTACACTTACCTTAACTTTCAAACAAATGAGGGTATTTGCATCTCATCTCCTTCTCGAGTTTTCAAGTGGCCTCTCTCTCTCTCTCTCTCTCTCTCTCTCTCTCTCTCTGGTTCTGCCATTGGATCTTTACATAATGAATGGTCCTCCGCCGCAACATTTGATCATTCATATCGACGATATGAATAGGTTGTTCTTCATAAGTCAAGTTCTCCCTTAACCTTAACGGTGTAAAATCTAGCATATGTTTCGGATTCGATACATTTTTGCACAATAAAGAGACATAGAAGACATTATGAAAGCTGGATAGTGATGTTGGCAAAGCCAGTTTGTAAGCAACTTCGCCAATCTTGTCTAAGATCAAGAATGGTCCCACATGCCTCAAGCTCAACTTGCCACGTGTGCCAAATCTCATAACACCCTTAGTAGAAGAAACTTTCAAGAATACGTAATCTCCCTCGCTGAATTCTAACTTGTGCCTTTTAAGGTCCGCATAACTTTTCTAACGACTTTGAACTGTTTTAAGACTCTTTTGAACCAACCTAACTTTCTCTTCTGACTACTGTATGAACTCGGGGGCCAGTTAATCTCTTCTCACCAACATTGTCCCAACAAATAAGACTTCTACATTTTTGGCCATACAAAGCTTCAAAAGGTACCATCTTAATGCTGAAATGATAACTGTTGTTATAAGAAAATTCAGCCAAATGTAAATGTTCTTCTCATGAACTATCAAAGTTAATAGTGCATGATCTCAACATATCCTCTGAGGTTTGAATCGTTCTCTCTAACTACCCATCTGTTTGTGGATGAAAAGCTATATTGAAGTTGAGTTTAGCACCCAACGATCCTTGTAAACTCTTCTAAAAGTTAGACACAAATCTGGGATCCTTGTCAGAAATGATGCTTACTAGAACTCCATGAAGCTTTACTATCTCATTAACATACTGTTTCGCCATGCCTTCCTACGAAAGACCAAATCGATATGTTAAAAAGTGCGCGGATTTAGTCAATCGATCAACAATCACCCATAAAGCATTCTTACCACTTAATGTCCTCGGTAGACCAACTACAAAATCCATGTTGATATGCTCTTATTTCCATCTAGGTATCTCTAGAGGCTACAATTGTCCACCTGGTTTCCTATGCTTAATCTTCATTTGTTAGCAAACTAGACATTGATTGACAAAATTTACATCTTTCTTCATGTTGACCTACCAAAAGTTTTCTCTCAAGTATTTATACATTTTAGTGCTTCTTGGATGAATTGAGAAACTAGTGCTGTGAGCTTCCTGTAATAACTCCTTTTTCAGTTTTGAAACTTTAGGAACACATAGCCGACCATAAAACCTCAAGGAGCCATCTACATGTATACTGAAATTTGCTTGTCCTCCAGTTTCCGCCCCTTCTCTGATTTTTCGCAAATGAGAATTGTCATTCTGTTTAGCCTTGATCATGTCAATCAACGTTGGTTGTACTCGAAAATTAGCTAATCGAGCACCAAGCTGATATACCAAGACTTCCAAGTCCAACTTCCTCATATCCTCAAAAATAGGTTTTTGAGAAGGGAGCAAAGTTACCATATTCCCAAAGGAGTTACGACTCAAAGTATCCGTTGCCACATTAGCCTTACCTAGATGGTAATTGATAGATAAATCATAATCCTTCAGAAGTTCTAACCATTTTCTTTGCCTCTTGTTCAGTTCTTTCTGAGTAAAGGTATACTTCAAACTCTTGTGATCGGTATAAACTTCGCACTTTTCACCATACAAGTAGTGCCACTATATTTTCAAGGCAAACACAATTGTTGCTAACTCCAAATCATGAGTAGGGTGATTTTTTCATGTGTTTTCAACTGTCTAAAAACATAAGCAACAACTTTATCACCTTGCATGAGAACACAACCCAAACCTTCCTTAGACGCACTGCAATAAACTATGAAGCCACGTGTTTCTGAAGGTAAAGTCAATATAAGAGCTTATACTAACTGCCTTTTCAATTCTTGGAAACTGCTCTCACATTGATCCAACCATATAAATTTAACTTATTTCTAAGTTAGGCAAGTAAGTGGACCAGCAAATCGCCTGTAATAACCAATTAACCTAAGGAAACTTCTTATTACTATGACATTGGTAGGGTGATTCCATTGAACAACTGATTCAACTTTCTTTTGGTCAATCAAAATGCTATCCTTCGAGATCACATGACCCAAGAATTTTATATGATTAAGCTAGAAATCACACTTACTGAATTTGGCATACAACTTCTTTCCACACAAAGTCTGCTGGACAAATCTCAAGTGTTGCTCGAGTTCCTCCAAACTTTTCGAATACACCAAAATATCATCAATGAACATCATAATGAATTTGTCTAGATATTCCCTGAACACCATATTCATCAAATGCATAAAAGCAGTAGGCGCATTTGTTAATCCAAAAGGTATAACAAGGAATTCGTAACGCTTATACTTTGTTCTGAAAGCAGTTTTAGGTATATCGTAAACTTTTATCTTCAACTGATGATATCCTTGATTAAGATCGATCTTGAAAAATACTTGGGTTCTATGAAGTTGATCAAATAAATCATTAATTCGAGGCAAAGAATATTAGTTTTTTTTATTTGTCCCTTGTTAAGTTTTCGGTAGTTTATACAAAGCCTAATACTACCATCATTCTTTTTTACAAACAGAACTGGAGCTCTCCAAGGTGAAACACTAAATTTGATAAAACCCTTATCTTTTTTTTTTTGGTTGGATAAAAAAAAAACCCTTATCCAAAAGCTCTTGTAGCTGCGTTTTCAACTCTTTCAATTTAGCAAGTGCCATCCAATACAGTGCCTTAGAGATTGGTGCTGTACCGAGCATCAATTTAATATGGAACTCAATTTTTTTGTCAAGAGACAAACCTGGTAAATCCTCAGGAAACACATTATGAAATTCTCTAATAATAGAAACATTTTCCAACTTCACTACATCTTTACTTGTATCTTTTACAAAAGCTAGATAACTACAACAATCTTTTCTCAAAAGTTTCCTCACTTGCAAAGCCGAGATTAACCTTGGAAAAGTGTCTTTACAACTTCTCGAAAAAGAGGACTCGGTTTGATTCGGAAGTCTAAAAATTACTTTCGTCGAAAAACAATCAACAGTAGTATGATATTTAGATAACCAATCCATTCCTATAATAACATCAAAATCTCGAATATCTAAGTCCACTAGATTCACAAACATTTCAACATTATCAATCTGGAGCGTACATCTCTTAAGCACACGATTAGCAACTAAGAAATCACCAGTAGGAGTATTAACATACAAATCATATTCAAGAGACTTAGGCAACACATCAATCTTCTTTGCAAACTCAGTAGAAACAAAGGAATGCGTAGCAGTAGGGTCAAATAACGCATAAACACATTGCGAAGCAATAGAAATATTACCTCCAACCACTGCGTTAGATGTCGTAGTATCCTTTTCTGTCGTAGCAAAAACTTTCCTAGTATTCTTTTGTCTTTGATGGTCTTCTTGGGGTCTACTAACTGAAGGAACATTCTTCCTCATGGAGCAATTGCGTGCTAATTATCCTGATTGTCCACACACAAAACATGCTCTACCATCTGCAGTGACATTCCTCTGAGTAGGGCAATCACACGTAATATGTCCCATTTTCCCACAAAAGAAACATCCACTTGTCTTGCGGTAACATGGACCGCCATGATGTCTCCCACAAGTAGTACAAGGGCCCTTGTTACCATGATTTCTGAACTTTCCTAGCTGATTGAAATCTCTTCGCTTTTGCTACCACTAGATTGGCTATCATGGTACTCAGTGAACTTGAACCTCTTGTGCTGGAGTGTACCTTGTATGCCTCTTTTCAACATGTCTTTCTCCACTATAATGGCCCGATCCAAAATATCTTTGTACATTGTTAGTGTAAGCGGTGTGAGTATAGTATAAATATCATATCGAAGCCCTCACTGAAAGTGTTGAGCCCTGCATTTTTCACTGGTCACGAAACCTTCTACTCAATTGATTAAAATGGCTTGCATACTCCATAACCGTTGAAATAATCGCATCCCTGTCACCAAAGGCAGGTCTAGCCCCTTCCCACCAACAATCAACTTTGTCTTCTAGATATCTCGTCGCAAAGTTGACCTTTTGATCATCATGAACATTTTCGCTCTAAAAATCCCCTCAATGTTTCTAATCCAACGATCGGCCTTAAGATGATCTAAATTCCCATCGTATTTAGGTGGGTCTACCTTTCTGAATTGGGCGAAGGTGCATGAGTCTGCAATTTCACCTTTACTTAACTCATTCGCATGGCAATACTAATGAACCATTGCTTAAGTGATATCAGCTCGAGGAATAGGCTCTTGGGACTCATTATTGAGTTTTTGCAAGTTGGGACTTCTATCATACTCATCCTCCAGTCTCCTTTTTGAGGTTGCGCCATGAGAAACTTGAGGCCTAACTCTAGTGTCGGGCATAGCGACTCGTTTGCCTATACTATTCTTGCAAAGCGAGGCAAGTGTCTCCGAGTCAGGATGCATAATCACCTAGTCCAAATGAAATATAACCTCAGTATCTAAACATTTAACGCACTGAAACTATCATACAATCTCACTACGTCCCACAAAATCTAGTCTATACCCAAACAAAATATAACTAAAGCTCTGATACCAAAGATGCCACACCCCAAATCCACAAGAATAGGGGAACGACACGGCCATCTTTCTATATGAAGAACGCAGCCTAGAGATATAACCAAAGAACTTGTTATCAAAATATACATCTCAAACTATATATATTTGATAAACCAATAAGTTCGGTTACAACATCAGAGTTTCCATAATCTAACAAAAGAATATGTACAATATAGAACTCATCCAACCCAACAAACAAATGACAACAAAAATACAACTCCCTTAGGCTATACCAAAAAATACGACCAAAAGTTCCCATCGAGCACTCTCGTACGAACGGCCAATAATTGAGGAACTTAAAAACATGTAAGATGAGAGGTATGAACAACCATAGCTCAGTAAGTTGTACATTTATTCTAAGTAGATTAAGCACCTACTATGCATATATATAAAACCATAACAAAACTCCATAATTTCAACTCCAGTTGTTGATATTTGTACCATTTCAAATATAAAGTTGTTTCCTTTTAGCATAAGTATCCATTTCATAATAATGGTAAAATAAAATATCAACAGTCCAGCCCATTGATTAATCTCATAAAAACACATGCTAATGGTCTATTCCATTAAACAATCTCGTACTCAAATGTCCAATCGTGATCACGCATAGTGCCCCGTGACAAGGCGACCAAGCTCCCCCCTTGGTAAGGTCTTTACTTATATTGCCGGTAGTTGGCCCACAAGAATATTCTAAACTATTATGCATACCCATAAGCCCCACAACGGGCTCATAACGACACTGAGCATCAACATCATCCTCCACAATCCACAAAGCCAATCCAGAATAAATATTACAAATCAAACATATAATCTTTTTGCCACACAGCTTGTCCGCCTTAATTACCTTTTGGAAAGCATTTTTCAAGTCATATTCGAACTCGTTTCACAAACCAGTTCGCAAGGCAATACATCCTTTCACAATACATTTCTTAAAACCATTTTCAATTACAAAAATGTAGAAAATGCTCGATCTGATTTTATGTAACAAAAATTCTCTTCTTAGTACAATACATACATACATACACATATATATATTTCGAACCTCTAATATTTTCAAGACATGGATTTCACAAAACCAAAGAAGAAATAGCACCACTCACTTGGAATGCCCAAAATCAAACAACATGTAGCTAGATGACCCGACGATCTCGTAATCCTAAAAATTAAACAAGAATCGATGTCAAAATCGAGTAAAACTCTACCTCAACTACGAAATGGTTAAATAACGCTTAAACGCTAACAAGATAACTCATAGGCGCCAACAAATCACACACCCAAAGTGGTTACTCAAGCCGTCCGCAAAGCGATGCTCGTGCGCAAAACCCAAAAATAGTTACTCTAGTCAAATTGTTGCTCAAGATCGACTCCCATCAAACCCACAACTCCACAACACTATAATCCATCAATTCCATGAAAACCCATAGCTCAACAACACAAAAATCAAACTTCGCGGCTCAAATTTCACAAAACCTCAATTTTTAAGCCCTAATCTGAAAACTACTCCAATCGGATGAACAAGAGGTGCAAGCGCTTACTGAGCATTGCGACGCGTAGTAAAACGGGCTCGGTGAGGTGTCCGTGGCTTGTGAGCAAAACCCCCTTTTCCCTTTCTCTTCTCCTTCTCTATTTTCCTTTTCTTTTCCTCTCTCTTTCTCACGAGCATGCTCTCGTGTTCTTTTATAAACGAGCACCGCAAATCTGCTTGTTCTTTTCCCCTTTGTTGACTTTGTCAACTTTTCCTTTTTCTTTTTTTTAAAGGTGGATCCCACCACCTTTTGTCCTAATAAAAGAAAACCAATATTACAGTTTTTATCTTGTAGGCTCATTTGCAACTACTGCAAGCTTATGATGAGGAAGATCAATGCAATCCCAAGTATGGTTCTTCTTAACGTCTGCAATTCTTCAGACATTGCTTACTACTATTGAGGGTTAGATCGAGCTTTACAATATGGTTGAGGGTCATAAAATGTAATAGAAAAACAACAATGATCTTGAAGATGAGAGGAAGTTGTTGTACTCTAGTGGAATGACGAGAAAATGAAGAGTAGGGAGACACTGACATGTTCAAATCTACCGATGGGGTAGACTCCAACGGAGGCATTGTTACATATTTCAATAGTTTTGAAATATTTGAAAGTAACGGCTTTGATAATAGTTATAACCGCTATTAAAGCCAACATTTTGTAATGGTTTGGCAACGGCCATATAACGGCTTTATAACGGCTTTGTAATGCTTGGTTGATTTCTTCATAAATTCTTCATTATTTTATAACGGCTATATAATTGTCTTCTTCTTTAATAATCACTAATTGATTTCTAACGGTTTCGTAACGACTCTCTCTTTTATTTTTCCTATAAATTTCAACATCAAACCACAATCCTAAATAATGCACTGAGTTTTTTTTTGGTCAAGATGCACTGAGTTAAAAAGATAATTCTTTTCACTCTCATTCTTTTTTTTTTTATCTTTACTGGGCTATACACATAACATTTTTCTTGTCTATTCTATTATTCTATGCGGAGTAAAGAAGAATGTTTGTTGTATCTCGAGAGAATAGCCGCTATAGCCTTTCGCACTGAGTTTTGTACTTCGAGGGGCGGGATTATCCTTAAGGATAATGCTTGCACGCCTCAGACGATTGATTTTATTTTCTTATCTTTTTCAACAGATTTTAGACAATTCTCACTTTTTTATAATATAATATATTTCCAACAGACATAGCAGTAGTAGTGGGCACGTGGTCAAGCTTTGCAGAACTTGAAGCTAGGTCATTTGGGATAACTCAATGTCAAGGTTAGTGAAATATGATATGGATGGTGATGAGACAACATGAAATGAAGAAATTGACGAAAACATTGTGTTCCCAAAAGACAACATGATGAGAGATTTGAAGGCGGTTAGAGAGCAAATCCGAATATACATCCCTAATATTTTATGTCAAATCCGAGGAAACAACAAAGCCGTGCGCATGGCTCATTTTTTATGCATCCACGATGTTGAAGAAGGACAAAGCAACACAACCAAATGTTGGGAAAAAAAATTGGAATGGAAAAAAATGGAATTCGACTTTAAGGGATGATAACACTCTTTTTAAAGGAATTATTTGCCCCACAACGTTGCTAATGGTTATTAGTAAAAATCCTCCTAGATACAACAAAGTCTCAATTGAGAATATTAGATAACAATTCTAATATTTCTCCAAGAACTTTCAGTAGGAAACAATTGGAAAAGAATTTAGAAAGAAACGAAAAAATGGAAGTTTTTTTTTATTGAACAAATAGTGTTAATTTTTATAATTATAAATCCAAAAATCAATAAAATAAAATGAAAAATTGTTGATTAGTGCCAATTTTAGTCCACGTGCGCACAAGCGTCTCAAGTGCTAAGTGCGTCTAATAATTGTACACCCACACTCGGATATTGTAGGGTTTAGCCCACTAACCCATTGTTCATTTGTAAGACTAGAATACATTCACACTTATAAATTGGCCCACACACTCCCATCTTTCTTATGTGGGACAATGAAAGGCGCCACTTCATTTATTTTACAAATAAACAACCAACGCCAAAAACTTTGAGAAGAGCGTAGCCCGGGGACTATCGTGCAAAATTACAAAAGGAGATTTGTTATGAATAATTGCTGAAGGGTGATGAATAATAGTGTGCACAGCAATAAGGGACGCTTCATTCATCCTAAATTTTTTCAGGACAAGAGGATGAAACAAACGTGACCAACAAAATCTAAGGCTTCGTTTGTTTTGCTGAAAATGAATGGTTTGGTTTGGAAAACACTTTCTTTAAAATGATTGTTCGTATCGCTTAAAATAATTAGTCAATAAAAAGTATTTTCATTACTGACAACAACTGATGTCCAAACATTTTTGTGTGCGATGAAAATATTTTTCATTCATTCATTTTTGTAAGCGATAGAAGCGATCATTTTTAGTAAATCATTCATTTTTGTGAAACAAACGGAACTTGAAAAGTGACTATTTTCACCCTCAGCATGACTATTTTGTTGTGATTTACCTAGACAGAACTAATGAATCAAGTTACTATGTTAGTGAAGGAAGGACCGAAGGTTTTACTAGTCAAGTATTCTGAGCATTATCGGTGCGAAGGACTTTGATGGTCTACGAGAACTGTGTTTTATTTATTTATTTATCATATATGCAAATCAAATGTAAATTGAAAGTTACTCAGACCTATGTTGCTTAAGATAAATCTATGTAAACCACGAGTAATCATTAACATGCCTTACTTTTATGAACAACACCCAAAGTTACTTAAAAACATCTAAACAGCCCCAAAATTTCTAGTTTTACCATAGTAATGACGATTCATCTAAAGATAAATGAGATTTGGTAAACAATCAAGGACTTGGTATCAATTTCTAAATGCCAATAAGTCAAAAGAATATCTTGGAACCACCAAAATTACAAGCAAGGCTTATGAAATGCCCAAGTAATTCTTAGGGAAAAGTATCAAAAAAGTCATAAACATTTTGCATTGGTGCCAATTTAGTCATAAACTTTTTGATCTAGTGTCAATTTAGTCATTCCCACTAATTTAGCTAAAAAAAATGCCTATGTGGATATCCAGTCAGTGATGTCTGTCCTACGTGGCTGGATCGGCGCTGATGTGGACGCCAAAAAACAAAACGTCGTCATTTTGGGATCAATAAAAAAAAAAAAACCTAGAACCTCAATCAACGTTGCTAACTTCTTCCTTTCCCTTTCCCCAAAACTAACGACGCACTCCAATTCTCCAAAGTGAACTGAGGAATGAACCCCAACTCTTATCTACCCAAATCGATTCAAGCCATTCTTTCCTCGAATCGAAGGATTTTTCTCAAGCCAAGTTGTTCTTTGCGTTTTCCCTTTCCCTGAAATGGATGAAGAAAGAAGCCTAACTCCTATTTGCCCAAATTGATTCGATCTCAACTCAAATCGAAGGATTTTTCTCAAGCCAACGATCGCCGGACGGTTGCCTGACACTTGACCGACACTTTCTCCTAGATTCGCTGGAAGCTTGTGCAACCTTCTGAAGTAAATTCATTAGATGACTTTCTTTTGCAACGAATCTAATTCATTCTCTTTTTTAAAAATTTTATAGACATCTGTTGTTGATAATGAGCCTGATTGATGTCATGCAATCAATTGTTCTTTCTTTCGTCGACAGAACAAGTAATTACAAGAACCTCAAAATTTCAAGTTCTAAGGTTATGTTTGCAGATCTTGAATCCTTCTATATCTGTTACTGTCAGTTGAATTGTTGATAAATGAAGAAAAAGTTGTGTTTTCATTCAAAATGGTTTACAATGCTTGTTCACATGTCAACGATAGTTTAGGTGGCCAATAACCTTCGATGGAGAGAAAGATATTGTGCAGGTTTAGTCTAAGTTGCTAGCTTCTTCTATTTTCCTTTAGCTCTCTCGATACTGCATCTTTGTTGGTTGGATTGTATTACTTGTGTCACTTTTGTGTGCATAAGATATCTGTTGTGCATTGCAAGCATAAGAAAAAGTAGAACATGAGGAATATTTTCTTGGGTATATGTGATGAAATGTGAGAACATTATATGGGATAATAATTCATTTAAAGTCTTATTCACAAAGCAAGCATGACACAATGGATATGAAAGCACTTGCCAGAAGTTTTTGCCTAGACAATTGTGTTTGTGATGCCACATTCCCAACTTTCTTAGTTGGACACGTCAAACTGTTGTGCCCTATCTTTGAGCAACTTCGACATGTCATTTTCATTCTTCTCCTTGACATCCTAATACCACGTGCAACCTCACCTTCCTCCCTTCTTCTTTTCTGTTTGCGTCGACTAGGCTTTACCCTGGTCAGAAGTGGTTCAGGTGCCTCATTGTTCGTTCTTTTCCAAAATTTCTCTCCTCGAACTGGCATCATCATATTCTAATATGCAGCTAAGAACTTTGTCTTCTTGTAACACTTATCCACATAATCATATGCATCATGTTGCCTATGATATATAACTGAAATGGCATGGGGACAAGGGATGCCAATAAGCTGCCACCTCTTGCAAGTACATTCTCTCTTGAACACATCAACAACATACTTAACACACTTATCCATTACCTCGTATCCAGCATCACCATTCCATAGCACTTGGCGATAAGTCGCACCAGCTCTATTTTCTTCCAACTTTTTTATGATACGCGGACCACATTCCTTTCTCCATCGAGCATATGCATCCCTCTGTGTATGCATTCATGTCATTATCATTATCCTCATCTCCTCCAACATACTATAAATAGACTTACACCTGGCTTCTATAATTCTTCAGTTGAATGTTTCACATAAGTTGTTGTCAATTATGTCACATTTAACTTTAGCAGTGAAGAAAGCCTTGCTCCAATGCTTTGACTTTGTCTGAACCAAGTCATGATACGCATCAGGACTAATTTTCTTCAATGCCTGAGTGTGTTCGTCATACTTCACCATAATATTGCTCTTAGCACACTCCCAAACTAGTCTTTGCATATGTATCCCCTTATATTTATTGCCCCAATTAGCATATATGTGTTTGGCACACATTCTATGCTTAGCTGCAGGCAATATGTAAGCCATGGCTTGTAAAAGGCCCTAGAAAAGATGATTTCAATGTAAACAACATATTATAGGTGTGGTCATTTGAAAGACAACAATAAAAAAAGAAAATGAGAGACTTACCTTTTGTTTGTCACTAATTATAACCCAGTATCGTCTGTATATGTTTATTACGTTGAGGTCATGCATCAAACTTGTTAAGAACGAAGTCCATGTGTCTCCACTCTTAACTCTCACAATTAGCCATGCAATTGGAAACATTAGGTCATTTGCATCCCTTCCATCGGCATACAATATCTCCCCTTTACAAATTCTCTTTAAAAAATAACTATCTAAACCCACAACTTTCCTACATCCATCAAGAAAGCCTTTCTTACATGCAGCAAAATAGATATACATTCTCTCAAATACTGCCTTGGAATGCATGTCAGGCTTTTCAAAATGTCTCCCTAAAGCTCCTATGCATAATCCCACAACTTTGAATATTCCTTTTGATAGTTTCCCATCAAAACTTTAAAGGTAAGCAGCTTCGCTTTCTTACATTGATCTATACTTATATTTAAGTCCAAATGCTCCTTGAAAGCAATATTTCTGATAGTTGGCATTGCTCTAATTGTACTAAGATAGTGTTCCACCAACTAAGAACTTGTGATCCTCTTATTATTGAAGCTAATGCTACAAGTATATTCTTCGTAGTAGGTCTTCACATGAAATGATCCAATTCTAACATCAAAAGATGCAAAAATCTTCCAAGGACAACTTTCATCAACACATTTTGCTCTAACAATTTTTTTTTTTCATTCTTGGTCAATTTAATCTCTCTACGTTCAATCGCTGAATATTTAATGATGACATCTTTGAATTTCCTACTATCACCAAACATCATAGACAAAGTAACCATAGGCACTATACAATCAGGATCATACCTTAGATACCTACTTCTCCTTCTTGTAACTTTGCCATCTTCTGGCCCTACATCAAATCCCAAACTCTCATCTCCATCTGTTTCGTAGTAGTCTGTTTGGTAACCAACTTTGGCAATAACTAGGTTAGATCATTGGGGATTAGATGATTCTCTTATAGATTGTTAGGATGGTACAAATTCCGTGAGTGGTTCCCCTACAATCAAAGCCTTCGTGGCCTTTTTGTGAAATTCCCTGAGTTTCTTCCTTCCTTCTACAAGGTCCTCATTATCCCTATCATCATCATCATTAGACAAGAATTGTGCATCTACTAGGTCCATGTTTTCATTTTCGTATTCAATTTCGACCATAAATTCATCACCCTCTAAGTTAGCATGATCACCCTCATTTACAAAATAATCATAATCTAAACTACCATCATGATGAACAAATGCCTTATTATCTAAACCAACACCCTCACCAGCACCCTCATCAATGCCTTTTTCCTGACAAACACCCTCACTATTGCCCTCACCTTGACCAACACCCTCACCAATGCCCTCACCTTGGCAAACCAATGCAGACTTGTTGCTCATCTGAACCCTACACAAAAAGACAACATATATTATAAGCACATGCAACCACATAATGGAGGGATAACATAATAGGTCCAATTACTTCAAGGCTTTTTGGCAATTGTTTATGCTATGTAGTGAAGATGCCAAAGTACCCACCAGATGATCAATTGCTTGACTAGTATTGCTATTAACCAAAGTAAAATGATTATATCTGCCTTCATGACAATCTCTAGAGTACTACAATTACACATAGAGTCTGGGATCAGTTCTAAGTTCACCCGGTTCAACAGCATTTCATCTTTGAAACATATAGAAGTTTAATCAGTCTAATTCTTACAGTTTTACTGACTGTTAGTTTGCCTAGTTCTTCGCCAAATCAATGGTATGAATTTAAAATGCTTCCAATCACATCCCTACTTTTGAATAAACTAAAACAAATATAGTCGTGGGAAAATGATTAAATGGTTCCTCAGTAAAAAAAATTGATGAGCAAATCATCCAGCAGAGTTTCACGTAGGGTAGTTTGGCATCACATGCCCAAGTCCAGAAGAATTTTGGACCTTCATTCATGAATATAATTAAACATTTGTTGAGTGCAAGGAGTCTAATACATAATGGGAATGAGTATCCTTAATCGAAGTGCTTGCCACCTATTTGATGAAATGTCTAAGTGAAATTAGAATGGATGTTCTCTGAAGGACATTAGTTCAATAGCCATTTTGTTCAACGTTTGCTTCTCTCAATAAGTTCAATTGAAGTGCATGCCACCTATTTTTTTCTTTCATATTCTGCCATGTTCAGGTGAAGACAACGAAAACATAGAAATTTGATGGTTCGAGACAACGAAAACATATCTTTATGTCCGATGAGTGTCGACAACACAAGCAAATCGGGACCACACACTTTGTTGTGTTCACTACAGAATCTCAAGGTTGAATCGGGTCGCGATCAGGTTATGAGTCAATCGAGTCTTCGCAATTTCAAAGGGCGAATTGTAGAATTGGGATGGACAAAGGCGTCAAGCTAAATAGGGGAGTCGATTCGATGAAAGAACAACTTAGCTTTGAGCAAAATCCTTCGATTTGCTGAAAGAATGGCTTGAATCGATTTGGCCAGATAGGAGTTAGGGTTCCTTCCTCAGTTTGCATTAGAGACTTGGAGTGCGTCGTCAGTTTTGGGGAAAGGAAAGGAAGAAGTCAGTGACGCCATTTGAGGTTCTAGGTTTTTTTGTTTTTTTTTAATGATCCCAAAACGACGATGTTTTGTTTTCCGATGTCCACATCAGCGCTGGTCCAGCCACGTAGGATGGCCGTCGCTAATTGGATATCCACGTAGGCATTTTTCGAGCTAAATTAGCTGGGATGACTAAATTGGCATTAGGTCAAAAGGTTTATGATTAAATTGGCACCATTAAAAGGTTTAGAACTAAATTGGTACAAATGCAAAAGGTTTAGCACTTTTTCAACACTTTTCCCACAATCTTTACGTAGTTAATTTTCACTTTTGATAAGTACCCTATATGGTTTTAGGGGTGTATTAGTCTCTATTGAAAATACTATATCGGTACGTTTTTCACCATAAATCTACAATAACGACTTACATGTGAATATCTGTTAATTTATGCATCTGAAATTCCTTCTACTCATTGATTTTCTCAATTACCGGTATACTTGAATACCACGTACGAAAAACAATATGTTCAACTTTCTATAAATATTCTAACATTTTTAAATCATTAGAGCATTTCAAGTAGTTCGACTCTGAATAGTCTTTCAAGGCACTCTCATTAAATTTCTATAACCCTTCACAAAGCCACGTTTCTGAAAAAAGCTTGGCTTTGAAATATCTTGAATTGAACATTCCAAACTTAATAAATTCGGTGGCAGAGTTGTAATTATACCAAAGTTATCCAATAATTCGTGCAAATAATCTATTATCTTAAGATTATAAATATAGAAATTCTAGGATATCATAGGCAATCTTGGTGTAGGGAGTCGAAGGCAGGTCGCCACATGTCAAGGAACTTAGACTAATCATGGGTTGCCGTGTATCAAAATGACGGGATTGTGTTAAATTATAAGCCCGACCTGATCATTTTGGGCTCGATGATAGGCCTGAATGGAAGCGTAGAATTTTTACCCAAACTGAGTTGGACCAAGCAACTCCTCGAAACTTCCAATTCATTTTTTCTTGGATGATAGCATAAATGGTCCTTGAACTTTGGTCTAACGTGCAATATCATCCCTCAACTTTTAATTTGTGCAATGTAGTATCCTTCAATTCTAGCCCAATGTGCAATTTTATCTTTAGACTTTTAATTTGTTTAATGTGATCCGTGAACTATTGGTAAAGATTCAATGTGATTCCTAGATTATATGAAATGTTTAAAAGTTCAAGGATCACATCCAATTGTTCAATGTGGCCCCTCAACTATTGTTAAATGTTCAATGTGATCTCTAGATGATATGAAAATGTTTAAAAAGTTCAAGGACCAAATTAAACATTACACTAAAATTTAGAGACCACATTAAACAAATTAAAAGTTCATGCACGACATTGTATATTTGACCAAAGTTCAAAAACCATTTGTATCATTTGCTCTTTTTATTTCAAGAAAACTATATTGGTTTTCGCCATCCGCCGGTGTCGGTCATGGTGGACATTGTCGGTTAAGAGGAATGCCCAAACTCTGTTGGATCTTCTTGCATCAATACTGGTTTGATACTTAATCTACGTTTCCGGCAAAAGAGAGAATTCTCTAAACGGAAGATGGAACGCCACATATTGATGAGGCTCTAATTCAGATTGCCATCTAGTGCTCCTCTTCTTATAAGTCAAGCTTCTATGCATGATCCCCAAGTCAGTTTCAATCATAAGTTTAGTGGTGAGATGGGTGGTCATTATGTGAAGATTGAGAAGCCTAAAGTCCAGCGTAAGTATATCACATAATTTCTATATTGTTGGAGCCTTTGCGAGTTTTGGAAGCGTGCATTTGCAAAGTTTGCTTTCGGTCCTTTCTTCGTATTCATTTGCTTACGCTATGCTATCTACTGGAGCAAGCGAAGCCTCAGAGAGAGAGAGAGAGACAGAGAGAGAGAGAGAGATTTTTTTTTTGTCAGAAGAGGGAGAGATTTATGAGCCCAATAATCTGATGAATAAAGATTGGACATGGACATTTCTTCGAATGCTGTCGCAACATAGATCTTAGCTCATGTTGATTCTCGTGTTCTTATCCGGAAAAAAAAAAAATTAACTATGATTTCTCTGACCCAATAAGCAAAAAGTAAGCAACTAGTTAAGACCCGATTAGCCCGCACAAGAGAATTGGAATAAAATCAGAATAAATGATTTGCTGAAAGACAGGGTTAAGGGACATTCATCTGGTGAGACACTTGCATCTATACCCTTCCTAAACATAATCTCATATCGGGCATCTAATGCGTGTTCCTTAAAAGGGGATGAATAGAGTAAAAGAAGACAAAGTGCAGACAAGTTTAACAGACCAATATGGCCGATCGAGACTTCACCTGCATGATTGGTTAGCGTATACTGTACAGAACATTCATCCGACAAATAGCCTCCCTTGCAGTCGCGAATGCTGCAAAAATTGGACAGAAATGATAACATACGCAGTGTCCTTTCATCACTGAGTTTCTGCAGCTGTGGTATGCTCAAAGCCAATAGATGACAATGAGTTGACAAAGAAAAGTCTGTTGCATACTGCTGTAAGGAACACTTATGATTGTATGGTCAACGTTTCATTGAGAATTTGCCCAAGCTTCATGAACAGGGCTTGCTGCTCCTCAAGAGTAAGGTTCATTAGAATCTGCAAGATGTCAACGACAAGCAGACATTATCAATGGGAAATTGAGTTTCAACAGAATACATTAGATACTATAGGTTCGTCATTTATGTATGCATATTATGTCGCCGTACCTGCTCCAAGATCGTTTCGAACATCAAGTTCTGACCCACTACAAATGATTGATGGTAGATATATGCAAACACAGCCATCACCATCTAAAGCAGAGAAGCTTGACTTAGTAAAGCAGCAGAGGCAACCGAATCCTATTTTCAGACAACATGCGCACTAGCCAATTGAAATGGCAAATCTAAGACGGAAATGTAACAGATCACACGAAAAACACTGATCCCATGCAACTTCAAGTGATACAAGAGGAAGTTCTGAGTTAATTGTTGTAACCTGACAATCCATTCTATCTGTTATACCACCATGTCCTGGAATACTGTCACCAAAATCCTAAGGCACAAAAGAGCAAAATGGAGTGTCAAGACCTAAGTATCACATGAGTCAGACCAATTAGGAATGTTCTAAATTACAAACCTTGATCTTAAAAGCACGTTTAAAACCACTTGCGAAGAATCCTCCAAAAGGTGCTATAATTGATGCGAATAGACCAAGACAGAGAGCATGCCATTGAACAGGCATTATTGCCATCTCTTTCCAAGGAAACTGCGTCATGAACAAGTAACAGTCATTGAATCTTGACATTTTTTAATTTTAGTGCCAAGTCTCTTAGATACTGAATATTCTCACAAGTTTCCTTTTCGCAAACCAATTGCTCAAACAGCTTAAACATGCAAAAGAGGACTAATCAGGCCAGATTGTCACAGGCCGCCATGGATACTCACAAACCGACTGAATGGACTTTAGAATAGACATCATTCATTCCAAAAATCAACTCACAGAGGACATCTCCACTTCAAACATCAACATAGTACAGAAAGCATTAAAAGTACATAACTAAATCATTGGAAAGCCATGTAGAGCTATAATTGAGAGCAATTGACTCACCCATTCAGGAAACCATTTGGGTATTGTGTAACACTCTGGCCTGAATAATGGACCAGGATCACACTGAAGCCAACCAGTAGATAAATCCTGCATCAATCCAGAAAAGAAATTAAAAGCCTGGGGTATTCTGAAGCAGAACAGGGCTCAAATAAAAGTGTATAGTAGTAATTACCTTCCTTGGACATGTCAGCCACTGGAAACGGCCCATAATATTTGCAAGCTACATATACATGGGAACATACCATGATTACCACCAAAAAGCTGAATTTGGTAAAGATCACCAGCATGAAAATTATATAGAAACCAAAATGTGACCAGTTACCTCAAAGCATAGAAATCTTAAAAGGATAAGTTACAGGACCAATCCAGATAGGATCAAATGCACAAAAATCTCAATAGAGTACCTTCCAGGAAGCAACATGTAACCCCTGTCGGACAGCTAAGTTATAAATTGCATAGATACCAACAAGGAACTTAAAAAAAGGAACCTCTCCATCTTTAGAAACTCACTGGAATGGACTCAGCAAAAGTCCAAATATATTATCATTACACTAGCCACAAGGACAGGCATGTAATTTGGTGGGGCAAGGGACAGAACATGAGATGTGTGACGCAATTAATGTCCTTTATTGATTTTATTCATACATGTAAAACACACAAACAGCAGAAACGAATTTTTAAAGGCATAAATACCGGTCTCACAAAAACCAACACAGACCTCAAATCCTATCATGACACAAACAGCATTGTGGAGAGCAAGAGTCCAATAAAGGTCCCCTTCCATCACCCCAAGCAAAACACAAAGAGTCCAATAAAGGTCCCCTTCCATCACCCCAAGCAAAACACAAGTAAGCACTTGGGTTATTATGCACATGCATGCAAGCCAAAATGCCGTAACACAAGACATCCCTCCCATTCTTTTGGTATGGTAAGATATCTTGACAACTCACCACAAATGCAGAGATCATAGTAGTAAAAGATGCTCCTATAAATCCCTCCCAAGTTTTCTTTGGAGACAACTTGATCAATGGGGTTCTTCCAAAAAAGAAGCCAAAGAAATAAGCGGCAATATCATTGATCACTATAAGCGTTGCTGGAAGAAGAAACCTGCAGGACCAGTAATAAAATTATGTATGAGTGAGATATTACAACGAACTTGCAGCACTCAACGTAAAATAATTCATGTCATCAATTTCCAAATAGGCAACTGGGAACTGAAAGTTTTGTTCACAAAAGCAACTGTTCAAAAGATGCACTTAATTGCTCGTTATGACAGATCACTCCACATAGCAAGGGTACTTGACGGATAAATCAAAACCTTGAGAAGATTCCACCAATCTTAAACCACATTGACTAATCTGAATAAGACATCAAATTCTCAAACATTGGATGTCAGCAAAAAAATCTCTACAAGAATAGAATATATAGTATATCCTTATTTGGAAAACAAATCAAGGGTGAACCCAAGCTAGTTATTTTCGAAAGTGATTATTGCAATTTTCTTCAAGATACCTATCAAAACCCTTCATGATGCAGTGAGAGGATAATCCATGCTTACTGAAAAAGTCCATGTCCAGTCTCTTCAAACTCAAATGGAAGATGTTCTAGAATAATCATTCATAGCTGTGATTAAATAGAAGGGGTGGAAACAAGAGATGGGGGCACAAACATAGAGATGGACATAGAGCACTCATAAGAAATCCTGAAGGTAATATCTTAAAATATTATCTTCAATCTCAAAAAACCATAACGCAAAAAAGAGCTTGCTTTTGTTTTCATGGAAAATCAATGATGTAAGGTAAACATTTCAACAAATGGAGGAGCTATCAAGGGAGGATTTGCATCATTTCATTTTTATGATAATTCTTTCGACCATATGTAAGTTCCACACTGCAACACAAGAAGCCACAATGAAGAAACGACATAATAATTCTCTTGGCTATGCACCTTGCAGAACTCAGAGACAAACCTTAAAGCAGGTACCTCAATCTTTTCTTTTAAATATAAAACCAAAAGTTCAATCAGGAAGGATAGATAATAAAACAAATTACACGAAGGTTCCAGGCCCACAAGAATATAATTATAATGTCAAACCTAGGACAGAAAGTGGACGTAACAAGCACAGATGGGTTACAAGACATGTAAATTTACATATCGTAGTGCAGGGCTCAAAGACACGATAACAACGCTCTGGGCTCAGCATACAAATTAGTTTGACATGGGTCTTTACATGCTTTCAAATAGATGAAAGGATAGGAAAGATTTTTCTTTCCTTTTCTAGCAGTAGTGACTCACCAGAATATTCCCTCAAAGATGTTGGCAACAGTAAACGCTGACTGAGTGAACACCACAATGAGAATCATGTGTGTCCAAGCATACTGGCCAAATTGATACTTGTACATCCCCTTTTTTAAAGTAAGGATGAACCACACAAAGCCTGATTCAAGTTAACAAGGATTACCTATATCAGCAATTTTCTAAAGTCAAAAGCTGCAGACGAAAACACCAGCCAATGTCCATCCATATTATCCAAAGGCATGCTAGCAAGTCCAATGCGTGTGCACAATATGAAATACCATCTTGGGGCAAAAAAGGTAAAAGAAGATATTCTATTCACATCTCATTAATTGAAGTCCATGTGAGAGGATTTATTAGGATTTCTTCATGAAATTAACAAATCGAGTTAGCCTGATTAGGATGCTTGTTATGTTTGCACATGCCTAACTTTTGTTGATCAGAGGGTGGCATTGACAGAACCATCATGGTTAAAAAAGTGTACTTGCGATGAAAACTGCCCTTATTCTAATATTCAGTACCTTTAATTGCCTTCTATTCTTCTTTAGCAAAGTACTTTCTATGGACAAACCATGGCATTTGAAAGAATTAAGTCCACAATGACCACTCTCAATTTCCTTAATTAATAGTAAAGTACACTGACATCATACAGAACACGAGAGTCAGACAGGCTACTCCAGATCATCCACACAGACTAATAGAAAGAAAAGTAGAGCCATCACAATTGCTCAAGTTATATCTTAACATTTTATACGCACCTGCTATGTACAAGGAATAACAGGCAATCATATGATACTTGATAAGTTTGCTGACAAGCTGATACAAAACCTTATCCAATGTCACAGTGTTGACAAGTCGTTGACTGAGAATGCGTCCATATACAAATAACATCGCTGTGAAGAAAAAGTGCCTGAACAAAGACATCTCAATGAGAAATGGTTATCATAATCAGCCTCACTAATGCTGGTCAGTTGCATATTAACCCTAAACATGAATCAGTACTTGTAGAAATAAAGCTATGCATTACCAGTTCAACATCCTAAATCCTGGGAGACGTCTGTCTTCATGGGTTCTCCTCAGTAGATTGAAGAGTTCTTTTGCCATAAAAATTTGTATAACGACGATCATGGCAGTGATGTATAGGTGACCCATGTAAATAATTAACACAAATCCCCCAATCATCCAAACAGATGAGTACGCCCGGACCAACATCGATCGGTACTTATTTTGATCATTAACAAGCAAATGGGTTTCATTTGCTTCACTAGCTTCTTGAACAACCTGACAACATGAAATATAATGATGCCCCTATTAGACAATGGTAACATTCAAATGCAGCAACAGCTGGACAAGAAAACTTTGAATGATAAACCTCATTGGAACGCCGACGATGCCGAACCCGAGGTGTTTGAGAACTGCCGTTCTGCATAGCTCCACTTTCCAATTGTCACTCCACAGCAACAGCTTATACTCTTGTGGTCGTGACCAATTGCGAGTAATGAGCTGTGCACGATAATACAAGTTACCAAATGCAAATTACTTGAGACAATTCATTAAAATAGCACAATCAGATAGTATAGTCAGCAATGGGAATGATAAGTCAACAAGAATAATGCAAAAGAACAAATGCACAAACTGAAGTATAAACCAAGAAAAACATATTCAAAGTCAGACTAACTTGTCTCTAACAACTGAAATCTACCTTACTCCTATTGAAAGCAACACAGTTAAGCAATGGGAATGATATGTCAACAAGAAGAATGGAAAGAACAAATGCCTTTAGTATAAACCAAGAAAAACACATTCCAAGTCAGATTAACTTGTCTTTAACAACTGAAATCTACCTTACTCCTCCTAAAAGCAACATAGCTAAGCAAAATAATTCTAGCGTCTTGATGATCTAATTCCCTAAAGAAGCACAAATTTTTGGGTTTAGCCCATTTCTAGCATGCAATTTAATTTGTTTAAGAAAAAGAGCAAACTTCTTATCAGAGTCCAGATCTAGCACAAACTGCTGTCAGAATCCAACATTAAAAATTTGACATGGTAATGGATTTGCATTATGTGCCCCATGCTGTTACTGACCAGGCGTCCAAATCGGAGAAATGATACCATTTCTTCAAGCCTTCACCCTTCAATTTTATGGCTTCTTCTCTCTCTCTTGGGCTGAAATTGGGGGGGAAAATTAGGGTTCGGGAACACTCTCCCTACAAAATTTCCCAAATTTGATAGAGCTTGCACCTTGAATTATTTGGAAGAATCAACACCATGAACAATGATAAAACCTTCTAGCCGGTTTCGTATCAGTCCATGATGTGTACAGAGTCATGAGCAATGCTCTGGTGAAGCTGTTCAATGCCCTGCTATGTCTGTTGCTACTTCCAATCAATGACATGATTGCTTATTTCCTCTTCAAAGAACAAAACCCTAAGTTTTTGTCCCCCAAAACCCAACTTTGCCCCCAAAATCAACAACCCTTGCTGCAAGTGATGAACCCTAATTTTCCCCCAATTTCAGCCACGGAGAGAGAGAAGCCACTAGTTTTAACAAAGGCTTGAAGAAATGGCGTCATTTCTTTGATTTGGATGCTAAATTAGCAACGACGTTAGGCGCACGGTCCATGTCCATCACCACATCAGCTTTAAGACATTGGATTTGGGTAGCAACTCAAAGGGTGCCGATTTGGACCCCAATAAGAAGTGTGTGCTTTTCTTTTAGACAAATGAAAGTTTGTGCAAGAATTGCTCTAAAACCATAAGTTTTTTTGTTAGAGTAATAATTTATCTGCTTATGATTTCTCCCAAATTCTAACACAGAGCAACATTAGCTAAAAACCAACTGAATATAACATCTAACATAAATTCCATTAAAATCATGCTCTGATGCAAGAGAATCTTAGAAAATGAAAAATCATGGTTCAATAACAAACTGAAATTCAAGAAAAAAAATGATAAAAGGCTCGAGTTGCATCTAAATCATAAGCTTTTACATATACCTAAGAACCAATATGAAAAAGGCCAGATTTTTGTGCGCGCATGATAATACATGTAGTTGAAAGTATAAAAGAGTGATTAATACCTAGTTTTGGCTCAGGCTAGAAATGGGAATCGGAGACACTCCACTAGCAGACATAGGAGTTGAGATAGTCGTAGGCGTCGTCTTACCATTTTCACTTCCAACATGAGGGCCTTTGTAATTGGCAAGTGCAGACATCTAAACATAAAAAGGAGAAAAAAAAAGCACGAAACACGAAACCCAGCATTATTCAATCACACACACCACCACAATCAACAATGCAGCAACTAAAGCAAGCATCAACCAACTCAGCCCAGCCACCATCTCATCCAATCCAACACCAAAATCAACAACGCAGCAAATTAAACAAAGCATCAACCAGCTAATCCAACTCCAAAATCCCTCTCCTTCAAACTCCATTCATCAAATTACCTTGAAGTCTAAGATGACATGATTATTAACTCAAGCAGATATTTATCTTGGAAAAATTCCTCGCACAAACAACGTGCCCACAACAATCCAACCTGTTACGACCCAAGAAAACGATACTTATCAAGGTCTATCCCTAGAGTTGGTCGAACAGGAATAAAGATAAGGAATTCTTGCAAAGACAAAAACCAACCTCGGTCGTCGGTCGGGTAGCCTTGGAGGTCGGAGCGTCGCTCGTGGTGGTCGGAGTGGCGGTCGCGCGAGAGGCCGAGAATGTCGAGAGAGGCGTGAGCTCGGTCGGAGGAGTAGCTTGTGGTGGCCGGAGCGGGGGTCGTGCGAGAAGGGCGAGAGTTTCGAGAGTTTGAGACGGAGGAGGAGGAAGGCCTGGGACTGGAGATGAAGTTGAAGAACGAGAGGAAAAGAAAGAGAACCTAGAGCTTTCCTAGTCTCGAAGGTACATGCAAGTTTTTACGTGCTTCTTCTATTTTCATATTTATCATCTTTACATTTAACATTTCGACCAAAAAAAAACAACCTAAGAAATCAATTGCCTTTCAATTCTCATGCCATTAATTGGTAACTAGAAACTGGTCTTTATATCGAAATTGCTTTTAAAGAGACCGCTCAAAGTGTTGAATCAGGAACGCGTTGATTTTCGAGATCTAAATTCTAAATTATTGCACCGACCATTTTCAAGAATACGGGCCTCCATACCATGATAATCAACCGGTATTAATAGGACGAGAGAATTGTTATACTCAATATGGATTCGTCGTAAGCTTGCAAGAGTTGGGAATATCTGAAAAATTAGTCCGAAAAACGCTTGGCGTAAATCCTTCAATTGCTTTCTACATGACAATATGGCCAATGACGACACTAGAGAGAACCTTAAGATAGCGAGCGCACTACGTAATGCTAATTAAATCAATTGCCATTCTATGGGATAGATGCCTTCCGATCGTCAGATACAATACACAAACTTTGTCTATGCAATTAGTTGAATCTTCTATAATTACCATGACCAAGGTATCAGGGTCACCATAAAATCTAAAAAGAAGAAATAGACATGCTAAAATTACGGTACAAAAAGTCTCTCTCTCTCTCTCTCTCTACACTTCTTTTCCCAAACAATTCGCGTCACCCAAAAGAAAAAAACAGAGAAGCTATTCTAATCACCGTTTCCTCTCAATTTTCTCTTCTGTTTCCTTCGCTGGTCATGTAAACCTGCAAGAAATAGCGACAGACAAACAGGGTAAAGTCAGCGTCCGATCCCAAATTCCCAACGAAAAGGAATGGAAGGGCTTTTCGAAGAATACGTTTTTTCTCTGCTTTTCTTTCTCTCTTCCGAGTTTCAATGCCTTTTCTTTTCTCTGCAGTCTCCTTCACATCAACGCGTATCTGAGAGAAGCTTAAAACATTCAAATGGCCAGACGATAGAGAAATAAAAGCACAGCATGATTTCATGAAGACACAAAGTAGGAGAAGAAAATTCAAACAGCAAGAGACAATGGCGAACTTGCGCTCAAGATACACTCGAGCAATGAAAAAATGCCAGTTCAACATCGTCAATTTTCTATCAGGATGGAAGGCAAGGAATGAAACACGAGGAATGCATTACTCTGGGTCTCCACCATGGACTTGTAACACAACTAATGCACATTCAGTTCTCCATTAGGCCAAGAGATCACGTAAGTCTAAATGAATACAAAATTTCAAACTCAAAACATATGGAGCTTCCCTCCAGCAGTCATCAGGAAACAACCTGGGATTTAACTACCAGTTCCAATAAACAGCATTGTCTGCCCAGACATTAAGCTTAGCATAGAACAAGTATATTGCTCACTCATTACCTCATCACCAGCATTACGGAGTGCCTGGAGTGGCTCTACACAATCCTGACCAATGACCACGAGCTTCCCTTTTCCGTTTCTGCTGGACTGTGTACTTTCTTCTGATTTTTGCTTCACTATTTGTTCAAATTGATGTTGGAGGAGAGGAGAAACACCAGCCTAAAGGGAGAAAAAATAAATGTCCAGTTAGTTTATCCAAAACCATCTGATTTCCTGCGCACAGCCCGAGAACACAAAATATGTACTGCAGCCCCTTGATGTATAAATTTAACAGTCACATACTAAATGAGGAATATCAAATCGACGTGGTAATGAAACTTCAGTAAATAAATGAGTTACAGAAACTAAGAAAATAATGACGTCGAGGCAACTTGAAATTTATATGACTCGCCACGACAAAAACTTGAGCTGGAACTCATGATTCTTTGATGATATAGCACAATGGCATACCATCCACAGTAAACCGAGTAACAGAGCACTATAGAAACAATAAAAATGCCTTCTAGCTTGTGTAAGTCCTTGCTTTTTTGTTTCTAGAGGGTAAAGAAACATAACAATAAATAGAAGTAACAGATCTGATCAGAGTTGAAAATAGCTTTAGTAGAAGATACCATGTACAGCAGCTGTATTTGTCATGAATATTGGTTGATTGCAGTAAACCCCCTCATAAAAATCTGTTGCCCGTTAGAATGTTTGCAATTACCCATGCACACCAATCTTTCAAATTCTTGCCAATGCCCCTCGTAATATTTCAGCCCCAAAAGGGGATGTAAATAATTATAAAATGTCAAACATATCCTTTGTGCGCATCATTTAGAGAAGAATCGTACATTTTTCCTTAAAATTCAATGTTAGCTCTTTCATTTGAGTGTTTACCATCAAAACTATGGTTTTGTAGTAGAATAGTTAACTAAATTTTTTTTATAACTCCTTTTAGATCTTAGTTTTCTATTACTATCCACTACAGCAGAAGAACAGAGATTTCCAGAAAAAGAAATATTGTAACCAATTAATAATAAATCAATCTACAAAATCATAGCCCGAGATAGATTTAAGATTGTATTAGCAAAGATTCAAAGTATATGGTGAATTCACAACAGACCCCTTAGGTTTGGAGGGATTTTGAAATAAAAGCCAAAACGTTTTTCTGCAACCGCAAAGACATTAAGGCTTTGTCGATTACATCCCACAGGAAAATGCTCTGTTGTTGCGAATGTGCGCAAAAAACTAAATAAATGAGAGAGCAAATAAGAAAAATTAGGCTTACCCCTGCCAAGAAGCGATGTGAGAATGTCTTTGGTTGCAATGGATGTGAAAGGAGATTTTTAAGGTCCTGCAATATGAGACATGTCAAATATGATTATAAGATATGAAGCTGAACTACTGAAATAAAATTAAACACAAGACAAAATTTACCCCTTATTGGTTAGAATATATTATCAAGAAGCCCTGCAGACAGCCAACTGTTTACTTATTAATAGTAAAGAAAGAGGTCAACCTGTTGCAGCTGCTTTAGTTTGTTGGAGCTAGCTTTCCTCTTCTTGTGAGCATTAACTCTCTCTTCCTCACTGTCATATTTCTCCACATCTAATTCCAAGGCCTCTGCATTTCGTTCCAACCAGCTTTTCTGGGCCTTCTCCTTCATTTTGAGAGAGGGAGAGAGAGAGAACATCAGATGCATAAAAAAAATCAAGATCTAAAGTACAACTTTTGGTAGCAGACAATCAATGAAGTTCCATAATGTAAAAGAAGTGATTTATCTACTAAAATGGAAGCATCAACAAAAAAGAAAACGAAATCAATTGCTATGGCTTGGTGGCCCCTTTAATTTCTTCAAATAGCAGTCATCCCGTGAAACATAATTTTATCAAGTAACAGTACCAGCTCTGGTAATGCTCTGCTAATGCTTCCCACTACACATAATAGGTATATGAAAATGGGAGCAGCTATGAAGGGGACGCACAACAGGTTTGTAAAAGTAGACAAGTCTTCAAGAATTTTTCTCCCTTCCACGGCTATATGCGTGCTGAGTATGTATGTCGCGCGGTAGTGGATGCCCCACATCCATTGATGATTTGGTTGTACAGTAGCATATGAAATCAGCTGATCAGCGGGTCCAGAAATTGACTACTATATAAGAGGCAGGTACATCAACCTTTGATTTCTTGCTCCACTTTCCCAACATAGTAGCATCAAGTTCTGTGTAAGTCTCAAATAAAGAATTTTAGTTATGGCTCACCTATGTGCCCTATTTCTCCACCACAGCTGAGCTTTTCTTTCTTTTTTCTTTTTGAAGGATTCGACAACATTTACGTTTGATGGTAAGAACGAATAATCAAAAGAGAATCACCACAGTACAAAGGAAAAGTTAGCATGCGCAGACACTAAACTGGGGCTGCTAACAAACCTTGAAAAGGGACTTAACTTTTTGTTTCCCACTGAAACAGAGTATTGTTTATATTTTAAAATTGTGGAATCAAAAACAAATAACTCTAAATGCCAAGATTTGAATGTTATTAAGATTTGACATGTCAAAATTCAAATAGAAGCCAAATTCAAAAGCTACAAGTGCAAAGCTAAAGCTAATAGCAAAAGCCATCCCAAGCACCCACTTGACTGCGTATCCAATGCACCTTCTTTCCCCGCCACCAGCTTGGTTTGATGATGAGAACTTTATCAATAGATAAAAAAGCACAGTACAGAAAACTCAACAACCATAGGATACTTGTGCCAGATGGTTCTGAGATTAGAATTAGAGGCACGGTTTTCAAAACCAGACTGAATTTAGTATAAGTCAAGGCAACACTTGTCAAATCAGCTCATTGAACCGTGGATATGGTCATTAGAGCATGTAACAATAATTAAATGTTGCTAGGCCTTAGAACAGAAAACGTGGATGGTTTAATTTGTAAGCAATGATACTAACACTTCGCAATGTCCACGAATCAAGTCTCTCTAGTGTCATTTTCTATTTGGCATTCCAAAACACTCTCGTTCTGATACTATATAAACTGGAAAATATATACGTCAGAGTGACCTATTTAAGAAAACATATACATGAGAATAGCTCTGGCTCAGTCTATTCCGTTTATATTACAGGTTAGGGGTTGGATGTGCATGCCTATAAATTCTTTTTTCCCCACAGCCCATTCCTGATGAACCAGGTTGATCTGGTCCACAGGTTCAGAAATCTGATTCAATGAGAAAACCAGACCTGACTAAAGACTGCTTTGCGGTCAAACCAGTCAAACCACAGGTCCGGTCCAGATATCAAATTACTGGTCAGAACTATATGTAAACTACTGAATCTTATAGACTTCCTACCACTAATGCATAAGAGCTCCGCGTCATATATTACCTGAGAGTCTTTCTGAGAAATTTCGCCAATTTGGCGTGCTAGAGATAATCGTTTCATGATCTCCGGCATGTATGAGTTCTCCAGAGGAAACCGCTGAAAAGAATCCTGAAAATAAATAGAGCCAGTTTTTAAAAAAGAATCCTGAACGTAAATCAGAAAGAGTTTTATAAAATAAAAGAAGTGTTTGTCCTAATCTAATTGAATGAACAATCGGGCATGAAAGTAAGAGATCTTGCATTCCTTGCTGTGAGTCAACCTATCATACAACCATATTTACCCTACATTAAAAATCAATCCAAAATAAAATTTACTAGCTTTCATGGAATTTGAATTATCATCCAAATTGACTACATCATGACAGGATGCAAAGCATTATAAAAAGACTAATTTCTCCTACAATATTGTGGCGCATTTCAAATAACTCATATTTAAACGTAACGAGCGAGTGGCATAATAATGTAAAGGAGTTCACCATGAAGGAGCTAATGCGCAAGTTATAGAATTATCATGGAAACAATGTATCTATCAAAGAACCAGTTGGATGAATAACAATATCAAAAAAGAAACAGTAAAGAGTGAGTGGGTCAATCCCAAAAGCATGTGAACAAAACCTTGATAGAACCTCGATCAATCAATTTGTCATCTGCCAAGACACGGGCACATGCACGAGGTAGCACAAGTTTTCAACTCATGCAATTCAAAGATTTTAGACCCAAGCTAATGATAATACCTTGGAAAATGATCTACATAGAGAGGCAAATTTTGATGTCTCATCAGGGGATATTAGTGCTATGCTGCATCCATCAGAAGAAGCTCTGGCAGTCCTTCCACTTCTATGGACATAAACCTAGAAAAATAGGAATATATGACGGAACAAGTTATACATAGCAAAAAGAATGATAAAAACATCAGCCAGGCTTGTTTATCGTACAATAAGAATGGGCGAAAGTTTTCTACACTTACTTCTGCTGAATGGGGAAGCTGATAATGAACAACAGTTCGAATGCCTGGAATATCAATACCCCTAGCGGCAACATCAGTAGCGACAAGCACACCATGTTCACTTCCACGAAAATAATCAATTGCCTGATATGATTGAAAACAACGAAAGGAAAAGAATTATTCATACGTATATATTTGTATGTATATTACAGAGAGAGAGAGAGAGAGAGAGAGAGAGATTACTGCAGATCCTTGACACACTGAGAGAAGAATTTGCCAAGAATAACCATTAAAACTTAGAAAACCATTCACCTGAAACTTATGAAGTCCGGTGACCTATAAATTTATGCTCGGAAGTTTACTCAAAAAGAGTTCTTGATATTTCATTTCTAATAAATCATAATACGAGAAGACATCTTTACTAACGTTGGGATAAAACGGTCGATTGTCAATTTCTTGTATGCCTACATGTGTTCAAACCTAAAGCAGTAATCACTGACCAATATATAAAAGAACCTTTAACAGTTATTCCATCTTTTGCAGTTGAACAATGTTCTCATGAACATCCTTCCATGCATTCCTTTTGCTTTTTGCCACATCAGCTTTCCCCACATGAAAATCCAAAGCCAAGGAACTTCAATCTTCAAACACGGGCTAGATTTCGTGTTCATGGCCCTCCTCTCTCTCTCTCTCTCTCTCTCTCTCTCTCTCTCTCTCAACCAGATCAACCTTTAAGAGTCCACTCTTCATGTTTTCTTTTCTTGGTCAAATGCTGAGAGAGTTGTGTTGACCAGCTCCAATGGGTATGTTAGCTCCAATTATCCCAATTAAAAGTTTAAAGACTTGATTGGAATGCACAAGTTCAGGGACTAAAAGTGGACTTTTACCATTCAAGTGCAAGTGCAACTTCCATTTATCTAAAATTACAAGGCATCACAAGATGAAAGTATTCTTTACAATTTGGAGGTCATGAATATTTTTTCAACTTCAATTAGGTTGATTGTATATTTCATTAGCCAAATAATGACCACAACTTTGGCTTTTGAACATTTTTTCTAAGTATCAACATCGCTTTAAACTGATGATAAGCATGTTATTTATAATCCTAATATCCATAAAACATGATAATCCTAGAAGCAATAGATGACAGATATATATGCACCCTAATTGAGAAAATTCCTCTTGACCGATTATATGTGGTATACTACAACAAATTGTAAGCAAGTTAAAAAACTAGAGAGCAAGAAATATCTTCACCAAGCCTACACAAGTTCAATAAGTAGGGAAAAATCAAACATCTGATAATGTTAACAATTTAGTAACAAGAAACCTTCAATCGAGCTCTTTGCTGCATCTGCGAGTGCAGAGTCCATACTTGGATGCCAAGAATGCGTAGGATGGAGGAAATGTGGCGTAAAGCTGCAATTGATGTGCAGAAAACAATTGTGCGACCTTGTCCATGTAGACTTAGAATATAATATAAGTGAGAATCTTTATCTTTTTCCATGCACCTGCAATTTCTAAGGGTTAGTATTGTTGCACAGAATACACAATGTTCAGACGGAATGTAACATCCTATAATAGAATACCAGTTGAGCAAAAACATACAAGTAATAACAAGTTACAACTCATTGGATGGCTTGTAATCAGGCAAGATACTAAATTGGGGTCTATTTGTCAAATAAAGATGTCTTGACTGCCCTAATACATTGACTAACAACTAAAGACTCATGAATTGTCCTCAATCATCATAGCCAGATTTTTCCTCATCTATTTCAGTATACTCGCTTCTCACATTTACAATCCTGATACTCCTCAATCATCACAGCCTGCAAAAGAAAATCTGTGACTACAACAGCATACTAACAACTAAGCATTAACAAGCTGAAGAATATGAAAATGCTCTTTTTGCAAAGGGACGAGGAGAAAGAAGGTCATTGAAGTGTTGAACACTTCTGAGCATAAGACACTAGAAAACTCATTAGGTGCGCCAGAAAAACTGCATCATCATCTACTTGACCAATCACTAAGTATCGCATGTCATTTCTGAGTGTTCTTCAAAGAAAGATCTTTTGCAAAAGTTCAGCACTAGCTCACATCAATCAAATAGAACTTTTACAGTGCAGAGTTAAAGTTATCCACAAGTCAAGAGCTCTACCAAATCCAATCAAAAGGTATTATGCCTAAAAGATACAAAACCAAAGTCAAACTGATCTGCAAATTCATGACCTCTACTTTTCCGTAAAGACACTCCTCCAATATTCTATATAAAAAATGATATTTCATTCAAGTAATTATCCAAAAATTTCACTACTTCAAGACCTTATCTTTCCTCAAAGCATCCAGCACAGACTCAGTCAATGTTTTCTTTTCTTTGACCCTTTTTTTATTGTTAAGAAAAAAAGGAAGAAGTAAACTTAATTAACGAAACTTCTCTGGGCACGAGAGGAACAAACAAATAATTCACAACCACCTGATCTTTAATTGGAAAAAGTGAACTGACAAGTTTTAATTTTACCCCCAAAAAAACACAAACGCAAACAATGTGAGCGCACATACACAATTTAAAGGCTAGCAGAGTGCATACTCAATAAAGGACTCCTCTAGCTTATTTGCCATAATTGAGGAATTTGTCAGATCAATTATAGCAGCATTTTCCCGTATTCCAGCTCGCTCCGAAAGGGTCTCCATAGAGTTCAATCCACCGCTTGTTGATTGCTTTGATCTGACAATACCCCGCTTCAGCTTCTTACGAAAATCAGCAGATAGAGCAATAGTTGCAGAAAAAACAAAAGTTTGTCTTTTCTTCCTCTGGATGTTAGATATTGTTACACAACTTTGCATGCTTTGAGATCTGTCCTCAACAGAGCTATTAGTTGTTGGAAGCATGTCAATAATTGACTGCAATTCACGGAAATGCCCATCTTCTATCATCCGATCAGCCTCGTCCAACACAAAGAAGGATAAGGAATGTAACTGTAAAATCAAAAGCATGAATTCAACAACAGTAATATAGACAAAAAAGGTCTCGTTGACTGTAGCCCAAACTAACTATTTACCAAGAAAAAATGAACAGAAACAAAAGATGATGCCATAGAGAGAGGGGGTTAGTTGAAGAGATTCAACTAACCAGAAGTTTTTGTCTGATTCAAATTGGGCTCACAATTTAGCCCCTTCTATTTATCACCTCCCTTCCTATAAGTATTTGGCAACAAATTCGGAATATGCTTCTTAAATATCTATTGAACAACTGAGCAAGTCCTTAATTGCTAAAAACTATCATGATAAGTTGAAGTATTTAGATAGGAAAATACAGAACCATGATATATCTTCTATGATCCCGATGATGCAAATAAGCATGTGCAAGACAGCATACTGTTCATGTTGATAATACGAAAATGGTGGACGCAAATTAAACAGAGAGGCCATGATTGCATGAAAATATAAATTCAATAGAGAATATGATTCCAAGCTAACCTCCACGAGATGGATTTCTCCTCCTGACATAAGTTCCCATAATCTCCCAGGAGTTCCGACAACAATCTCAGGCCTCGCTTCTAAAAGCCTCTCCTGTTTTTCTGTTGACATCCCACCAACAATGGGAACTACTCTGATTCTTGCGTCCTTGGCAAATTCCTTGAGATGGTTGGTGACCTGGAAAATAGATCATGATATGTACGATTATCAAAAGGATGAAAAAGTAAAAAGCCATCTAATCGAGAAATTCTCTTAATTGTTTTGAAGCAGCCTTCATGCGACATGTAGTGTCAAGAAAAATAAAATGCAAAAACTACAGTTGAAAAGGCTGCAGTTACACCATGTCGCCACAAATTCTAGCATGACATTTTTCACTAGCGTGTCCTACATTTGTTTACTCTAATTCTTTGGTCCATGGGTTCTCCACACACACCCACACACACACAGATTATACACATATAGTTGTACTTTTCAAACTGATAAACATTCAACTATGGGGTTTGTTTTTTAAGTAAGCTTCCATTTTCCTTTTGGCTTCCATTTTTCATTTTTAGCTTATTGACAGAATAGGTGAATTCCAGTTCATTAATAAAGCAGATCTAACAGAGTTTATAGCAGCTATGAGAGGGTGTCTGTTATGCTTGGTTTTTAGGGATACTCATTATCACGACATGAAAAGGTCATTCTCTATCATCTCACAGCATAGGTCTTGGAGGATGTTACCTCCATCTCACACAAAAATTGCAGATGATGTTTTCTAACGTCATAAGGTAGACACTTCAGTTTACTCTAAAGATGCATTTCCTAGAAACTTCCACGATGGACTAAAGAAGGGGCGAAGTAAAAAACTTAAACATCCCAAGGAAGATGAGCATGGCAAGGGTCCATAAGTGTACCTTCATCAACTTAATCACTGTTTACTGAACCAGAAAACTCTATGCTTTTGTTGTCGCATTATTTCAAGTAAGAAGAGTTATACCTCACTATTCATTTATGTAGGCAAGACAACAAAAAAGAGACATACTAAAACAAATATGCCTCATTGCTTCAAATGCTATGGTGTCATCTCAGGTAAAATGGATTGAGCAACACAAATGCGGCAAACTTGTACCTGAAGTGCGAGTTCCCTGGTAGGTGTGATAATAAGAGCCCGTAAAACACCTTTTGGAGCATACTTTTCTGCTTCTTCTCCTTTTTCTTCATGCATCTTTGTCGATTTTTCTCTTTCCTCAAGAAGCCTTTGCAGAATTGGTAAGCCAAAAGCAAGTGTTTTCCCAGACCCTGTCTCTGCAGCGCCTATAACATCCTATAAAATCAACAATAAAAGGAACACCTTAGAACTATTTTTGTGCTTAACAGTTAATATAAAACTTTTAAATCTTTAAACTAACCTTTCCTCGATGAGCAGCAGCCGGAATACAAGCTTTTTGTATGGGTGTAGGTTCCTTGAACCCAAGCCTCTGTATTGCTTTCATAATAAGAGGATGCAACCTCAAATCATTCCATGCATAGAACTCAGCATCATCAACAAGGTCGACTTCAGCATCATCCACTTCATTGAGAAGCAGTGTGATCAACATTTCAGACAATTGATCACATTTACAAATACATCAGGGCAATGAATACATAGGGTTCTCTCCTAGTCCACGAATATCGTTCGACTAGTCTAATGGCCATATTCACCAACCAGAAGGAATTAACTGCCACATGTATTAATGGAAGCTACCCCCATCCAAGCCAAAATGTAGAATAGAACACTAATAGAGCACAAACCTGCAGGTGATTCATCAACTTTCTTGGTCTCGATCTTTTGTTTCTTCTTTTTCTTTTTCCTTTCACTCATCACATTCTCCTGCTGCTGCTGCTGCTCCTCCTCCTTCTCCTCCTCCTCCTCCTCCAAATTGCTTCCAATCTCAGCTTCAACCCCATGATCTGCACTGCCTCGTTCATTACCATCCTTATTTTTCTTTGATTTCTTTGCTTTCCCTGATTCTTGCTTCACAGCTTTTGGTATATCCAAACCGTATTCAGATTCATCAATCTCTTCAAGAGAAAGAAAGCCTGCAATTTTTTTTACCAAAACAAACCCATGTAAACAATGTTGAAAGCTTAAACCCTATAAACCCTTCTATTCTAATTGGTTCAGAATTTGCATTTAAAACAATATCCAGAACTTCCAAAGTCCAACCACATAACTAGTAACCTACATTCAATCTAATTCCCTATTTTTCAGAGAAGTAACCCAAATTCACTTTTTATTTGTGTCCTTTCCTCAGGTTGTTCTCTCATATCCTTTGTCATAGCTCAATTGGCACAAGCACCAACTACGCATTCAAATGTTATCATCCACGCAAGACGAAGAACCGGTTAAGGAGACGCCGACCGGCGCCAACTATTTCCAAAGGCAGTCGTTTGTTTTAGCTCCTTTTTCCATTCACATTTAGATTCATCCCATCGATTCTCTCAGCACCAGAGAGAGAGAGAGAGAGAGAGAGAGAGAGAGAGAGACCTCCTTCGAGCTCGTTGGAGCCGATGAAAAGAGAGAAAGCGGACTCGTCGCCGTCGCCTTCGTCGGGGAGGGAGCGAGTCCAGGGAAGTGAGGCGAGTCGCTCGAATTCAGGCCCGTCGCGACTTCTCTTCCGCTTCGGCTTGCTCCTCTGCGTGCGGGACGGAGCGCCGTCGGTCATGGCCGCTACTGCGCGTCCCAGTTGCTCCGTTCAGAGTACAACTATTTTGAGCGTTGAAGAGAACACGAGGGCTCGTCTTTTATATAAATTTCAAAAATGAAAAATATAAGGTAACAATTTTAGGGCCTAAAATCATAAAAAAATAATAATAATAACTTTTGCTCCCTTCTCAATTATATCCTGATTTTAATTTTTTATCTCATAGAAAACCTCCAATTTCAACTCTAATTCTAATTTTATCCTAAACTTTTTGTCTTATTAAAAACTCTCAACTTTTTAGTTCAAGTCTCAATTCTACTATATTTTTTTTTGTCTTATTGAAAACCTTTAATTTTATGTCTAGTCCCAAATTTATCCTTATTTTTTTTTGTCTCATAAAAAGCTTTAGATTTAGTTCCAATTTTACCCTAAATTTTTTTTCTCATAAAAATCACTAACTTTTTCTTTAATCCAAAATCTACCCCTATTAAAATTGTCAGGAAAAGTACAGCGTAAGTATCACAATTTGGCAAGAGTAGACACTTTAGTGCCACAATTTCTAAAAAATACACTTAAGTACCAAAATCAAAAAAGAAATGAACATTTAAGTATCAATGGCAAAATATTTCAGCCAAAACGCTAACGTGGCTTTTTTCGACAAAAATTTTCAATGGCATGGCATTTTTTTTAAAAAAATGCAAGCCACATAGACTTTTTTTGTTCTTCTCTTTTTGGCAATGTTTGCATCTCTCTCTCTCTCTCCCACCCTCAAAACCCCAGCTCCATGCGAAGCTACCGAATCCCCGTCAATCTTGCCTGATGTCCGATCACTTAGCTCCGAAGTAGTCGCCACACCCAGCCGCGCCCCAACCGAAGCTGCAAAGCCCCCTCAACCGCCAGTTCCCCTTCTCCTCCATGAAGCCGCCTTTTGTCACTCCCCTCAACTACCATCACTTCTCCCTCAAGGCGCTGCACAGGGTCGCTGATCACAAGGTCAACGCCCTCTTGGTTCAATCCTTGGTGAGTGGACCTCTCCTGATTCACACGCGCGTGCTTGGTGTAGCTTTTTTTTTGGGGCTTTTGCCAAATTGCAATGAGATTTTCTTGAGTTTTGGTGCTGGTAGCTCGTTTTGAGCTCAGCTGCTTTGGGTTTTGTCTCATTTTGTGGGGCATTGTGTGCGATTTTGATTGAGGTTCCAATATCCGATTTTTCATGTTGGTTTCACTAGCTATAGTGGGTTTGATGCGTTTTGGTCATTGAATGGGATCAACTCTCTCGATTTCCTTCTCATTTTTTTAGACTCTCCTCTTCTCACCCTCCCAGTTCCTCTTTTCTTTCACAATTTTACTCAAAAATCGCTCCCAAAAATCCCCCCAGACTCCTTCTCAATCTAATCCCTCTTGAACGATCCTTATTTCTCCGTTTTTCCTTCCCCGACGACGCTCCATGACGAATGACAATTTTTTCTTTGGACAACCGCTTGCTAATTTGCCCAGCGAGGGCGAGGCCTACCTCACCCATGGCCAGCCTCGCCGGCCCTCCCTCCAACCGATTAGAGGGAGGAAGAAGAAATGAAAGATCAAAAGGGAAAATCGGAAAAAAAAAAAATTAAGAAAATTAAAATGATTTTAAAAATTTTTTTTAAAATTGCCACATCAGCACCGGCGAGCCACATAGATTTTAAATATTAATAAAATAGTGCCACATTGGATTTCCAGCTAGGTTCGCTAGGCTTGGCACTTAAGTGTCCTAATTTCAAAAAAAGTGGCACTTAGGTATACCTTTTGAAAATTTTTGCCCTAAAGTGTGTTCCAATGCCAAATTGTTGCACTTGCGCTGTATTTTTCCCCAAAATCGCCCTTAGTAATTTTATGTAGCATTTAAATATCATTGCTTTAATTTTTCCCCAAATTTCATTTCCAAGAAGACGTTCCTTGGAAATGAATCTACATATCAGCCCAAACAACGTCTTTTTAATCTGAAATTTGGATAAAAACTAAAGCAATTATGGTTGTCTTTCTTCAATTACTCTTACTATTAAAAGAATCTTTCTTCTATATCACTCGAGGATCTTCAATTTTGCGCTCGATCTTTTCTCTTGTACTCTAGAGTGTTCCATTTATCCTGGTCGGAGAGCTTACAATCGAACGCTCGAATGGTTTGTGCTTGAGAGTTTTCCATCTCTCAGTTGTTAATAAGAAATTTTGGACGGAGGTTTAACGGACATAGATTTGTGAGTCAAGTAAAAGTTGGTGATTTTAATGAAACTGAAAAAATTTAGGGTAAAATTGGGCTGAATTGGGACAAGACCTGAAGTTTTGGGAGTTTTTATGGGACAAAAAAGGTTTAGGGTAGAATTGGAATATAGCTTAAAGTTGAGATTTTTTTAGGGTACTAGGCCTAGCCTAAAGGATTGAAATGGCTAAAAAATTTTAAGAGAAAATTTCAAATAAAAATTTGAAATGAGCTAAAAAAAGAGTTTGAAATTAATTTTATTTCAAATAAGGATCTAAATTTTCGCGCGTAGACGAGCACTTGATTTTTCTCTAAAGGTTGAAAGAGGGGTATTTTCGTCCATAAACATTTCTTTTTTTTTTCTTTGTTCCTGTTCATCTTCTTCTTCGTCCAAGCCATCCCAACATTGATATGAGAACATCTCCCTTGTTCTTTGTTTCTCAACCGTTCTTTGTTTCTCAATCGATGTTTTGGCTTAAACGAAGTGAATATCAACCATAAATTTCGAATTCCAATCTCCCGCCATAGGGACGGCCAGAAACTACGAAACTCTCAGTCCACGTCCGTCGGAGATGGCCTTGGCGACTGCCGTTGCTCTTGTAGAGGTGGTTGGAGTGGCAGATAGCAGTGGGTAGTCACGAGTTAGCAAAAGCGAGAGGTCGAGGACCTCGAGCCTGTGTTTCTCTCTCTGCTCTCAATTCTTCTTCATTTCTTTTCGCGGAAAGTCTATCCACGAGTATGTGTGCATCCTTGTGTTGATATTAAGGTGGAGAGAAAGTAATAGATGGGGTGATGCTGAAAACAGAGCAGAGTCTCTCCATTCACCTTTGCTTGAGCCGAATTTGAATGGTTTTCAAAAGATTATGCATGAAGTTTTTTTATTTGGGCATGCTTCTGTAGAAATTCAATAACTAATCCCATGTAAGATAAATACAGTAAAAGGAATAAAAGCAATAGAGAGCTCCACAAGGGGTGTGCGATCAAATTTAATCAATTGAAGAAAGGAAGAAGAAAATCAGCAATTTGGGGGTCTGCTAGAGATGACTACCGCAAGGGGTGTGCAACTTGACCACTTCTATCTAGGAACTAGACCGGACTACCAGAAAAACAGGTCCAAAAGCCGGTTCCGATTCCAAGTGAATACCCACCAAGTAACCAACTGAGCGAACTTGTTTTGGAACTGGTTTCATAAGCTAAAAAGCCAGATGCCTAATTTCTTTTTCCTCTAATTTCTAACCTCCGCACTCCTTCCATCCTTCATCTTTCCTCTTCCTTGCACGACACTACCAAGAACTCCTTGCTAGTCGCCACCATTGTCGCGGCGTCGGCCGTCAGTCCTCTCTCACTCTCAGTCTCTAACTCTCCCACTTTCGCCCGCGCTTGCAGGAGCAACCCAAGCTCCATCTCTCTTGTTGTCACCTCTCTCTATCTCTATCTCTATCTCTATCTCTATCTCTCTCCTTTGGCAGCAACCTTAGCTCTGCCTCTCTCTTTCTTTTGCGGCTCGTTGACTCCAATTTGTAGCCTATCTTTTCCATCGACGTGCCTAGCCAGCCGATTTTTCGTTGGAAATAAGGTGAGTCCTCTCTTCGTCTCCAACAACATATCCATTCCTTTATCAAGCATGCTAATGGCCTTTTGGAGTTTTGGGTATTGGTTTCTCATTCTTCAATGCGAATCTGAACTGCCTTGAGACTTAGGGGTCTTCGTGCACGTAAACAATCTGAATGAGTTTTCTGAATGGACGATTTTTGTTTCTTAGATCAACTCTGTTTAGCTTTATGAATTACTTAATGCTTGTCATTGTTGAGCTTTTGAACTCTTTGTAAAGTGAGAGCACAATTGGATTTTCTACATTAATATCATGTTGAGTTGTTTAGTGCAAGCACATGGATTTTATGCAAAGTGCAAGCACAGCTTTTGAGCTTTATTTATTTAGCTGGTCTATGCTCACATATTTGTTAAGCTTTCACTGTTCTTCCTGAAGAGTATAGTTTTCTACATGGAGTTGCATATTAGTAGAAGCAACAAGACATATCAACGGAATTGGATGGATATGATGAAATGAGTCCGCTCAAGGAATTGTCATTCCATGGAGCTGAAGAAGTGGCATCTATGACCGTGAGTGCGACAAACAAGGTGAGGTACCTAATTCCCATCTTCCTCTTGGTAAAAAGCAAGTTGATCAGTCACAAATATGGGATAATTTTTCGAGAATCATAAACAAGGAGACAAAAAAAAAAAAGATAGGGTAAAGTGCATTCACTATGGGGCTGAGTACACATGCTATTGATTTTGGTATGTCTGCAATGTGGAAGCATTTAAAAAAGTGCAAGAAGTATCCTCATGTACATAAGAGGCAAACACTATTTGCACCCCGTAATATAGACATGGCTTGGCGAGGTATGCACATGTGGGGGGAGATACTTGTAGTAGTAGTGTCTTAACGACATGGAAGTTTGATCAAGAATGTTGTTGGCACATGCTTGCTCGGATGAACATGATTGATAAACAACATTTTTCCACAGTTGAGTGTGTTGGTTTCGTGATTTTGTCACTGAATTATAGTTTCTCTTCCAACATTTGTCACAGTGGCTAGAGATTGCATGAAGTTGTATATAAGTAAAAAAACTTGTTTGAAGACTTTTTATGGTAAGCTTAAGCCGAGAATTGCACGCACAACTGATATGTGGAGTTCCATTCAAAACTTGAAATATTTATGTCTCACTGCACATTTTATTGATGAAAATTGGAAGTTACATAAAAGAATAATTAATTTTGTTGTGATGCATAGTCACAAGGATAGAGAGATTAGGAAAATGATGGAGAAATGCATTTATGACTGGGGAATAGAAAAAAAAAAGTGTCCATAATAACCATGGATAATGCTAGTTCTAATGATGTGTAGCCATTGGTTATTTGAAGGAAAATTTTTCAAGAGATAGATTATTGATCTTAAATGGTGATGTTTTACATATGAGGTGGACTACTTATATAATACACTTGATTGTAAGAGATGGATTGAATGAGGTGCATGATTCTATTACACGTATCCAAAATGTAGTTAGGAATGTGAGGGGTTTTCCTATGAGAGCTAAAACAGTTCAATCTTCTATTAAGAGTGAAATGATCACATACAAGGGTTCTGTATGTCTTGATGTTGTCACTAGATGGAACTCTACTTACCTTGTATTAGACATGGCTATAAAGTTCAGAAAAGCTTTTGAAAGGATGGAAGAAGAAGATGATTTATCTTTCGTAAAGGAGCTTGACATTGATTCTCCTCAAAATGAAGATTGGAAAAATGCCGTAATTCTTTCTAAATTTTTGAAAAAGTTTTATGATGCCACCAAATGGATGTTGGGGAGTTCATATGTTACTTCAAATGATTATTTTGAGGGGATAGCTCTTTTGTATAAATATTTGAATAGTGCGGCAAATGCTTCGGATCCTAAACTTCAACCTATGGGTACAAAAATGAAAGAAAAGTTCGAAAAATATTATGGGAGTTTGGATAAAGTAAATTTAATGGTGTTTATTGCGGTTGTGTTGGATCCTACAAAAAAGTTGAATTATGTGAAGTTCTATTATGGACAAATTTATGATGATGAAGCAAAAATTGATGAAATGCATGATAATGTGAAGCTTGCCTTGGAGCGTTTGTATGAATTTTATGAGTAATCTTTCGTTGGTTCTTCAAGTAACCGAAATACTATAAATTTTGGTAGTTCAAGTGGGAGTACTAGTCCTATAAAAAAAAAGTGTTAATACTAGTAGTAGTGGTTTCAATGCTGATGACAATGAAGGTAACAATGAGTATGACATCCGAGCTTGGCGAAAAAGCTTTCTTCATGCAAAGAAAAAATTGTTTGATGACAACAAATTTGAGCTTGATCGGTATCTTGAAGTTGAAAGTGAAGATGTCCTTAATCATGACATTTTGATGTGGTGGAAGAGTATTGGTTCAAAGTATAAAATATTATCTTTGATGGCTCGAGATGTTTTGTCTATTCTCGTAACTACCGTTGATTCAGAATCGACTTTTAGTATATCGAGTCATGTGCTTGATAGCTTTCGAAGTTCTCTAACTCCTAGAATGATGGAAGGTTTGATTTGCACTCAAAATTAGTTGATAGCTGTTAGCGTGCCGATCAATGTTGAAGAGTACATCGAGAGTGCGGAAAAGTTTGAGTTGGGTAAGTCATAATATTTCTTTCTATCTTGTAATTCCTTCGCATATCTATTGAATGGGTGAATGCTTTATTTAATATCCTATTTAGTTTTTAGATTTGGAGTGTATTACTGATGACATTATCATTGGTAAATAGAGTTCACGAATTGAAGTGGAATTAATAATTATATGTACTAAGTATTTTTATTAATCATTTTAATTTTAATACTAATTTAATTTAAACTATCATTAAGTAATTAATTATGTTGTTTGTTTTGTTTTCAGGTGGTCAGAATTTGCAGCAATATTTTTATGGATATATAGGGAATGGGGTTTTATAATTTTTGTTTTATGTTCCGTGTTTGAACTTTTTATTGCTTATAATCGTACGTGATTACTTGTTTGAACTTTCTAGGGATATGTCCCCAAAACGTCCTAAAACTTACAGTGAAAGTGCATTTAAGTCCTGAAACTTGCAAAAAGTTAAAACAAGTCATAAAACTTGTCAAAATGGTTCAAAGAAGTCCTAAAACTTGTCAAAATGTTTCAAAGAAGTCCTTTCTGTTATTTATGTTAAATATGGTGACGGAAAATGCTGACATGGTCGTTTCTCTCTCCTACGTGGCAAATAAGTCAATGTTCATTATCCACATCACCGATACTATGCCGTTTTGGAAGAAAAAAAAGTTTGAACTGTAAGAAGCTGAAGTCCCAGTTCCCTTCTTCCCAAATCACATGTCTTTGCTTCTAAACCTAAAGCCCCAAATTTTTCTCCATGGCGAATCCACCGGCGAGTTGAGCAGTGATGGCAAATCCGGCAACGAGTCAAGTGATGACAGTGAGTTGCGCGGTGAGGACGAGTTAGACAACGAGGGGGAGTCGAGTGGCGAGGGCGCATCGAGCGACAACGGTGAATCAACAGCTTCGGTTCTTGATCGAAAAGCTTGAGCAGCGATCCTGCACTGCACACAGGTACACTTATAGCGATAGTGCGTTGAAGTTCTAGTTCCCCCTCTCCCAAATCGTGTCTCCCCTTTTTGAAACCTAAAGCCCCAAATTTTTTCTCCACGGCAAATCCAGCAACGAATCAGTGGCAAGGGTGAGTCGAGCGATGAGGGCGAATCGACGGCTTCTATTCTTGATCGAATAACTCGAGCAACGATCTTGCACTGCACAGGTACACACCTGGCTTTCAAGAAATAGCTTCCCCCCTCCCCCACGAGAAACATCATTGAATAAAATCTAGATATTTAGCTTTTCATGAGTTTGTTGAAACAGCACAGCTGATGCGAGATTGATGATAGCGAGAGTTAGCATTTTGTATCACAAGCTGCCATTTTATCTCTTGTGTAGTCTCAGTTCATTAGGAAGAAACTACTTATTCATTTTGTCTAGTGTAAAAAATGTTCCGTATACACTGCTTCGTATACACTGCTAATATTAGTTTACACTGCTTCGTTCTTGTATTTTGATCACTACATTGAGATGCCTCCCATATGTTTGTGAAAATGTCTAGATGAAGTTTACACTCGAACGTGTGAGATATTCTTTCGTACTAGTGTCAATTTGATTGTTCTATATATAGATTGAAACATGATTGACTATAACCTTGTAGGCTTTGCTGGTTTACAGCCAAGATATTTTTTCTTAATATGGTGACAAGAAGAATGAGAGCATCGACATCTAAATCAGGTGGTGTAAGTGTTAACGAGGTTGAATCGGAGCTAATATGCTATTGTGGTCTTCAATCACCAATTCTTACCGCAAAGACAAGGAAAAATGCAGGAAGAAGGTTTTGTGGATGTGCTAAGTTTGATGGTCCAGGTTGCTGCGATTTCTTCATGTGGGTTGACCTGAAGATACCGGATCAAGCGAGGGACATGATAGTCGACCTCCTTGAAAGAAATCAAGCACTATGCGAATCAAGCCAATCGAGGTGCGACAAGGTTGATGTGAGCACACTGATAGCTGAAATGAAGATGCAAAGGGCGAAACATAGACATTTAAAGGAGGAGCTCGCACGAGTGAAGCAAGAAAAGATGCTATATCAATTGGCATTTGTCCTATGCATGTGTTGTATCATTATGCTGGTCGTATGTAATGTGAAAGCTAGTGGGAAGTTTCTAAGTCTTCCATAGTATCATGTTTCTAAGTTTCTAAGACTGGTTATTCGGTAGGTGCTAATAACTTCATGTTACAAAGTGTGAACTTGACGTTCAAGATGAAAAGGACGGTTATGTAAATGGATAAGCTAGCCTGATTTTTGTTTCTCCTGTTAACTCTAGTTCGATCTTTTTATTGTCAGTTCTCCATTAATATTGATGATATTCAACCGGATAATGATTTGAATGAAAGGAAGAGAGAGAAATTTTTTATCAACAAACTCCTCTTTTTAGCTTTGCGACTCTTCTTGATCATGATGGTGATGGATAGAATCAGAGTTTGTTGGTCTTAGTAGGATGTGTTGAGGAAGATGAGCAGAGGTTGAAGTTTGGAATGGTTGTGGCAGCACCACCATTAGGGTCATTGTTTGATTTGGAGGATTTGGAGAGTTTCTGCTTCAACTCAGAGAGGAGGCTTTCCTCCTTAGCCTCTTGTTTTCCTTCATTATATAGCAGCTTTGCAAGTAGAGCTTTGTCAAATTCATTATTCCAATTCTTATAAGCCAACGATCCTGACACTGATTACTTGCCTAAGGAAAGGGTCATTCAAGATCACCTGTAGAGAATGACATTTAGTAAACCCATGGTCCAAGCTACAGCACTTCACTTCTGAACATGGTACAACAGAAAGAAGGCTATATGAAACTTCAAAGACCATGCAGCAAATCTTTCTTATTAATCGCAGAATATCATTTACCCTTTCCCAAGACAAAAAGAGGATCTAAACTGAAGCCTCACATTCACCCAAATACTGTGAATGCATCGAGAGTAGCATTAGGACAAAAGACTTAGTTCTTCACACTCTCTCATTTTCTTTTGTGTGCCATCAAAGTCGTAATTGACATAGACACATGCTAAAAACTCTGTCATTGGGTCTTTGAAGGAATGCTACTCTTGTTGAACAACCCTGATAAAGTCCTTGAACTGAGGGTGCCTTCTTTTGTTGACGATAAATGCAGTGGCCAGATAACGTAAAAGATGGGGAGCATTTGTCTGAATGGCATTCAAGTACCTACAAAGAAGAAAATTAAATTATTTTCAGACAAAGTTATTTAACAAGATCAAGATAGTAAATTCGTGTTAATACAACGCCACAGGAAGAGCATGAGTGACATCTTGGACAGAAACTTTTATTAAGGAATAATGCATAAAAGAATAAGATTGATCAAGCAGGGAAACAAAGATTCATACTTGTCCTGATTAAACAGGTCTATGATCTGAGTCCTCCCATTCTCATTGTTGAAAAAGATGAAGAGACTCCAATTCATTAGTCATATCCTACTTTGCACTTGGTTCAGAGGGGAAGAAAAACTCTGCAAAAGAAATCGGCATTAAAAATTCCGACCTAGGCTCAACAACAAAAACTACTCTAGCAATTTCACCAAGAAAAGGATTATTCAATCAATTCTGAATAAAACAGTTGGGTATGCAGCAAAAACCTTTGAGTCTATTATCTCCTTCAAACGATTAAGTTCCTTGAGAGCAATATCACAGTTTTGCATCAGAATCTCGGCAACCAGCTTCCCTCACAAAGCACTTAGACTCCTTTCACTGTTTGTGCACAGTGCCCTATACTAATACAAATAGTCAGCAACACCTGCATAGTTCCTACATTCGAATTGGAATTTGGCATACTGATACAATGCCTCTATCTACTCTGGACCGATCTGGCAAATAGCACTGCCAAGTACACCAAATTCATATAATAAAATTACCACATTAACAACTGACTTTGGGCTAAGTTCCATACATCAAGAGCAAAGTAGCTAAGTCCCATACATCAACTTCTGTTCCAAAGTTCCAAATACAGCAACCCTGTTTAACAATCGAGAAAACTTGTTCAACAATTGAGAAAGAGCTTTGATTGACAGAAAGTGCATGTCCCTACACTTCAAAAACTAGGTACATGTTTGTCTCATACAAAAAGCTAACCATTTCATTAGGTACATTTTTGTCTCATACAAAAAACCAGCTCATACGTGATAAAAACCACCATGTTCAGCCAGTACATCAATCCAAGTCTTTGGTCTCTGGTGGTTCAGTAGATTCAGCATTCACTTAATTCGTAAGTCTTGAGCTTTCCCTTGTATATGGTGTACCTCCTATGACTTTCTTCCAAACAATAGGCTTTTGAGGAGCTGTTGTAGCATGAGATGATTGGGGTTGGGAACTCACTTGGGGTTGTGACGGTGGCTTTGGCTTTATAGCAACATGCTTTCGAGGATGAGTTAATGACTGAGGTTGGGAACTTGCTTGGAGTTGTGATGGTCCCGGTGCCTTTGGCATGTCCACTGCAACATGTTTTCAAAGACAATTTCTTAATGATTGAGGTTGGCAACTATTCTGCTATTGTGATGGTGGCTTCAGCTTTACAACCACACGCTTTCGAGGATGAGGTTGTGCATTGACTTGTGGATGTGCCAGGCTGTGCACTAGCTTAGGGATGTGCCAAACTACTCCTTTGTCTAGTAGTTTCAATAATTTTGCACTAGCTGTACCAGTCTACATACGAATGTGCATATTTTTAGCTCAAGGAGATGGTCAGTTACTATTATAAAATGTTTAAACATGCTCACATTGAGAATTTGAAGGTTTGTCCTAGGATTTGTGTCAACACCCAACCCTACCATTTTCTTCTTCTTTGGTTGTGATTGTCCTTGCATCATTTCCATGTCAATTGCAGGTCTTTTCAATTGGAAAAAAAAAAACATTGCACATGAAAATATAGTCATAACACATGAATGCATGGGGATTGAGGTATTACTCATTGTGATTTTCTAAGGTCTCCCCTAAGCTATTGCACTAGCTTGAGCACAAAAAATTCCTTGTTAATCAACACTGGCTTCAGCAAAAGCATTGGCATGTCCACTGCATGCACTTACATTAGCACTATCCTTGCATCTTGTTACATCTACACTAGACTGAGCAAAAGCATTGACTTGCCCACTATTATCTTGTACAGGTACATTGGCTTCTGCAAAAGCAGTGGCTTGCCCACTATTGTCTTGTGCAGGTGCACTACACTGAGCAAAAGTAGTGGCTTGCCCATTATTGTCTTGTATAAGTACATTGGCTTCTGCAAAAGCAATGGCCTGCCCACTATTGTCTTGTGCATGTGCACTACACTGAGCAAAAGTAGTGGCTTGCCCATTATTGTCTTGTGCAGGTGCACTAGCTTCTGCAAAAGCAATCGCATGCCCACTATTTCCTCCTTCAGATGCAGTTGTTGTTGCTATAGCTTTAGCTTGCATACATACACATCGTCATTAACCTTAAACCTTCACATTTAAAACTTCCAATACATGTCATTAAAGTCAAACATTCTACCACACCTTGTCTTTTTTTGGGCTTTGATCTAATGGAATTAGCTTGAGATTGAGCTCCAGGCGCATTAGCACTCGATGTACATACATTGGCCTGAGCATTAGCCTGAGAAGAACATGGCAAGTATTAATTGACAACATATTAAGACAACAAGCTTAGAATTAACATGATCAATTAGTTGAAGAAATACCTTTTTCAAAGGACATCCCTTGTAGTTATGTCCAACCACATTGCAAGCAGAACAAGTCATTCACTTACCCTGTTTAGTCATTCTGTCACCTTGTACAAGTTCAATTGGTTGTTTTCTTCTGTTCCTTTTTGCCTACCAAGCATCTTTTTAATTGGTGGGGTCTGAGGAGGTTCTTTGTTCGTTTTCTCCCAAATTGTTTGTCCTCTCACAGCAGGCATCATGAATTGGTAAGCACTTAGGTATTTCTCCTTGCTGATAAACTCAGCTAGGTAGTCACTTGGATCTTTCTTCCTGTAGTGTATTGTACAAATGGCATGACAACATGGAATTCCACTAACTTGCCAAGCTTCACAAGAACAAGTCTCCCGATGATTCAAGTAAACAACATATATGTCACCATTTTCTTTAATTTCAAATTCATTATCTCCATTCCATATCACCTCTCAATACCTACTGGCAGTTGTATTCTCATGTAACTTCTGCACAATCCTTGGACCATAATTTCTTGTCCACTTAGCACATGCATCCCTTTGATTGTGCATTCTATTCATAATCATATTTCTAATGTCCTCCAGCATACTCACGATGGCCTTGCACCTAGCTTCCACGCACCTACCAATGAAAGCTTCACTAAGATTATTATCAATAATATCACATTTTATGTTGGTGTTAAAGAAGGCTTTACACCAGTGTTTTGGCTCAGTATGGAATAGATCATCATGACCTTGTGGAGTCATTTCTTTCAATCTCTGTCTATGCACCTCAAAATCTGACATATTAGTACTCTTAGCACATTTCCAAAATTGCCTCATCAAATGTTTTCCTTTGTATTTTTTATCCCAATTAGAATATATGTGCCTTACACACATCCTATGTTCTGCATTTGGCAAAAGTTCAGCTACTGAAGAGATGAGACCCTGAAAAGTACAAAAAAAAAAGCAAAACATTAATACTAATATTCATTACATACAGTGTCGCAAACAAATTAAAGATGAATAATAATTGCATACCTTTTATTGGTCACTTATTAAAGCCCAACCATTGCCATTACCCATGTCGAGGTCTTCCTTCAACAAGTTGATAAACCGGTCCATGTGTCATTATTCTCGATTCTTACAACTGCCCTTGCCACTAGATACATTTGATTGTTGGCATCCCTTCCTACATCACATAACAACTCACCCTTGATCAAACCCCTCAAGAAACATCCATCTAGTCCAATAATCTTCTGACATCTTGCCAAAAATCCTTTCCTGCAGGCATTAAAGCAAATGTAAGCCCTATCAAATAATAGTAGGGAATCTGGCAGTGTCCTTTCAACTTTCATTTTAAATGTGCTTGCGGCGCTTGCAATGTAAAGCTCCCCCAAGTAGTCGTACATCTATGCATACTCCTTATAATTGCCTTGGAGTTCTTTGAACACTTTCAGCTTTGTTCTCTTGCATTGACCCAAAGTGACATTCACCCCTAACTATTCTCTAACTAGTCTCTTCAATTGATGTGATTTGAGTTTAGGTATTGCAGAAATGAGAATCATGAAGTGTTTGGCTAAATAAGTACCAGACACTCTTTTATTCTCGAAAGTGATACTGCATATATGCTCATCGATGTACTTTTTCAAATGAAATGATTTAGTAGTGTTGTCAAGAGTGCCATAAATCATCCAGTTACAATTGCTTTGGGTACACCTGGCTCTTACAAATCTACTAGTGTTTTTGGTGTATTTAATTGCTCTTTGCTCGGCCACAGAATACCTCAAAATTGCATTTTTGAACTCATTTGCATCCTCAAATGTCATGCCTACAACAAATACTGGATCCCTACTATTTCGATCATACGATGGAAACCTACTATTTCTCCTTGAACTAACATCACCTTTCTCCTCTTCACTCTCATCATCTAAACCTAAATGAAGACTTTCTTCATCATCTGAATGATAATACTCTATTTCGTACCCAAAGTCAACGTCTAATTGGGAATTACCAGCTACTTCAATGTCAATTTCAATGTTGAGTCTATATCTCGCTGAAAGTTCTTTTAAATTTTTTCTTGCATCGACCAATTCAGAATCACGATTGTCACTCGGGTGTTCCACATCAACCAAATCACATGCATCATCATCCTCACCCTCATCCACATCAGACACACCTCTAGTTTCTATCTCAGCTCCTCATATCTTAGCAGTTGTCTCTTCATCATCAACATGCTCAACATACAGTTCAAAATTTTCATAATGTAAATAATGATATAATTGATCTATCACATTGGCATTATCCCATAAATACCTAAGAGTTACCCCCATCTTCAAGAATGGTACTTCCAGGAACCCTATAAAAGAGTTTCTCTATTTTAGGCCTACCCAAAGCCTCAATAGCTTCAATTATATTGGACAATGAATTCTTACTTAAGTCTATTTCAACAACATCAGCCTTTCCACCTACGTATTCCAAAGGTGGTCCAACTTGAAATTTATCTCTTAAGAAAATAGTGACATAAACCTTGTTATCGGCCATTGGACCTACAAGGGAACAAAAACAAATGGCACTTTCAATTGTTAAAATTTATTTAAAAACTACTACCTTACAAGGAAATGCGTAAGATAACATATTTTATTATCCATTGGACCTACAAGGAAAGTCACGCAATTGTAACATATTTTGTTGTTATTTCAATTACATCTCAACTTACCGATCAAATCAATCGTTCAGCACTGTGGAACATTTCTTGCAGGTGCTTCTCAGCTTTCATCACACCTCATTCTCGCAGGTGCTTCTACAAATACAAATATTCAAATGTGAGCACAATCTAGAATTTCAAGCAATTTCTTGAAAGCCAGGTATATCCGGCAATAGGTTCGTCAAGAAAGACTAAATATCCAACATAGTTTTTAAAGAGAAATTGGCAATGCACATTTGAAGTCTCTAATATAAAGTAGCATGAAACTCAGGCCATGTGATGGAATCATGTTATGTGTGAAAAGAAACCCATCACAAAATGACCCAGGCACAAACTTAGGAACAGGAAGCAGTAGATGCAATTTAAGAGACGATACTTACTCGAACTATAGCATCAAGAATTGACATTGGTAAATATTCCAATCTATTACAAAAGGAAAACTTTAGGCTCAACGCTAAGAATTACACACTAAGTCATTGCTGAATGTTTAGCATTTCTTTAGCCTCCGTCTGTTCCACCAACAGTTCTTCGCTTGCATATTTGTTGAGTAGCTCTATCTTCTTATGCTTTTAGAGAATAGAGTAAACACCATGTCATTTGTGGACTATATGGAACATTTTTTACACTAGACAAAATGAACAAGTAGTTTATTCCTAGTGAACTGAGACTACACAAGAGATAAAACGGCAGCTTGTAATACAAAGTGCTAACTCTCGCTGTCATCAATCTCGCATCAGTTGTGCTGTTTCAACAAACTCATGAAAAGCTAAATATCTAGATTTTATTCAA
>BCNH02000001.1:8313440-8342008 GCA_001662345.2 Metrosideros polymorpha var. glaberrima | reverse complement strand
ACCTTCGGGTTGTGCCGTGGCCCGAAAAGGTCGAGAACCGCCAACCTTCAAGTTGTGCCGTGCCCAAGAGCGGGCGTAATCACTAGGCACAAAATTGGACTACGCTTGGAAACATTGCGTGTGTGAGATGATGATATGCGTGTCCTAATTGCCTTGTTTGATGCATTGTTTATATAATGTTGTGATTGATAACATGCAGGGCGTGTGCATGTGCCAAGGCAAGGTAAGAATGCCTGTGAATTGTCTATTGATTGGTGAGAGTCACTCGAACCTGTTATAGGTTGTATAGAGCGAGAGTCACTCGCTATTGATCTAGCATCGACGTTAGGTTGCATGTTTAAGGTATGCTCTAAGTGAATTGGCACCCTGCGCGAGGCTTAGGTTGTTGACTTACTGAGATTCTTATCTTACTCGTTGTTGTTAACTGCTTTTCAAGACCATAGATCGGAAGGTTGACAAGTACAGTTCAAGGTGCTCTCGTATAGAGAAGTTTAAGTTAACCCTACCCCCGGTATCTTTTTGTTGGTCTGGTTAGGAAGTGGCCCGAAAGTGAGGCATTGTAATTATAACTTCCTAGGGTTAACGGGTATATAACTAAAAGGCGAGTTTTGTTATGGATGTTTGGTTTCGCTGCTTTTGCTGCTATCCCTACTGTTATGTTTGTCGGGTGGTTGTTATATGTTTCCGCATACGTTAATTGAAAGATAAAATGAATGGGTCGACGACACGCCCTGGGACATCGCATTTATTGACCCAAAGGATAAGTGTATCCGGATGGTCACGTGCCTTAGGGTCCGGGGCGTGATAGTCGGAGGATCTTCGCCATCAGATTACCTCCTTTTTTGGTTTCCAAATAGGTACTCTGCCAGTCAGATACCTTGGGGTTCCGATTATCTCTTCTAGACTCGGTAAGGTGGATTGTGAATCATTAATCAACATGATCACCAAGTGAGCCCAATCGTGGTCTAAAAGATTTCTCTCTTTTGCTGGACGCCTTCAACTCATTAAATCGGTCCTACATGCAATCCACGTCTTCTGGGCAAGTGTCTTCATCCTTCCCAGGTATGTACTTTCCTGCATTGAACAAATCTTTAGGCAATTCCTCTAGAAGGGCCCCACTCTAGGAGTTGGAGGTGCTAAAGTATCGTGGGACGATATTTGCTACCCTAAGGAAGAAGGTGGCTTCGGTATACGTAGACTTATTGATTGAAACAAGGCGGCTATGCTCAAACATATTTGGTGCCTTTTTACTAATAAGAAGTCTCTTTGGTGCAAATGGATCCACAGCACATTCTTGAAAAACAAGAACTTCTGGATAGCCATGAAACCAACCTTTTGCTTTTGGGCCTGGACAAAAATCCTCGACCTTTGCTCAAACTTTTAGTATTTGTTTTGCTGGTGGATTGGAAATGGACAGGCTATCTCTTTTTGGTTTGATACCTAGAACCACAGGGAACCACTTTACAAAACTTTCAATGCGATGGATATATATCGTTCTAGCATTCCTCATAAGGCAACAGTCGCTGACTTCCTTACCGAGAACTTTCACCCCTCCCATGCATCTACCGCAATTGCCTCTTAGGCCCAACCTTTGCCGACCCTTGCCATGGCAGAAAGCGATCGGTTTCTGTGGATTGCCCACCCCTCAGGTATCTTCTCGGTCGCTACAACATGGGACCTTATTCGTAATAAAAGGAGACCGTTGCTGTGGCCCCCCTTTATATGGGACCATTATATGGCTCCTCGTTACTCCTTCCTCCTCTAGCTTACTACACTCGGCAGATTACCAACGCAAATCTACTTGCTGAATTGTTGAAGGATCTAGGATAGATCCTGTGCATTCTGTAGAAGCCGACTGGATTCTATAGACCACCTTTTCTTTGGGTGCAGTACTACCGGAACCATTGCTATCTTCTGGCGTGCAAGGTGCAATCTGGCTTGGCAAAACCGTTGCTGGCATGACAATTTGAATTGGGCTTTAAAACGGCTTCGAGGACAACATTTCCACCAAATTATGGCTCGATTCTCCTTTGGCGCCTTATGCCATATGATTTGGACAGAGAGGAACAACATCCTTTTCCGTAATCAGACTCTTTTTGTGCCCGCTCTCAAGAAACATCTAGAGAAGGTTATCAGAGACAAGGCCCTTACGTTTAAACAAGTACTTGATACTCCTAGATTTCTAGGAAGCTGGAGCATTTCTAATTCCATCTTCCACTAACCTTTTCGGTGCTGCCGTGTCCCTTTGCTAGGCCTAATGTTTGGTCTTTCCACTTTTGTGTAGTTCTCTTGTTGTGGCTTGCCCATTCTCGTTTGTTTTTGTACCCAAGATGCCCATGCAACCAAAGTGATATCCCTTAATGTCACCTTCTTTGCAAGGGTCGTCTTAGTGGGCTTTTTCTTGTAAATCGCTCTTTGGTTGGATTAATATACTTCTTGCCTTACCCAAAAAAAAAAAAGATCACCCTTAGTTGCCGCATCGTAGATTTTTTTTAGTTTTTTTCTTTTTAGTCTTTATCCAAATTTCGTTCTAGACGAAAATGACCTTGTTTCGGCCATCGTAAAAATCAAGTGCTCGCTAACTGATGAAGACTTGGCCGACCGACGAGCTCATGCCTTTATTTGAGACTAAGTTCCAATTTCAAGCTCTTATTGAAGACATAGTCCACTTCGGGTCTCTTTGAGAAAATAATCTCACTTCATGCCATTATTTAAAATTTGGATTAATACTACGAACAACCTCAAACTGATATATTTGTGATAAATTATAACATCATGATTCTGGCTCACCTATTTTAATGTGCAAATAATAATATTTTGAAATTTTATTCCGTTGTGACTATTGAGGAATAGTCTTTGGGCAATAAATTCGTGTTTTAGTTATTGCTTTCTTGTGTGTGATTTATCGGTTTTGCAACGATTGTGATTTTGTGGCGCATAAGCCTATATAATTTATGTTTGAAGTGACGTGGAGTAAAAAGGGCCTAATGAAGGTGGCGCCTTGTGTTTTCAGCGTATGGTGTTCATTGGCAAGCGAAAATGACATAGTGGCAATAACGTAATTTTGGGCATTACAAGTGTATTTTTGAAAAAAGATTATTTATAATTCAGCCCTTAATTTTCCTTTGGAATTCGCTGACCCCTTGATCCTTGTCACCGCCAATATCTCCTGTTTGGCTTTGATGTTGCATATTGTGTTGTCATTTTCCCCATAAATCCAATTCAAGGAGACAAAACCAAAATTCTTTTTGTCTCTCTCTCCCTCTCTCATACATCATCACTTTATAAGCTTCATTTGATTTAATTTGAAGTCTAATGATTTGAGTTGTGATGATTACATGGCCAAGAAAGTCTTTCCCTCTCTCCTCTCCCTCCCACATGGCCGAACCTTCCTCCCTCTTTTTTCTTTGATTTTTGTTTTGCTTTATTAAAGAAGCTTTGGAATCCATATGTTAAATTGGACAATATTTGAAGTTGCATTAATTGTTAAGTGATGATGAATCTTGACAATTTTGGTTCTCTCTCTCTCTCTCTCTCTCTCTCTCTCGTGGAACACCTCTTCTTCCCTTCATTATTTTCTTTGTCTTGTCTCATTTGATACAACTTGAGGTCCATATGTTGTATTTGATAATTTTTGGAGTTACATTGATTAAGAATGATGATTAGTCTTAACTTATAAGCCTTCTTCTCTCTCTTCACTTCTTCTCCTTCATTTCTCTTCCTTCACCGACTGAACCATCTTTCTCCACCATGCTCTCTCTTCGCTCTCATTTCCTCACCATTTTTCTTTTTGCGATTTGCTCGTTTCTTCTTTGTTCAAGCTTGAGTTTCGGTGTATCTCGAGAAAGTTGAAGGATGAAGATTTGCAATCATATCTAAGGCGAGTAGTCTCCTCATTTCTCTTCTTTTCAACCTTTTATATTGTGGTTAGAGGTGGAGCATGTTTTAAACGTTGAACGTAGAGTCGACTGCTAGTCGTACAAAACGTGTGATTGTTGGCGAAAACTTTGAAATGAAGTAATTGTGATGACGTGATCGTTTGTCGTTGAAATAATACAAAAGTGTGATATTTTGTGGGATCAGAAAGTTCAATGGTAGCCGAACATGTTGATGTTCGTGAGGCTTTAGTCTTTTTGGAGGTGAAATTATTGACTTGCAGTTATGTAGATGTGATGAGGCCGTGTGATTTAATTCCGTACGTGAGAGATGGCAAAAGCGAAAACACCTTCGCATGGCTAGTTTTATTGCTTGTATGCCTTGTCTTCACCTTATAAAATACTTTTATACGTCTGTCATGACAAGTTGGTGAATTAATGAAAAGATTGACTTTGATGATGTTGAGTAGTGAAGGACACGTCTGATGATATGATTTTGGATATGTTGATGACAAATTATTGGGTTATTTTTATGATTATTGTTGAATATAGAATTTGACACCTGCATTCTCATCATTACATGCATATACATATCATTATAAGGGTAACGATGAGGACCATTGGCCTATTTGCTAATGATGCCTTGTGGGAGCTGATGAGGGAAATCGAGATGCCTGTTGTTGTGTGGTACTGCAGAAGCCTGTTGCCGTGTGGTACTGCAGGAATTGATCCTTAAAGAAATCGATAAACCTCGTGATGTAGGAGACGGGATGCCCATTGCCGTGTTGTATTGCGAAAGATCGATCTTTAAAAAAATCAATAATGATACGAATGAGAATGGTTACCCTGAGTGGTGACATGCATCTCATGTACGTCATAACATTATTCATATCATAGTAGGACTTGAAAGTCATATTTTTGCATACTCTTTAATTGTGGTATAATTGTTTGAATATAATAGTTATGGCTTGAATTACTTGCTGAGTTTATCTCACTGTTGTTGTTTTCCATGTATTTCAGACCGTTAGTGGGTAGTCTCTTAGGGCGCTGTTCAGCAACTTTCTGAAGGGCATGGAGATGACGTTTTTGTATAGCTGGTAGAAGAAGTAGATTACACCTTTATTTGCCCAGTTATCATTCTCCTTTTTATGTGTATTTGAACAACGCCTAAAGGAAGAAATAAATAAAAAGTTGCATGTTATGTTTCTTTTGATAATGTCAATTTATATTATCGTCTTCCGCTTGCATTTTAAAATGAATCAAATTATTAAGCCAATTAGATTTTGTGACGCCCTGGGACGTCGCAGCTTGTGTTGGTATTGTCACATAAATTTACCCCAAACTATTTTTTTATCACCAAAAACATCAAATCGGTATACATGTGACAAATTTACCCTCCGTTAGTTTCCGTTTAATTTTACCGTCAAATTGTTGAATTAAATGACATGTGGTAGTTAATAGGTGTACTAGTTTGGGGTATAGTTGTACATGTTTGGGATTTTTCGTGGTATTAATTCAATTTAACGGAAACTAGTAGAAGGTAAATGTGTCACAAGTGTACCGATTTAGGGTTTTTGTTAGTAAAAAAATTGATTTTGGTTAAATTTATCACAAATATACAAGTTTGGAGATTTTGGCCGTCAAAATATTAGTTTGGGATAAATTTGTCGTAGATATATCAGTTTGAGTTTTTTTTTTCGTAATATTAAACCTTAAATTTTCCCTAAATTTAACTCTAATTTCAAAGGTTGAAAATGAAAGTTCAAATTTAATATATTGAATGAGCTAGACAAATCGTGAAGAGGATTTAGCAAGTTTGAGAGTCAATATTAGTGGTATTCTACTTTTTCAAATGGATGAATTAAGTAGCCCATTCTCTTAACTATGTCAACTATGATACAAACTTGTACCTATGTAATATATTTACTCCAAACTTCTACAATATGACATATTTACCACAAACTTCTTTTTCTGACACAAACAACTCCAAACTTGTATCTATGTGACACATTTACCAAAAAAATTGATGTCATAGAAAAAAAGTTTGGGATTTTTAGCGTAAAAAACACTTTAGGGTAAATATGTCATGCATGTATAAGTTTGGAATTTTTGGTGTTACAGATAAAAGTTTGGAGTAAATGTATTGCACAGGTGCAAGTTTTTGGTTTTTGGTGTCACAAAAAATAGTTCAGGATAAACGCGTCATAGTGAGCAAAGTTTGAAATTTTTTGTAACTTTTGCCCTAATTCTATTGAATTCGATTGGCTGAGTACTAAACACATCTCCCTCTTTATTACCAAAAAGAGGACAATGACATTTGTAGTTTTAAAATTTGGGTTAATACCATGAAAAACCTTAAACTGATACGCTTATAACAAATTTACCCAAAACTATTTTTTTTACCATGAAAAACTCCAAACTGGTATACTTGTAACAAATTTATCACAAACTAATTTTTTAACCACGAAAAAATTCAAACTGATACATCTGTAACAAATTTACCCTAAACTAGTACACATGTTTCAAATTTACCCTTAGTTAGTATCCGTTAAATTGGGTTAATACTACGAAAAATTCCAAACTGGTACACTCCATCTGTCACGCGTCACCAAACTCAGCAATTTGACGGTAAAATTTGATGGAAACTGATGGAGGGTAAATTTGTCACAGATGTACTAGTTTAGGATAAATTTGTCACAAATGTAACGGTTTGAAATTTTTCATGGTAAAAAAAATAGTTTAGAATAAATTTGTCACGTGTGTACCGGTTTAGGGTTTTTCTTAGTATTAACCTTAAAATTTTTACTCATTATTAAAAGTCATTCAAATTCTTTTTTTTCCCTCCAATTCCCCCTTCAAAAATCTTGTAATTAGTTTAACATAGTCCTTCCATCAAAAGTATAATTATGAAATTCTAGAGAGAGATCATCAATGTTGCCCATATCATTCTACCATGTTCGATAGGGGTGAGCATTGGTTCGGTTTCAATTTGGGAGTCGGACTGCATCCTCCGGTTCTAAGTAATTCTCGGTTCCCAAAATTTGGAATCGATGATAATCGATTTGGTTCCCAATTACATATGCGGACCGAATCGCCCGGACATGATTGAATGATTTTTTTCTTCTTAATTTTTATAATTACAATTCCCAAAATATGATTGGGGAAACAATAGAAGCCTCAAAACCCTAATAACTTTTTATAGCTCCCCCTCGAGAAAATATTAGGTGTAACGGTCTTGTCATTAGGGATGAGCGAGACGGACCAATTGAACCAATAACCGCACAGACCGAACCTAATCGATCGATTCTGGGCAGTTCCTGGGGGCGCTGGTCCGGTTCTTGGTTTCATAAATTTGAAACCAATGATTTTCAATTTGATTTCCGATTCCAAGGAAGAACTAGACCGCTCGGATCGAACCAAACGCAGACGACGAAGGGAGTGTTCTCTTGGAAGAGGCGGATGGTGGCGAGCTTGTCAGTCCAAAGCTTCTTAGGGATGATGAAGGTGGAGGCGGCATTGACATCAATGATGAAGAGGGAGACAAAAAGGGCAATCGAGATGCAGATAGGGAGGACGAAGTCGAGAGCCAAAGCGAGGAGGTGTATCTTAGTAGCAAGGAGGAGGGTGAACCAGCTGGAATCAGAGTTCCACAATTGAGGAGTGGGGCGGAGGAAGGAGACGATGACAGGGGTCCTTATGGAAGGAGACAGTGGATTTCGAGGGCTTGGTGAGGTGGGATCGAGGGAGTTTGTAGGGAAATAGAAAGGGCTTACACAGACAATTCAGGTGCGTACTATTCTTGGGAATAATTTCTTAGTAGAAATGATTTTTTCTAATTATGTTCCCTGAAAGAGTTTCTGAGGAGAAGATGCAATTGGTAATTGTATAAAATTTCTATTCTCGAAATAGAAAAAGAACAAAAATGCATTTGGTACAACCCTAAAAATTTATATTTTCAATTTTTTTTCATTTAAATATAAAAATATCAGTGGATGCGGCAGTGGATCGAGAATGGTGGTGGTAGACTTATAGGCAGCAGCCGGTGGTGGAAAGAGTAATGAGAAAGAGTGAGAGTAAGAGAGAGAAAAAAATTAATTTTAAGTGAACTTGTTTCTTTTTTTTTCTCGGGAACAAAAACAACTTTTCTTTGATTCTTGTTTTTGTTCCAAATATGTCCTCGGGAACAGAAATTGTTTTTGGGAAAAAAAAGTTACCAAACATATTTTTGTTTCAAATCTGTTTTTGTGAATAAAAGAATCAAGAATCGGATAATTTGAAACGTTACCGAACAGACCCTTCATCAAACATTAACAATTTGTTGTCGAGAAAGGAAAAAATGATCCAACCACGAGCAAGAGCCATCAATGAAGCCTAAGCGATTCGGAGTCGGACAGCTAAGGGCCTGTTTGATAACGATTTTGATTCTCTAATTCTATTCGCCGCAATAAAAAAAAAAAAAGATAAGAAACCTATTTGGTAACTAATTTGATGCTAATTCTCTAACTCTCTGATTTTGTTCATGAGAATAGATTTGAAGCATAAATAAGAATAAAAAATTAATTTTTTTTATTTCAAAATCACTTTTGAGAAACATGTGTGAGAACCACAAAAAGAACAAGTGGTACTCAACTTATAGTCGAGGATCTCCAACAAGAGCTGACTTGTAATATTAACGTCAAACATTGGTCTCTCTCTCTCTCTACAACTTTATGTGTGGTGGTGGGGGTTTTTCTTAAAGACATCATACGTCCTTACTTTTAGCATTTTTAGTACCTCAGGTGGTTCGACTTCCATGTTTCTTATCTAAACATTATGGACCCTCGAATATTCATTACTTTCCTCCAATAGCTCCTTATTAGGAAGTGGTTATTGTTGGGCCTAACAATACAACCTAGAAGGGGGTTGAATAGGTTGAGTGATGATTTCTAAAACTTTTCGCGGAATAACAATAAATCACTACTAATGATTCTAAATGCTTGTGAACTAGTATGAATGATGCTGAAGATCTAAACTAAATGATAGTGTAGTATATTCTTAGAAGGTTCGTTAGCAAGTAGATGTAATATTGAAACTCGAATGTTCACTCTTAGACTAACAGTTTTAATAGCAGCTAGATTCCACTAGTAAATAGCACTGGTGATTACAACTACTTCGTGACATTCCTCAGTAAGATAGATAACACTATCAGGACACGTACACTAGCTTTACAATTGTCTCACTAACACAGATGCTAATACAATAGATCAGACAACAAACAAACAATGAGTAGTGGTGCTAGCAAGCACTGGCAAGCGAAGACTTTGAAGATTAAAACGAAGAATTTGAATGAAAGGCTCTTAGAAGATTGAAGTCTCTCGAATTTGCTCTGAATATATCATTTTTCTCTTAATAACACTCGCCTCTCATGGACTCGAGCTACTCTTCTCCTTATATAGACCTTCAGCTTGTATCGTAGCCATTATAACATCAACGGTGCATATCTTGCCAAGGACAGAAAGGACGTCAGCTTTGCAATTCGTACACAAGGACGCCAGGACGGATCATACGCTAGGCTGTTAGTATGAATATTCCTTTTCCCTTAAGGATACTATTGCCAGGACTGTCTTTTGTCCTTTGTACTATGCCAACTGCCATTGTCGCTGCTTTGTCGTTGTCTGAGGAATCCAGCGGTTAACTGCTGTAATCTGAATCATCAACAGTCGTGATTGCCAATACAATACCCATCATCATCACACCAACTTTATCACTCTCCGCACAACAGTCCTGTGCTTACCCTGAGTAATTTGGTAGACAATTATCAGTGAAGATATTAATCCAATAAACTGTAAAATAGTGGTGTCAATCTTAATACCTTTCATCAGTATCAAAGATATTTACGAACATTATCTCCAACTGGTTAGTCCAAGCTACCATGATATCCTCTCGTGACACTTGTTCTCCTTATTGTCTTCGATCAGATTCTTGTCTTTTTTGACGGTATAAGATCAGTGTTGATTACACTCTCATCAGTCTTAAAAATACTCACAAACACTATCTTGACTGGTCCTTCCAAACTATCATAATATCCTCTTGTGGTACTTGTTCACATTTTTGTCACAGATCATGTTCTTCTCTTTGCTAATGTAATATGATCATTGGTGATTATAATTTATTTCACCATCTGTACTTATCATGATAAATATTAAAATTCGAGATGGTTTTGTGATCATCAAATTATCTTAGGGATGTTTTTCAACCGTCATCTTGGTTTTTCCATGATATTAGTGCAGTTTGTGTAAGATTTGAAAGAAGTTAAATTGTTTTATCTACTCTGAAGGAGCGTGACTTTAATTTGCATTCTTGTCATATGGTTCCGAAATCACTTCAAAAGTAGGCAGTTCTTGTTCTGTCTTCACATTGCTGAGTTAGAGGGTATCCATTTCATGCTCGTTATAATCGAACTTTTCTGTGTGTGGCTAGACTTATGAGAGATCACCCTGTAGTTGACTTCTGCAATTGGATCTTAATAGAAAGGAATTTGATGAGGAGAAGGAACCACATGGATGGTTCTCTCTGGCTGGACTCAAGCTCCCTTAATTAGTATGGCTTGGGTACTTCAAGGGTTGGTGCTAAAAGCAACAACCACAGTAAAGTGAAGGAGCTTGACGACGACGATGACGTTGTTTTCATCTGCGATGGAAACTCAGACACTATCAAGAAGAGAAAGCTGCACTGTTCTTGCATCACTTTAATCTATCAAAGTGATATATGACCCATTTAAGTTGATAAAATAGACTAATTATGGGTTACGCATGATCTGAGACCAAGTGGTATTCATTTTATTAGCAGTGCTAAGACGTAATTATTTGACTAAAATGAAAAAAAATTAAGAAGAGAAATTATTCTTGAAAATAAAAATTTTATACAGGTACCAAACGCATTTTTATTTTGAGAAGAGAAATTGTGTGCAGCTATCAAATGCGTTCTGATTTTCTAAAACTCGTCTAGGGATTAGAATTAGAAAAAATCGATTCCGAAAAGAATGGATTTTTTATATCAGAATCGTTGCCAACAGCACTCTAAAAACCGAACGGACAAAATAGAGAGAGAGGTGGAGGTGAGGAGCAGGAGACCAGAGCTCTCAGTGGTTAAGAGGCAAGCTTGTCTCCAACTAGTTCTTTCATTGAGTGGAAAGGGTCGTCGTTTCATTCATCGGAGTCCCCCCACCCTGTGTTGGTAAATAATAGCTGTTGACCGGACTCTGTGTTGCCAATAAAGGGAGATTTCGACTGCCATTTCACGTGCATGCAATGTGGTAGTTGACTGCCATGCGTTAAAGCAAGAGCAGATTTTGACCACCTTCTCTACTCTTGTAAGGCAAGACTACCTCTTTCATTGCACCTCCTGGAAATCGGACCGGACCGATCCGCTCCCACGGCCAAGTGATCCGATTTTCAATTCCAAAAATTGAGAACCGGTCTGATTCCCGATTTCTAAATGAGATCGGACCGAACCGATCACCCCTCCTTGCCAACTTGCAAAAAACCGCTCCACGTTCAGACTGTCGGAAATTTTTGAAACTCGCTCTTTTCTCTCTCGCTAGCCGTCCCTCTTCACTTCCCGACCTCTGCTCTCTCTCTCTCTCTCTCCTGGCCTCTTCACGACCGAAAGCTCCCTCTTTTCATTTTCAATCCAGAATTTCGTCTTCGATTATTGAGGAGTACTGCTCTGAGAAGGACGGTTGGAGGGTAGGGTAATGATGATGAGATGTCGGAGGACGAAGGACTCGGAAAGGCGGACTTTTCAGGCCGAACACAACTGTCTTCGGCAAGAGCTTCAAGTTGCAATTGTCCGGGCGTCACAATCTGCTTTTCTTTCTCCCTTCTCTTGGTGGAAAATAACCGTAATTCTCGAACTCTCTCAACGTTGCGCTTTCTTCGCTTTCTCCTGTGGTTGCTGATGGTTTTGCGAGGGGGGTTCGCTTGAATTTCTACCGTTTCGCCGCGAGACTCTTTCGTTTATCCGGAAGCTGCGGTTGAATTCCTCTCGCGCAATTGGGTTCGGATCATGGGTCCGCGCCCCGTCGCGCTTTCTTCGCTTTCTTCTGTGGTTGTTGATGGTTTTGCGGCGGGGTTCGGTTGAATTCCTCTAGTTTCGCCGCGTGACTCTGACGTTCGAGCCGGTGTTGGATGTGTGCTTTTTATTTCTCTTTCTTTGGCAGTGGGTACAAATTGGTGTTGGGTTTCATTTTGTTCGCGATTGCTGTGTCCCGTTTGTGCTACGCAGAGCTTGAGTTCAGCGATGGCGAGCAATGTCCGAGCACTTGTGGTCTCTGCTCTGGTATGTTCTTGGTTTCCTTTTCTGGGCCCCTACTGCTGTTGTGTCGACTTACCAGTTCCATACTATCTTGTTTCTGGAGATTAAGTGCTTTGTTTGGGCAAAAACAAACATGAAATGTAGTGTTCCGGTGTAAGAGCTAGTGTTGTTGCAGCTCATCGATGGTTTTCTTTTTCTTTTTTGGGTTCTCTCTTAGAATTTTGGTACTAATTCTCATTTGACTTAACTCATCGTTGTGTTGTTCTTCGAAGGTTCTGCTTATTTCATACGTGGTGGTGTCTTTAAGCTTCGGAATTAGAAATCATCTGTACTTATTATATTTCATATCCGCTAGAGGGACCCATTCCCTAGTCTTGATCGCACTCCTCTTTAAATGTAAATTTTTTTGGTAACGAGAGTGTGAAGTCGATCCAAGGGCATTCAAATGATAATGTTGAACAAATGAAGATCATGAATGGTGCAATCACAAAGTCATCTATTTAAAGTGATTATGTTGATATGATTGACTGTTCTGGAGCTGTAAATTGAAGGATCTCTCTAATACCTGCAGTGAGAATGGCAGCTGTCATGTTCCCAAAGCATTGGCAGCTCCGTCATTATGCTGATAATGCAAACCTGAACATCCCAAGATCATTGAAGGTTGAAAAGCTTGTAACAAGCGGAAAATTCCTGAGGAGCTCACTAGATAGAATTGATAGTAGGACATTGCAAGATGGGGGGAAGCCTAATATTGTGACACATGCAAAGAAAACTGAAGTTGTGTCAAAGAATTAAGGAGTGAAGAAGAGAAAGTTAGCTGGAATTGATGAGTGTTTGGATGGTAAAAATATTGTATAGAAGCATAGGAGTGCGACCGGAAAGAGAAGTTCAGTGAAGGGGTTGTCCCAAACTAAATGGGAAAGCATTGAAAAAGTAAATTTATCGTTCAAGATGAAGACATTGACGACATTGAGAAAGTCCAAAAAGCAACAAACAGGCAGCAGAACCAGAAAGTTCCAAACCGACAAGCCATGAAGTGACTGTATCAAGGGACTTTCTGATGTTGAGTACATGGATATTGGATCCAGTGAAGATGTGGAAGAAGTATGTCTAGTCAAGATGAGAACCCGCAGAAGAAGAGAAAACAAGATTGGTCTGACGAATGATTCACTGCATGCTCCATCCCCGGCATGGCCATCCTCCTATGGCTCCTTTCATTCAACTCTGAAAATTGATAATACTGGTGATACTGGCGATACTGGCTGCTCGAAGGGGAAGTATGAGGTAACCTATTTGTTGTCCATTCATCTACCATTAGGTGTGACAAAGTTGCTTTCTATTTCAGGACAAAAGTTTCTGGGCTTCTTATTCATTTGTAACTGTGACTTGCTTTGACCAGGCTAAAGGAAAAGAGTGTGTGAGGTGTCATCAATGCATGAAGAAAGAAAGAAGGATCGTTGTCCAATGTACTAACTGTCAGCAGAAGATATATTGTATCCAATGCATCGTGCAATGGTACACTTTTTATTGCTAAATTCGATACTTTTATTTTTCTAATAATTGAACACTACATATTTACTGAGGCTAGCCTGATTTTTGCTTTAAAGGTACCCTCAGATGGTAGAAGGAGACATTGCAGAACTTTGCCCATTTTGCCGTGGAAATTGCAATTGCAGCCGTTTTTTGTGCACGGGGGGCATCATAAAGGTGTGTTATCTTATTTCATATCTAGTGAGGACAAATTTACTGAAATGTACAGAGTATGTTATTTAAGAGGGAAATGAAATCTGTGACCTAACAGTGGAGTTCTCAATTTTAATCAGTATTTCTTGTGGTGACTGTCTATATTTCTTCTTAGTCACTAATCTTCCACTTCTTCATCTCTCATCAATTAGGAATAAGGCCTTGGTCAAGTGATGGTCCACCTGTAATTAGATAAAAAAAAGGTCATGGGCTAGATGTTTTATCTTCCTTTCCCCTTGGTAACTACCAAAGAACAAAAACAAAAACAATTGACAATCGATAAGACTAACGAGCTCGCAATTTACGGGGAGTTTCCATGGTCTTCCCCTCATGGTTTAGTTACCTGTTAGGTTCTGTAGCTTCCTGCTGTGATGCTAACAACTGAACTTGAACCACTGGCATTCTATTTGTTGAAGTGCTTAATAGGTTGGAACAAACTATCGAAACTCTAGGATGCTTCATACATCCCATTCTATTTCTTTTTTGACAAATATATGGTGTTACGCAATTTCAGGCGTCAAAAGTGAGCATCTCCGATGATGATAAGGTTGAGCACCTGAAGTACGTAATGGAAGCACTGCTTCCCTTTTTAAGGCAAATTTGCAGAAAACAAATTCAGGAGACCCAGATTGAAGCTAACATACAAGGTATACATGGTAAAACTTGCTTACCCTTTAATCTTATGTTAGTACCTGACTCATATGATTAGTATATTCAGGAACACCAGCTGATGAGGGTGAAGTACCAATGTCTCTTTGCCACAACTGGGAGCGTGTCTACCGGTAAGAGGTTCAGCATAATATGGAGAGTACAAAACACATAATTTTGTGTGTTTTTATTCTTATGTGACCAACAGTATATTTGTCCTCTTTTTTTGTGGAACAGCAACAATTATCTGACCAAAAAAAAAAAGTAGCACAATTGTTGCTGCTCCACAAATAGGTTAGAAGTGAATAAGAAGCCCATAAACCTTTGTCCTGAAATAGAAAGAAACTTTGTGGTACCTAGAGGTAGATGAATGGACAACAAATAGGTTACCTCATACTTCCCCTTCGAGCAGCTGGTATCACCAGTATTATCAATTTTCAGAGTTGAATGAAAGGAGCCATAGGAGGGTGGCGATGCTGGAGATGGAGTATGCAGTGAATCATTCATCATACCAAACTTGTTTTCTCTTCTTCTGCAGGATCTCATCTTGACTAGACATACTTCTTCCGCATCTTCGTAGGATCGATCATCCATGTACTCAACATCACATCAGAACTGTTTGTGGCTTTTTGGACTTGCTCGTTGTTGTCAATGTCTCCATCTTGAACGATAAATTTACTTTGTCAATGCTTTCCCATATAGTCCGGGACAACCTTTTCACTGAACTTCTCTTTCTGGTCGCACTCCTACGCTTCTATACAATATTTTTACCATCCAAACACTCATCAATTCCAGCTGACTTTCTCTTCTTCACTCCTTTATTCTTTGACACAGCTTCAGTTTTCTTTGCATGTGTCACAATATTAGGCTTCCCCTCGTCTTGCAATGTCCTACTATCAATCCTATCTAGTGAGCTCCTCGGGAATTTTCCACTTGTTACAAGCTTTTCAACCTTTGATGATCTTGGGATGTTCAGGTTTGCATTATCAGCATAATGACTGAGCTGCTGATGCTTTGGGAACATGACAGCTGCTATACTCACTGCAGCAAATAAAAAAGATCCTTCAATTTACAGATCCAGAACAGTCAATCATATCAACATCACGTTGTCGATGTCTCCATCTTGACCATATTAAATCACGATTTAAAAGTTAAAGGACTAGGGGGATTTTTTTTTTTTTTAAAATGCCATTGCATGATGAGGTAAAGTTTGCAAATTTTAGTGTTGTTACTCCTAAAAGAAACTGATATTACTTATGTATTTTTTTTTCGATTTTGGATGTGTAATCTCTTGTGTTGCCCAAATGCTATAATCCTTCCTTCTTATTCTCAAAATTGGTCTTGTTGAAGGTTTATATTGTCGAAGGTTATTTCGATGAAGGCATGAAAGTGATTGTCACCGATTCATCCCACTTGCATCTCTCTCTCTCCTCATGGCCACTCATCCCACTTTCTTCTCCTAATTTGCATACATACAAAAAAACCAAACTCATTTAAGCTCTAAAGACGCAATGTTATGAATAGGCTTGGTAGATGGGATCAAAATGTTGGAATTAAATTGTCATACAGCAATCGCAATTTCGAAGTCGATGGATTCGAGTCTAGACCATGGAGTTGCGGACCACAGCTTTACGTTACCCCGACGATATGATGTCAAACGGGCTACAACTTTTCGTACACACATAAAATCGAAGTCGATTATGTTGTGCGAGTGGACTCTGGTCACTAACTAAGTCCAGCACATTTGCATAATTTTTCCATGCTAACTAAGATATTGCCTGTGCAAGTAGTTTAGATGAAGTTGACATGATCACTCGATCTCATACATAATGCAATGGATCGGGGCATGTGAAAATATGAATAAAAGAATTATTCTGTTAAATGAAGAGGATACTTGAATGAGTTATCACGGGGACGAGTCACAACAATGTAATCTCTGAATCAGTTCAAATTAATCTTAAGGGTGCATTTGTTTGAGTTTAAGAATTTTTCGTGAATTAGTATTTTGAATTTTCACGCGTTTGGTTTGCTGAAAATAATCAGTCAACGGAAAATCATATACAATCAAAGAATATATATGTATGCTTTAAAGTTAGGAAAATGAATCCCCAACCTGAAAAGGGCATATAACATTATTTTAGAAAATAAGTTCTTGGAAAGCATTTTTCTTTATTATGAAGTTTTTCCAAAACAAAAACACCCTTTTATGGACAATAATTTCCATGGAATGATTTTTCAAAATTTCTCGTGTTTGCTTCATTGAAAGTGGATAATTAACAGAAAAATACTTTACGAGATAAAGGAAAACAACCGCTGCTAAAACTCATGAAATGATTTCTCCTTTTTGAAAAGAAAAAATCATTTTCCCAAACTACTTTCCCATAATCACACTCACCCAGAGTAGAGAATCATTCTCGCGCGAAGCTTTATGACCATTGAGTTGAGACATTAAATTTGCTAATCATTCACATATTAGTATTATCTCCGACAAAGATTTCGATACCATTATAATCTTACATTAAAAACAAATGCGACTACAACGGAGAGAATAATCTTCGAAACTAATAAGATCTAAACATCGGTAAAAACATTTTTTATTTTATTTTTAAGTACATCATCAAATAATGGAAAACTAATAATTTTTTCTTGAAAATGATTATCAGGAAAAATTCCGTATTCACCTTCGATTTTCATAGTTTTCCCCGAGAAAACACAGCGGCCTCCATAGCTTCCTCAGATGTCCACCACTCACGCTCCGACAGTCTTGCACTTCACTCCCTCACCCCGAAATCCCTATAAATACCCAATCCTTGCGCGCTTCTCGTCCACTCGTTATGCGCTCCTTCCTCTCCAGATCCCTCTCCGTCTCGCCCGCCTCGCTGCTCCCGCGACCCGTTGTCTCCTCATCAATGGTCGGCGGTCTCGCTTCCCCCCGAGCTCGCCTGCGCGGCGTCGTCTTCGACATGGACGGGACCCTCACCGTCCCGGCCATCGACTTCGCCGCCATGTACAGGGCCGTGCTCGGCGACGACGAGTACAGGAGGGTCAGGGCCGAGAGCCCCACCGGGATCGACATCTTGCACCACATCGAGGGCTGGAGCCCCGAGAGGCAGCGGACGGCCTACGAGGTCATTGCCGATTACGAGCGCCAGGGGCTCGATCGTCTCCAGATAATGCCTGGTTGGTGGAACGCTATGCCGTTTTTGGGAAGTGGACATGATTTTATGGGCTTGATAAAAGAAAATGTAGGACGTTGAAAGAGCTGTAATCGATGATTTTTTGTTGGTTCTTTTTCTCTTCGTGATAGTTCTGTCTTAGGATGATTACGGATTTTTTGTGGGGAATTGGTAATCCGTGAGAGTGGCTATGTTGGGTCTTCGTTTAAGATTTTGGTGTCTGTTTGGTTGCTGAGACGATGCAGGGTCTCCGTCTGTGAATTCCTGACAGGAGAAGTTGAGGGCTTCATGGTTGCTCTCAGTTTTTAGTCACCCTCTGGCGTGTGAGTTCAATTCCATCTGTGGGATAATGATAGAATTGAAGAGATGCGATATGCCCCTATTTAAGACTTCCGTAACAAGAAAATGGTACGCATGCGACGTGTCTGTTCTTAGGCTGTTGATCATTGTAGGCAGCAAACCAAGGAATGTGACTGCAATCGCCATGCGTTATGAGATTGATGATAGGCTTGTGAATTATTGAACTGGATGGTTTTCTATAGAATTCCAGCATTCATGACTTGGACTTTCCAAATTCCAAAGGTGGTTCTGTGCAATTGGTTGTTTGCTAATGACATTGCTTGGTCAGCTGTCTATCTTTGGTGAGGTCACATGTGTATGTGATATGGCCTGAGATATGTTCCTAATGGGTCTCTTTCAAAGTGATTGTTGATTGATTATGACTAGATGTTGTCTGCTTGTGCGGTGGAGATAATGTTGCTCATGCCTTTTGGTATGCGGCATAATTTGGATCACCTGTGGCTCAGTAGAAACTTAATAGAAAGAAGTTACCTTCCTAGAGGGTGCACATAAGCATGGTGCATTTAATTGATATTCAGCTAATTGTCTATTGCAATTTATTTTGGCATTTTTCATTTTGAGATAATTACAGCCAAAGAGAACCTGTTTCACAGGACGGATATAGTACGATACTTCGGTTAAAAACTACAAATATTTCCGTCTAAATTTTAAAGGTGCATTTTGCAACTCCCATTCATGTTATCACATTCACATCCCAACTTTAGGTAGGAAGATGCAATACACCTAATTAAAGCTGTGCGATTGTTTATTAGGAAATTTGGTCTCTAAATGTCACAACTGAATGGAAATTCTTTAATTCTTCATGTAGTTGATTTTCACCAATTTAATGTGCAGGAGCAGCCGAGCTTTGTAGTTTTATAGATTCAAAGAAGTTAAGGTCAAGCCTCTCAACCAAACACTGTGTCTCTTCAATTCTGTTATGTCTGAAATGAAGGATATGCATGTGCTTCGCTGTAATTACTATCATAGTTTCAAGGTTCCACTTTGTTGACCTCTTTCCCGTGGCCATTAGTTTTCTCCCCATTCCAGATTGAATCTCCTGAACAAAGTTAAATAGCTGATTGCCTGAAATAATTCTTGGATTCTCTTTGTCCTGGCAGTTCTTAAGTTCATACCATCGTTGATGCTGCCATTAATAGTCCATCATCCAATTCTCCCAACATTATCCAATCCTAATATAGCATGTTGGTAGTATCATATTGGGATTTTGGAAGGTTTCTGTAAATCATTAGCCTGGCCTATTTTTTTCACCATTAATGCTAATTGACTGTATGTATCTAATGTTAAAGATGTTCTCATTCCCTCTGCTGAGTTCTAGTCAAATTGCGTAATTATGCATGTTTATCTCCCAGCCCTTTGTTTGGACTTTCTTTTTTAGCCTAAAGCTAGCCGGATCCTGTCTTAGCACTTTACTAATTATCTTCAACCTGTTTAACGAGTCACTATTATTTCCACTGTCTAGTAAATAGCAAGACAATAGGTCCTTTCTTCTATGAATCTTTGGTCTTGGGGGTCCTTCCTTCTGTGAATAGATAATTTGGCAGTGGCTTCTGCTATATCTTCTTGAAGAAAAGAGTGTCTCTCCATCTACTTAAATGGATATGCATGCTTTGTGAATATTGATGTTTATTAACGCTAAAAGCTAGTACTATGATGATTCTAGGTGTCTTGAAACTGCTGTATATTAACAATATAGTCAGCTCCAGCAAAAGGAAGCTATACCAACTCTGCAGTTGTCTGACAAAAAAAAAAAAAACTCAACAGTTTGCTAATTTAAGCCGTTCCAACCACTCATTTTAGATAAGTTCTCTTCATGGGAAAGATTTTGACGTGTCAAATTCCTATGTTTTGCAGCACCTTTTCCTGCAATTGGTGGTGTTAATTAAGATGTTTTTGCTTTCAAATTTTAGTTTCGTGATGATTATGACTGATGGAACTTGTCTATCGACTTTGATACAGTGGAGTTAACTCCTCTTTCTTTTTTCCCCCTCTTTTGCCTTTTAGAAGAGGACTAATCACAAGAAATGTGAGGCCAGCAGTTGATTTGTTTCACCAACGCTTTGGGGTAAGTTACTTGTTAAGATGTCAGAGAATCAATTACTTTTAGAGCTGGGCCTTCCGGTGAGCTTGAGTTCATGGTATTATTCTATGATTCACTGCAAATATGTGTCCTGTCTAGTATATACTTTCTGTGGGATTATCTGATTAAAGTATCTGTTTAATAAGAGACTCTATCAAATGAATCTTTAGAACAAGTTTTATTAAGCACGTACGTGTTATATATATAATACTGCTGACCAACACTGCTCCTCTCTCCTAGGCTTGGAGTACATACCTGAAACATTATTGCTAAGTCATCTTTATTCATACCTTTTGGCAGGGTTTTTTTCCTTATTGTGCCTTGCATGAAACTTGTTGACACAGTTACAAGAGCCTTACTTTGTTTCTTTTTTGGTTGCTTAGATTATGTTTTCTCCAGCATTAAGCAGAGAATTTCGTCCCTATAAACCTGACCCAGCTCCGCTTCTGCATATATGTTCTAGTTGGGGAGTCCAACCTAGCGAAGTAATGATGGTTGGCGACAGCCTGAAAGATGATGTGAGTTCCACTGCCTCTTTAATTTCTCCCGCTAAAGTTAATTCTGTTCTTTTTTTTTTTTTCACCTTATGGAGTCGTGCACTTTTTCTTTTCTTATGCAGCATCCAAGAACATTTTTTGGACACGAAGCCAAGTTTGTTTTCATTTATTTAGTGTCCTATATATATATATATGGCCTTTCTGCTTTGTCATAGTATGTGAATTTTTACTGAGCTTCTACTGGAAAATATCCCTTGCTCGACAATGTATGATGTTTTCCTTTTCCTTTTGCCTTTTGGGTGGAGGGGCGATGCTGAATATTTTGGTTCTCTCGTGGATTGTGGATGATTTAAAATTTTGTCAAAATCTGAGTGATCAGGATGTCTACCTTGTTTCTACAGGTGATGTGTGGAAAACGTGCTGGTGCATTCACTTGTCTGCTAGATCAGACAGGCAGATACGACGCCCCTGAGTTTGATAGTGTGGATCTTAAACCGGATTTCAAGGTGTTGTGCCTTACCGAAGTTTTCCCGCTGCTGGAGGAAAATTTTGATCTTGCACCCTGATTTTATTCCCAAACACCCCTTTCACATAAAACAGATGGGGAAATTCTTCTACATGATTCTACTATTACAAGTTCGTCGTAGACTCTCCAGTAAAAATTGTGGTGTTTACATTGAAGAAGAGAGAATTGGAGATACATTTGAGGAACTTGCGTCCTGGGGATTCAAGGATGTAAAACGGGGAACGAATGATTTGAAGTTGTTCATGCATGGTTTTGTTTTGTATATTTCGTTCTCAGGAGCTCATGAATCATGATTTATTACATGGGCACGTGACATCTTGCTTGTATTTGCTTTCGAGATTCTGTACCTTTTGGAGTAGTTACTCTCAGTCTTCAGGAAAATTGTCCAAGGCAACGCCAGCGAGGCCGTCGCGGCCTGGGCGAGGGTTGGCCTCACCGGCCATCGCCTGTGGCCGGTGGCCCTTTGCTGGCCACGAAGAAGATAGGGAAAAATAAAAAGAAAGGGAAAAAAAGAAAAAAAATTATAAAATTACAAAATTATTTTAAAAAATTCGAAAAATTATAAAAAAATTATCCACGTCAGTGTCAGTCGTACTGTGTAGGATAGTCGGCGTTCAAGTCACTGAATTCTGGTCAAAATTGATCGAATGGACTCAATTAGTAAAGTGTGAAAATGTTTAGGATTTGATTGGCAAAATTAAAAAGGTTTATGATTTAATTGGTAAAAGTGCAATAGATTTAGGACTTTTTGGACAATTTTTCCCTCATTGTTTATGGGGATCGAAAAGTCAAGCTTCTATCTATCTCTAGGTAGGTGTTGACTTAGACTCCGTTTATTTCATAGAAAATGATTAATTTGGAAATGATTTCTTTAAAATATTATATCATTTAAAATAATTAGTGAATGGAAAATGTTTTTATTATCGATAATAGTTTATATTTAAACATTTTTGTGAGCGATAAAATTAATTTTCGTTCTTTCATTTTTATAAGTAATACATGCGATTGTTTTTGGGAAAATATTTTTCGGATCATTCATTTTCCGCAAAACAAATGAAGCCGATACGAGAAATGACTACATTTGAACTTTTAACACCGATGCACATAATTGATTATATGAGGATTTCAGGTGCTTGTTGGAGGTTTTGATCTAAAGTTATGAAATTTTGTAGGCAAGTAGGCGTGGATCTCTTCCAAGTATAATATACAATTTATCTATAAAAAAAAAAGAATATTTAAAGCTAAAACAAGTTGAAAATTAAAACTGGAACGAAAATAATAAAAAAATGATATAGAAAACTTAAAGGACGCCCACCGTGGGGCTCGAACCCACGACCACAAGGTTAAGAGCCTTGCGCTCTACCAACTGAGCTAGACGGGCTTGTACAACTCTCTACATTTAATTTATTTATAAATAAACATTACCTACCAATTTTCTCTGTTTCCCTCTTCCCCTGTCATCCTTCGCCGCCGGCCTGGGCCTCCGACTACACACTTCGTGGCTTCAGCAAGATCGCCCTCCCGTCCCCTTTCCTCCTGCCTGCGACGCGCTCAATAATGCCAATGAGAATTCCAGGGCTCCGACTGGCAGGGATCACGGCAGTTGTTGTGGTCAACAACGAAGGCTTCGCATCACCAGAGAAGCTGGTTTTCGGAATTAATCCGGGGACGACGACACCTCCTTAGCCGGCGAGAGGGAGGCTCTTCGTCGTCCCTTCCGCCCCCTAATAAAAGAGCAATTGAAGTGGTGGTTCTCTGTTTCCTCACGTGCTCCGATAGGTCGCGAGTGAAGCAGCTCTGCCTTGTAAATGCCTCCAAGTGCTAAGGTTCAAACTTGGTCATGGCGAACCGGCTTTATCGGCGTCTTTGAATCGAGTGGCCAGAGATCGAAATGAGCCTATCAAATGTTTGCGTTGTGGTAGGACATCATGTATGGCTGTGGAATGAGTTAATTGCTGATGGATGTATTAGCCATTTCCATAGATGTATGAACTGAAACAGAGCCAGGCATGGCACGAGACGAGAACATAGTCCCGCGTCGGTATTCGGTGAGGGTGTCTACATTGGTGATTGTTTTTATTATCTCGAGCATCGGGGCGCATCAAAAACACGATCGATGCATGGACAGCATCGAATTCAGCGAGGGAGATGATTTGAAAGTCATTCGATTTGCACAGGTTTTATGAAGAACTATGGTTACGCATGATTATAGCGAACAATCGCGCAATATCATAAAATTAAGAGAAAAACCTTCATTATGATTTTTCTTTTTCTTTTTCTTTTCTTTTGTTTCGACTTGCAGATTGTACAGCAGGAGAAGCACGAGGCCGAGGAGGAGATGCAAGAAGCGGTGAGCATGGAAGTTATGGGAGATTGTTCGTCGGTCGATTTCATTTGACCCTGTGGGAAAGGCTATAAGATTCTGCTATCTGGGAAGAGTTTGTTACTACAAGCTCGCGTGACAAAATCTTTGGGGGGTGGCTAAGAAAAAGCCCTCCATCAAGAATCCATTCATACATACTCATACTACCATTGAATTGATGCTGTGATATGTTTGCTTACTTTAGTGTCAAAGATCAGGAGTTGCAGTTTTCTTGTCACTTCCATAGAGTCATACGTGCCTCGACACTCTGTCGGCGAGAGGAGTGTGTCTTCCTCTATTGCTAGTCGAGTTTCGTTATGGATGGGGGGATTCGAATGCTGTCAAGGGTCTTCTCAGTCGGGAGTCCTTATTAATGGAGATGATTGTTCTGTTTCTGATACATTGATTTGAATCAATTTCTTTGCCCTGGTTATATTTTTGGTGGGAAAAGTATACTAGAGGTGCCAAAATTGTGTACGGAGATCACTTTAGTACCAAAAGTTTTTTTCGGTTTACTTTAATGCCAAAAGTTGTAAAAATGATCATTTTAGTACCAAATTTGTCGGAGTTCACCGAAAATCCTATGTGGAAATTTTTTAGTAATATCTTACGCTGATGTGACTTGTCGACGTTAACATGGCATTTTTTATATAATATTTTACTATTTTTTTAAATAATATTTTAATATTTTAAATTTTTTTCTCATTTTTCATTTTTTTAAATTACCTTCTTCTTCCTCCCTCTGGCCGGGTCCGGCTAGAGGGAGGGCCGACAAGGTTAGGGCCGGCCATGGGCCTCGCCATTGCTAGGCGAGGCCGACCTCGCCCCCATGGGGCCTCGCCCTCATCGTTGCAAGGTGAGGTTGGCCTCGCCCAAATCCGGGCGAGGTCGAGCATTGCCATGGCTAGGCGAGGCCGACTTCACCTAGCGACGGCTCGCCTTGAGGATGGCTTTGGCTTTGCTCTCGCGCTTCTCTACCTCTACCCGTCTCCATGTCTCTCGCTCTTCCCTCGACGGTCCATCATCTCGAGCTCTTTGAGGCGTGACCACCACCTGTTCGACGATTTGTCTCCTCATTCGGAAGCTGCATGCATGCTACTTGGTGGCTGTTGGCAACATCGGAGCTCGTCTGGAGGTGGCGGGGACTATTGGTTGCTCGCGATCCCTCACCGCCACTGGGTGAGGTCGGCCTCGCCCAGCCATGGCAAGGGCTCTATTGGGCGGCCGGGGTGGGGTGGCGTCTTGCCCAATGACAGCTCTGCTAGGCTGGGCGATCGGGGTTGGGCGGCGTGCAACCCTCACCGCTGGTCTCCATGTCTGCATATTTTTTTAAAGTTTATTTCTAATTAATAATTTAATTTTTAAGCTTATTTTTTAGTAAAAAATTCCAGGTGGATTTATTTTTTTTTTAAAAATAATTTAAAAAGCCAAGTAGGATTTTCGGCAAACTCCAGCGAACTTGGCACTAAAGTGATCCGTTTTTACAACTTTTGGCATTTAAGTGAGCCAGCAAAAACTTTTGGCACTAAAGTGATCTTCGTATATAATTTTTGGCACTTCTGGTGTACTTTTCCCTATTTTTATTCATCCTTTTCTCTGGGAGTTTTTTTTTTNTTTTTTTTTTTTTGTGCGGAAGAGTAATTATCAGTGGCCTAGAGTAAGGACTTTCGACTCGGCCTCTCTTCAAGCTGCTTAGTTTGATGTTTCATGATACATACACTCAGATTGAGGAGCATCTGTCTGCTGTATCAGTCAGTCCATAGAAGGTTAGAACAGGGAAGGCTTGACCGGGGTCACGTATTCGATGTTGTCCCTAGAAGGCTAGAACTTACTAGCCCGCAAGTGATAACGAAGACGTGCTCTGAGAAATCATGCTGCAGAGCCTATTGCTCGAAAGATCAAGAGCACCAGTTATCCCGCCAGTTCTGTAATTTGTGCGGGGAATACTCCACCTGAATTATTTCTGGAGAGGGGAAAAATTATTGCACTTTTGCCAATTTAGTCATACACATTTTAATTATGTCAATTGAGTCATAAATTTTTTTACGTTTTGTCAATTGAGTCTATCGAGTCAATTTTAGCCGAAAATCGCTGACGTGGACGCCGACCGTCTTACGTGGCACGGCCAGCATTGACGTGGAGAATTATTAATAACATTTCAATTTTTTTCAATTTTTTATTAGTTTTATTTTCCTTTTTTTTCTGTTTTCTATCTTTACAATTTTTTTTTACTGTGGTTGGCAAGGGCTTTGCTGCTCTTGAAGCGCTCGTCGGCCATAGTGAAAAAAAAAAAGAAAAAGAAAGAAAAGAGAAGGAAAAAGAAAAGAAATTTAATAAAAAAAATCGAAAAAATATTTAAAAACTATTCACGTCAGCGCTCGCCTTGGACGGCCAGCATCCACCTCAATGATTTCCGACTAAAATTGATCGGATGGACTCAATTGACAAAACATGAAAAAGATGATGACTCAATTGGCATAATTAAAAAAATTTAGGACTTAATTGGTAAAAGTGTAATAAGTTTAGAATTTTTTTGTAATTTTCCCCAAAGAGGTTCCATCCGTTAACCACATAATTACAATCCCATATTTGTAATTTATTCGAGTGCCGGGGATCATTAGAATTTAGAATATGATGTGATTTTATTTTTACTATATCAAATAATATCAATTAAACTTATGCTGCTTCACTTTACTCATACAACAGTGCTGAGAAAGTTATTCTTGTGCCACTCCCAAGCTGGGAACAATCCCGAATCTCTCTCTTGCTGATTTCTTTTTTCTATTTTAACTTTTTTGGCTTTTTGTTGTATTTTTTTATTTAGTTTTGTGGATTATATATATTTATTAAATTTGGACCCTTGTCATATCTAAAAATTCACGATTATCATCCTCACTTTTTGCATTATTCAAGTCCTATATCTCTCCGACAAAAAAAAAAAAAAATTCTATATCTCACCCACGTAATTTACCAAGTTGTCACTTTCATCCCAAATTACCCCATCCTTAACGTTGAATTTCAAATTTTGGGTGTAGATTTTGAGTGTGCATGAGGGCAAGTAAGATTTAAACGCATAATGTGTGGGTTATGACATGTGAAGAGAGTATTTGATAAAGGGAGCAAAATTGAGGATTTTTTTTTTGTTTTGCAATTATCCCAGCACTATTAGAACCATTTTACTGTACATTGTAGTGAGCTCTTGAATAGGATTGAGCATAATTCAATTTGATTTGCCAAACCGAATTGAAATTCTCAGAACAATTTGGCTCAGGGAGATAATTTTTTTTAATGTGGTTCATAAATTGAACCGCAGTGAAACTTGCCAGTTCTGTTTGATTTAAGTGTTTCCCAAACCAAACCAAATTGCCAAATCGAAATGTTTTTCTGTTTTTTTTTTTAAATTTTAATTGTAACTATTCTGGTTTTTGTCAAAATGACATTGCTTTCATTTTTTGTCTCTTAAATTTTATTGGCTTGGGACCCTGACCAATTTTAGGACGATGAAGTTAAGCACCGGATGGGAACCAAGAACACTAGATAAAAGATTTGAAGAAATAAAAGGTTCGTGATTTTTTCACCCCATTTTTTTTTTTTAATGGGGACACCTCTTGCCACCTTGTATTGACCACATTAGCTTTTAAGGTTCCCACTTAGTATGTTGTCGAAACTTAAAATTTTTAAATTACAATCCTACTAGCACAACAACTACTAAAAACCATTTTTTTTTTTAATCTCAATGTGTAATTAATGCTTGCTCAGAATACAGTTATTGATTACACTCTCATTCCAGTGGACAATGAATAATAAATTCAGATGATAACAAATACGCAGGAAACATTAAAATATATACCAAACAAAAAGAAGTCAAGAGTGGGCTCTACATTTGACCTTGTCTTTATTGTGTGGGTAGAATTGTAATTGTAGAAATTTAAGTTTCAATAGCATGCTAATTAGGATCCGGAAAGGATAACACGATTAATCCAAGGTGGTAGGGGGTTTCCGCAGTAAAAGATGAAGCTTAACACAATACTTAGTTGTCTATCCGGCAAATAAAATATATTTTTAATAAAGAGAGACACTGGCTAAGTTCCAAATCGGAAGAACATGTTAGGTGGGATTCGCATGGGATAATGTAATCAATTCAAGGTAGTAGAGGTACCCGTTGTAAAAATTGGATGGAAAAGGCATGACCCTAAATTCTATTAGCAAATCAATAAAATTTAAAGAGAAAGTATTATTATTGATAACATTCTAGGAATAAAATGATGTATTTGTGATTTTTTTTTTCTTCTAAGAGAATCATCCACTTCAAATATAATTGAAATCACATATTCATATATATTTTTTTATTAGAACAACGTCAAAAGAGTATATATCATGATGACATATATTTCATAAGTAGATGAGCAAAAGGGTGAGGAAAGTTACCTCTTGTCACCTAAAGTTTGTAGAAGAATAATCATCGCCATAAATTATGGTTTTGTTCCCTATCGGAGCATCATCTATCGTCATATTTATTTTTCTTTGGATATCCGAATAAAGAATAAAAAAACAGGTTTGTTGGTGTCATTCCTCCTACCCGTGATACTTCTAGCGGTTTTCCCTCCAAGATTTCTACGAAAGACCTCATTCAGTTGACGAGAAGTTAGAGGGAATGTCCAAAATTCGAGTAGTTGAAGCTGAAATAAGTGTTTTTTTTTTCCTTAATTCCGAAATAATTTTGCAACTCTGATGAACCGGCTAAGTCTAAGCTTTTAGTCTGTTGACACCTAAATTTTGAACTTCATTTAGTTTTTATTTAGAATTTGTTAAATTACGCACAAAAAAAGGGACCAACCCTGGCCCCTACAAAAAATATTTAATTCGATTGCATTTAGTTTGCATTTAGACTTAAGAGCATTTTCCTTAATTTTCAGCATAATTAAATCATGCATTTAAATCGGACCGGCGACGGAATTGGAGCTAATTTGATGCGATTTGACCCCTAGGGATCCAATTGAGAAAAC
>BCNH02000001.1:8298572-8311480 GCA_001662345.2 Metrosideros polymorpha var. glaberrima | reverse complement strand
CCGGACTCATAATCTCTGGTTTGAAGGAATAGAGTATTTCTCCCGATACTTTATTTAGGTGTCTAATCGACCTACCGTAAACTAATTAGTGGCGATTCCAAAGTTAAATCATTTGCATGTTAATTATTTGAACTTAAGTCATGATTTGGTAGAGCTTGGGAGAGCTTGAGCTAGGTTAGTTAATTTATTAATTGACTTAGTAATCCATTAGCCTTAAATGAAAACTTAGGTCGCGACATAGTCTATGCAGGTAACCTTATTCCAAAACTATTTCATGCAACCAATGAAATTTGAGCAGGTGATCTCCAGTTCTCGTTACTTCGACCAAATAAGCCAATTCAAATGTTGAAACAATTGCTTTGACGAAAAAAAGAAGAAGAAGCAACGACTAGAGTAGAAGAGTCAAAATTGAAAAGAGGACTCCATACTTCTTTCTCTCATTCATATATAATATAAAACTTATGTTAATGTAAGCAGAGGTATCATTTCTTGAGAACATATTAATTTCTAAAGAACTTTACAACTTATATTCTCTCATTCCTATCTTAAACTTTTAGATTGGACTTTTTAACATGGTATCCAATCACATATCAAAAGTTCAAATCTTGACAATCCCCATCAAAACTCATTGCTTGTGGTAGGTTTCACAATAACTTGCTCATACACAATTGGAGCCAAGCCAATTTCACCTTATAGAGTAGAGCTGAGTGTGTGTAAGGGAGCGGTTCACATGCAAGGGAAAGTGGTAAGGATATACCCTCACATTTCTAGTGTGCATGTTGACCCCCTTGCATTCAATGGCTTTAAGATTTTGGGTTGGATAACATTTATTTAGAACCATAAGCAAAAAAACATAGGTTTATGGCTTTTTCTGTCATAATATATGCTATTATCCGTATAAAAAAAAACAATAAATTCAGAATTTGGGCTCAACAGTACTATTAAGTTTGAAATTAGAATATTTAAACATGACCAAATACATGGCTACAGATAATTCTTATTATTTTGTAAATGACATAGATTCAAGGGTTACACGTAATATTCTTTGTATAACACTTGATTTTGAATGAAACAATGAGAGCATGGGTCCTAAATCTTGTAAGATAATGCACTCAAGTCTTGAAAACTTTCATTTCATGCATTTTAAGTTTTAAAACTTACTATCATCCTCCATAGAGATGGAAAAGTACGGGGCCGTCAATGTACATAGTATAGCATATGTATTTCATTTTTTGTGACATGAATGTCTATACACAACATATCAATATAGTAACGCAAGTCAAAATATATTGACCAAATAATCATGCAAATAAAGTTAAGACAATATTTTAAAAAAATCAGAAAAAAATAAATAACTTGAAGTATCAATAAATATCGAACAAACTAAAGATTAACAATTAGAATTTAAGGCAACTTGAAGCGGAAAGTGTGTGCGGGTATGGGGTGATGAGAGGTAGTGGAGAAAGTTTGCTATGTCAAATCACTACATTAACCCCAACATTGAGTAATTGAGGAAGTTTTCAAAGGGTATTACATGGAATTTCAAGGAAACTTTTGAAAATTGCTGCCACTGTCTTAAGTGATTACACGTGTGGATGCATACACGTGTGTGCGCACAAGATAGAAGCTGCGATTAGTGGGCGATTCCCTTTATGACCTTCAACGAAAACAGCTTTTTAAAAAGAACATGGTAATTACAATTCTAATATTCGAAGCGCAAATCTATCCGATTATATAAAAGTAAAGAAAACCTAATTTTGAGAGATTTTGATTTTTTTTCTTCTTTAAATATTCTCAATTGATTATTCTGCATGTATTTTATCCACAGGAAAATACTTAGTTTAATAATTTTATTTTATTAAAACATGTTTTGATACTAAAATATGAATATTTTCTATCCGATAATAACTTTCCTAAATAAATTTCAATACTTTAAATATTTTTATCTTTCCACATATACAATATCGTTGGATTGTTTTATAGCTTTTTGCAAACAATTTCTTTTTATTAATCAATGATTCCTTATTTCATAACATAGAGTAATTTTGCATAATCTTTCGACTTCCGATTACGTGCACATATGCTAGGTAAATTATAGCAAAGTTAGTGTTTTTATTACAACAAATCTATTGTTCCTAACGTGAACAAAAATTAAGTTAGCATTCCTATTACAACAGATCTATTATTCCTTACGTAAACGAAAATAAAGAAGAATAAAGTTAGTATTCCTATTACAACAGATCTATTATTCCTTACGTGAACGAAAATAAAGTTAGTATTCCTATCACAACAGATCTATATTCCTTACGTAAATGAAAATAAAGCAAAAGTCAGTCATTATCACCACATAACTTCAACATTTGCACATGAAAAGCAAGTTGGGTTTAGAATCACCTCAAAGACTCAATTGAGATGCCAAACTTTCTGCTCCCTCCGTTTGGCAGAAGAATTGCTTGGAAAAAGTGCCCATACTCACTCAACATTTGGCAAAAAAAAGAAAAAGAAAAAAAGGGAACAGAAAATGGAAATGATAGGGAAATGTACAAAAAAAATAAATTATAAGGCAAACCAATTATACCCACCCTCGATGGGCCTAATTATTCCGCTTAAAGTCGTAGATGATTTATCCTTAAAGTAAAAATAATTAATTATTTTCAAAGTATTTTGGAAGCTTAGTGCTAAGAGATTGTGTAATTCCCATAAGAGTAAAAGCAAAAAATCACCCTGCTAATCTGACGGACCGACTGATTCCCGTTGTTCTTTTTCTCTGGTACAAGTTATGCTGTTTCATCTGGTGGACTGACTGAGCATGAAGTAACATGGAGATGCCGTTGGCCTTGCTATTTATTGGTGCATGAAGTTGATCATGAGGCAGCACCAAACCATTGTCTCACAACAAAAGCATCAGCTCTACAGCCTCCACTCAATCACTTCTCAACCCTTGCTTTTGCCTTTGGACATGGCGGAAGCAGTGCTCTACGGCCTTGCCACTGACATACTGAAAAGCCTCACCACCGAAATGGATAAACCTGGAGGCTCCTTCGATGCCAAGGGCGAGCTCCAAAGCCTTAAGGGCACCGTCAAGACCATCCAAGCCGTGCTTTTGGATGCCGAGAAGCAGCAATGGCACAACAACCCGGTCAAGCTCTGGCTCAAGCGGCTCAAGGACGTGCTGTACGACATACAGGACTTGCTCGACGATGTCGCAACCCAAGATCTGAGGCGGAAGGTCACTTCCGGCAGCAAGATGTCAAAAGAGATACGCGCTCTCTTCTCCAAATCGAATCAGCTTGCATACCGCCTCAAAGTGGCTAATAAGATTCAAGAACTCAGGAAGAAATTGGATTAGATTGCAAATGATAAGGACTTTCATTTAGAGCAGTATCTGAGTGATGCAGCTATTGCCACTGTGAGGAAGAGGGAGACTATCCCTCTTGTGCACAAGGAAGAAATAATTGGTAGAGAAGAGGATAAGAGGGCGATCATCGCAAATTTGCTTGATTCGTCCCGGGACGAGAGTGTTTCGGTTGTTTCCATTGTCGGGAAAGGAGGACTTGGAAAAACTGCCCTTGCTCAGCTGGTATACAATGATAACGAGGTGAAAGGTCGGTTCAAGCTTAAGATATGGGTGTGCGTTTCTGACATCTTTGATGAGGATTCGATCATCAGAGAAATACTGAAATCTGCCCAATATGAGCATCAAGGGGATCCTGAGATGAGAAAGCTGCAAGACATTGAGAATGAGTCTAAGGACCAGTTGCAGAGGCTCCTTCTTGAGGTACTAGGCCGCAAGAAGTACTTGCTTGTTTTGGATGACCTATGGAATGAAGATCGCGAGAGATGGTGGGAGCTTTGGCGTTTGCTAATGAGTGGTTCATGGGGAAGCAAGATACTCATAACTACGTGCTATCAGTCGGTCGTGCAGGCTATAGATGCGAATTCAGTTGTTCATGCTGCACAGGGCTTATCTGAAGATGACTCATGGGAGTTATTCAAGAAAATGGCTTTTGGAAATGGCGAAAAACCATTTAACTCTAGACTGGAGGAAACAGGTAGAGGTATAGTTCAAAGATGTGGCCGTGTTCCCCTTGCCATCAAAACTATAGGTAGCCTTTTATACGACAAAGGGGAGAGTGAGTGGCTTTCTTTCAAAGAGCATGAACTTTCAAAAATAAGTTCGTGGGAGGACTATGATATTATGGAAGTCCTCAAGCTCAGCTACGATCATCTTCCGTGGTGGTTAAAGAATTGTTTTGCATATTGTGCGTTATTTCCAAAAAATTATGTCTTTGATAAACAAACAATGATACAGCTTTGGATGGCACAAGGCTTTATTAAGTCATTGGACGGGAACGACGACCTTGAAGAGATCGGGGATAGTTACGTCACGGACCTACTGTTTAGGTCATTCCTTGAAGTTGAAAAGGTCGATCATTCCACTGGTAAGGTGAAAATGTTCAAGATGCAGGATCTCATGCATGATCTTGCATTGAAAGTCGCAGGAGATGAGTCCAAAATGATTAATCTCAATGAAGATGACACCGTTCAAGGGATTTGACATGCGTCATTTGATTCACAATCATCCTCGCTACGGGTAGTGGCCTCTCTACTCGAAGCAAATCTACAAACAATTTTGTCTTTGGAGAAGGGTAGAACATTTCTACAGAACTTGTCTCCAAATGAATATCAGGCGATTTTCTCCAAGTTTAGGCATTGTCGAGTGTTGGGTTTGGGCTATGCAGATTTTTCTATCCCTCTTTCCTTGGGGAGTCTGTTGAAACACTTAAGATTTCTTGATGTTTCGGGAAACCGATCTATCGAGAGTTTGCCGGATTCAATTACGGATTTGCTGAACTTGCAAACCCTTAAACTCTCCAGTTGCAAGAATCTTAAAACTCTTCCAACAGATTTGAAGAAATTGGTCAACCTTAGACACCTCTTAATTGATGGGTGTGACTCATTAAGCCACATGCCTTGCGGGTTGAGCAACTTATCATCCCTTCAGACGTTATCCCAATACATCTCACAAAAGATGGACCACAAAGTACCTGATGGTGTGGGGAGAGTGGATGAACTAAGTGGGTTAAACAGATTGGCCGGGTCCATTACTCTTGGAAAGTTGGAATTCCTTCAACCAACACCGAACAAAGGTTACTTGAGGGAAAAGCAATATCTCCATTCCATAGAGTTGAAGTGGTCGTGGGAGCAGGCCGAGCAGCAATATGACAAAAGCGAGAGCCATGAATCGATCATGTGGGAGAACCTCAAACCGCACCAAAATCTAGCCCATTTGACCATATTTGGTTGTATGGGCAAGAATCCGCCAAACTGGCTTTCCTCCATCACGAATCTGGTTGACCTCGTACTTTGGGCATGTAGAGGATGGAAATACCTGCCACCCCTAAGTGCACTCCCTTCCTTAAGGAAGTTGGATCTCGTGGGCTTGGATGAGTTGGAGTTCATTCAATCTATTACCGAATTCCCCTTCTTCCCGTCTCTGGAGAGCCTGTTCCTCCTCCATTGTGGTAGCTTGAAAGGATGGTTGGGAAATACGGAACCAGTGGGACCAGATCAAGATCATTCGCTAGACGATTCAAAATCATCATTCCCAAAACTTTTGTCCGTGGAAATATGGGGTTGTCCCCACCTGAATTCCATGCCACTCTTCCCCTGGATAGAAAACTTGAACATAGATGGAGTTAGCCCAAATTTGTTGGAACAACAAGTGATGGTCGTTTCAAATTATCCATCGAAAGTGGCAGTGGTATCCACATCCAACCCTCTCTCTACATTAAAGGATCTATACTTTGGTGGTGTGGTGGATCTGGAGCACTCGATGCTTGAGACTCTACTTCCATTCCTTGGTAATCTCGAGTCCATGAGCCTTCACCGTTGTGTCGAACTAAGGAGTCTTTCTCGTGGCATGCAATACTTGTCCTCACTCCAACACCTCGACATTTGGGCTTGTAAAGAACTTGATTTGTCAAGTCACGACGACGAGCATGGCACCCAATGGCGATCCCTCGCTAAACTCCGTGGTCTTAGAATCGGACTACTTTAGAAACTGGTGGTGTTGCCTGAGGGGATTCAACATGTCACCACTCTACAATCTCTTGAGGTTGAGTTTTGTGACAATTTGAAGAGTTTGCCAGAATGGATTGACAATTTTTCTTCGCTCCAAGAGCTTGAAATGATAGGCTGCCCACGTTTAACATGTTTGCCTAATGGGATGCGCCGCCTCACCTCCTTGAAGAAATTGAGTATCTTCGGGTGTCCCACTCTAGCAAAGAGGTGCCAAACCGATGGTGAAGATTGGGTTAAGATTGCACATGTACCCAGCTTATCAATTGAGGGGGTAAAAATGAACCAAAACCAATTCCAAAACCTAATCAAACCGTCCCGAATAAGAAATTTCGGGTGTAGTCTGATCGGGTTTCCTTTCAGTTTAGGTAGTAAGTAAAACAACGGGCTTCCGACGGTTTTGGTTCGATCTCGAGTTGGGTTGTCTCTTCTTCTTTTTTTAACACTTACTGCTTGATAGCTTACCGCAAATTATTTTCCTTTGACTCTTCAATGAAAGTCTCTGTAATTTATCAGAAAGTACCAACTTCACCTTCTTCTAAAAGTTGTACATAGTGGATTTTTTTGTTAACGGCATGGATCTTTTATCTAGATAAGAGACCTTTAAAGGCAATATAATTGACCGAAAGCCATTTCAGTGTCCTGATAAACCCTTGTATTTTTGTTTCCTCTCACAATTTTTTGGTTGCAGTATTGTCATTTGCTATTGCCATGCATACTTCCACCCTATCTTTTAGACCATGACGGATTAGACAAACAAAGAGTCGCAAACACAATGAATGTTTGGATTAGTGATCTCTTGCTGGTAGTTCTGTATTTTTTTCTTAATATATGCTGGTAGTTATGTAAGGAGGGTATCAAATACAACATGTGGTGTGTTTGTTTGAGTGAAAGGTTTTCTGGAAATTACTTTTCCAGACTTTCACCCATTTGGTTCGTCGAAAATGACTATTCACATAAAATTAGGAAGCGAATTCCTAAATCTAAAATGGTAAAGACACTTTTCGGAATTGCTCTTCTCACTCTCCCGAGGCCTTTGTATCAACAACTGTGGACTCACCAGTAATCCTGCCACCAACATGTGTCAGAAGAAATTTTTCAGCGCCACCACCGCCACCACCTCCTCCTCCTCTGCAAGCCTTAGTGGCGACATCTCGGTCCTCAAGTTCTCCGCTGAGAATATTCACAAATCGAGCTACTCCAGGTCGCTTGACCGATCTGATCATACGAAGGGGACAAGTAGGATAGAGACGACTGCTTCGCCTCCCTTGACCGAGTCAAACGCCAGGAGAGAGGTGAATCGGTGCTTCGGATGCCGGAGGAAGGTAGGCCTCACCGATTCCGATGCCGGTGTGGCAAACTCTTATGTGTGGAGCATCGATACTCTGATCGGCACTATCGCAGCTACGACTACAAGGTGGACGGTCGCAAGGGAAAATCCGATGGTCAAAGCCGCGAAGGTCGCTAGAGTCTGATGATTTGGAGTGAGAGAATCCTAGCCTCAAAAAGAGATGCGTACTGTGAGATTAATGGTACAGCCGTGCGCATTTAGACACGTGCAGATAAGTGAAAATGAACACCCTTTCGTCAACAAGTGAATGTCGTCCCATGAATTATTTACTACAGCGTGGCCAAGTATACCAACAGTTTTCAGGGCTCTAATTATACAGTCACAGGGCTACATCATGCGCACAATAAGCATGGTTGAATGGACAGAGCCAGAATCGCTTGGGCCACAGATATATCATAACATGTTTCCGAGAAACTACAAAGACCCTTTGAACTCATCACAAAGCATCCTAGAACCCAGACAAGCAAATAAAATACAGGCAAGCCAGTATTTCATTACCTAGAACCGGAGCATTGGAGATCCAAGTGAACCTTCCAGACCCTGTCAATCTCACTGCTCATGCAGTGTAACATTTAGCGGCTTGAGGATGGGGTGAAAAGTGGATTCGAGTCAGCAGCCAGAGTGAACCACGAAGAGCATTCAACGAGAAAAAAAGAAAGACGTGACTCCAGATCAACTTGCGAAAAGATGATCCGATTTTCACTGGCTCGTTGGCCGTCAGCTGCAGACGATCCACGATCTCCAGCCAATCGACGAATGCCACATCTAACTGGGATTGCTCGTGGGACAGATCGGGCATCCCTCATTCAACGAGCACTGTCCAGTTACCAAACTAAAGGCGTCCAGCTCGTACTTGAGTTGAGAGGGTGGCGGCCAGAATTCACTCCCTGACTCGGCATCACATCACTTGATATAATACGAAGCAAAACTGTCTCAGGAAAAAACAAAATCAAGGCTGGAGGATAACCGGAGTAGAAGCTTGGGCTACAAGCAAAACGAGATCTACAGTTGGTTCAGAACAGGAAGGGCCCGATCTGACTATATTCAGCACACCTTTTGCAGTCGCCTGTCAATGAAGGGAGGTATTTAAAAGCTCCTGTGAACATCCTAGGACCAAAACTATTGTGTTTCTCGTGAAAATATTACCTCGAAGAAGGAATTGAAATTCAGCCGCAAAAGAAAACGCCTGAGAAATGGAGCCCGTTGACTTCCGGCAAGCCTACTGCTTCGCAATATAATATACAAGGAGTTGGATTTCTTGTTAAATTCCTGGAACACGTAAAAGAGGTGAGGTTATAATAGAGGATGAGTGCTTAAAGAGACCAGCCACAGTGATATTTTTTATGCTTGTAAAGGGTATATCGGCCAATACATGTTACACAAGGCTAGATCTTTCGCACGTCACTGACAAAGAGAACGACAATAGAATGCTAGCCTCGACACGCAGTATTTTTTTCATTGATACTCCTAATATTGTTGCCATTAAGGTTCACTCTCCTCTGCTAAGATGAGAATAAAGTTATATCAAGGCACCGATCTGATTCTGTTATAATACATATTGGCTTTAACAAGTAACGATTCTCAATGGATGAAACAGGTCTTTGACAGAGAAGTTAATGATGGAGTATTGACCATTTTGTCACTCGATGGTGAGGTTGTAACTTGTAAGTCAATCATCTAGATCTTGGACAAACACAAACACAAACACAAACCAAACAAATGAAAATGAACCCAATAGAATACCTCTGTAATTTGTTCCAGTTCGGCAGTATTCCTAAAACCATCTTGATTCTCGACGGTCTGGCAAAACTGGAGGCAAAGTTTCATTATGCTATCCAGTATCCTTGACACCGAACCGATATCTAAGAAAGACCGAGAAATCAAGGCCGATAAGTACCTGCACGTGATGTAACAGAGACGTAAGCCTTGTGATGCAAAGCACAAACAATCAGAGCAATGATGAACACGGAGACTAAGGTCTAAGGGAGTGCCATCTGAAATGGAAGTGCGCAAAGACAAGAACGTCTGAAGTGTGACGTTGATGGGTTAGGAACCATAATTGTCCAACTAGAGGCTCAAACTAAGCAGAGAGGCAATTGTATGGGATGAATCGAACGAAGCTAATCCAAGCTACTCCGAAAAAGAATGCATCAAGAAAATATTAGCTATAAATGTTGTATGATAACAACGATGCTAATCACATACTTTCCCTGTAATAGGAACTGGTCATACGACAGCAAGACATGATCCCCAGAATATTTCAATACATGGAGCGCGGTCAGCTTCGGTACGTGGAACGAAAAGGGGGACGAGAAACTTGTACTACAAAATAATAACATGAAGGATATATCATGTCAAAGAACATAAATCCCGGGATATGCATTTCGAACTGCAGATCATTAGTGAAATATTGTATCCTGTGGTTAAATGGTATGTTCTGGTAGCCCTCATAATATAATTTTCTGCCATCAATAAAAGATCCCAAGAACGGACACCGCCATCATATTCTTCCACGGCCATCTCTATAAATCATCCACAAAGTTGGCTCCCCAGAAAGGGGGAGGTTGTTGGATATTGCATTTCTCCACGCTCGTTATGCAAGTTTACATATCAATATAACAGGTAATTTCATAATCTTTTCATGCCTTGACTTTGAAGATGCTATATTGCTATAATCCCGAACCAGATGGTGCACCCTTGAGATGAACTTTTGTTCGCGCATATATTGTTGACGTATCAAGGCTGCACTATCTATTTTTTCTGTTTAAGTCAGTTTGCTGATGTCCTTTTTTTTAAGGAGTTATTAGTTTTGTTTTTACTTGGTCAGTCCTATCTTGTAGGAGTGCTTAGCTGCACGTTTCTTTTTCTGTTCTGTTAGTTTGTTGCTGATTTTGTGGACCAAGCAAGCAGTTAGTTAGTGGGCAACGTGTGTTTATGGAAAAGCTTTAGTATGTATTTAAGCAATCTCAGTTTTCTGAAGTAAAGTGAAGTTCCCTTCCAATACATTCTGTCTTGCTGCATTTGCTGTCAATTCTCCTTCTGTTCTTTGAAAAACAACATTGGTATCAGAGCCTTCCTGATCTTAAGAGGCTGTGAGTGATTTGTGAGATTGATTGAGAGGTGTGTCTGCATCCATAAAAGCCTAAGGCAAGATGGAAGCAGGATCTAGTGGTTTTTCAGCAATAGCTCCACCAGTGTTTGATGGAGAAAATTATCAAGCCTGGGCAGTGAGAATGCAAGCCTATCTAGAGGGTTGTGATTTTTGGGAAGCTGTGGAACAAGATTATGAAGTTGCTCCCCTTCCTGACAATCCAACCATCAATCAGATCAGGTATCACAAGGAGAGGACAACAAGGAAAGCAAAGGCAAAGTCTTGTCTATATGGTGTTGTCTCACCTGCCATTTTCAGCAGAATTATGGCTTGTGAATCAGCCAAAGCTATCTGGGACTTCCTCAAAGCTGAGTATCAAGGAGATGAAAGGATCAGAAGCATGAAGGGGTTAAATCTGATCACAGAATTCGAGAGACTGCAGATGAAGGAGTCTGAGACAATTAAGGAGTATTCTGATAAGTTGATAAGCATTGCAAATCAGGCAAGAATTCTAGGCACCGACCTCTCTGATAATAGGCTAGTGCAAAAGATTCTTGTCTCCTTGCTTGAAAGGTTTGAGGCAACCATTGCCTCTTTGGAGAATACCAAGGATTTATCTCAGATCAAGTTGGCAGAATTGCTAAGTGCTCTGCAAGCACAAGAGCAGAGGAGGTTAATGAGGCTGGAAGGAAGTATAGAAGGAGCTTTGTGGGCCAAAGAACAGCAGAATGTAGGAGGGAAAGGCAAGAAGTGGAAAGGGAAGAAAGGGAATGGCAGTAGTGGTTCAGAAGCTGCTGCAAGAGAGAACAGTGCAGGCAACTCCAAGAACAATTGGGGAAGGTATTCCTCATGTAGGCACTGTGGAAAACAGAATCATCCACACTTTAGGTGTTGGAAGAGGCCAGATGTAAGGTGCAGAAAATGTCATAAGCTTGGGCACATTGAGAAGTTCTGCAAAGAGAAGGGAGATCAGCAGCAAGGTGAGGCACATGCTGCAGTCCAGCAAGAGGTAGATCAACTGTTTGTTGCCTCTTGTTTCTCCTCTAGTACTCCATGTGACAGTTGGTTTGTTGATAGTGGTTGCACAAATCACATGACAAGTGATGAAAATCTATTTATAGATCTTGACAAGTCATTGAAGTCAAGAGTGAGAATTGGGAATGGGGAGTACTTAGAAGTGAAAGGTAAAGGGACTGTAGCAATAGAGAGTTGTGCTGGAACTAAGCTGGTTTCTGATATGATGTATGTGCCTGAGATTGATCAGAATTTGCTGAGTGTGGGGCAGCTGGTAGAAAAGGGATTTAAGGTGATATTTGAAGAGGGGAAATGTTTGATCTTTGACTCCAGTGGTCAGGAGCTGTTCAAGATAAAGATGCAACAGAAGAGTTTTTTCTCTGAATCCTCTTGAGAAGGAGCAGGTGGCATTCAAGTGTCAGGCCAGTGATTCAGAAATATGGCACAAGAGGTTGGGACACTTTCATCACAAAGGCTTGCTGTTCATGCAGAGAAATGAAATGGCAATTGGGTTACCAAGCCTGGAGGAGCATATCACAAGGTGCAAGGCTTGTTTGCTAGGCAAGCAGACAAGACTTCCATTCAAGGAATCCACTTGGAGAGCTATAGAGAAGCTGCAGCTGATTCATACAGATCTCTATGGTCCACAAGTGACTCCTTCACTAAATGGCAACAGGTATTTCATTATTTTCATTGATGATTATACCAGAATGTGTTGGATTTACTTCATGAAGCAAAAGTCAGAAGTTGCTGAGGTATTTCTGAAGTTTAAGAGATGGGTTGAGAACCAAAGTAGCTGCAAGATTCAGGTCATCAGATCTGATAATGGAACAGAAGACACTTCACAGAGGTTTAACTCTTTCTGTGAAGAGGCTGGAATTGAGCATCAGCTTACTGCTCCTTACTCTCCACAGCAAAATGGAGTTAGTGAGAGGAAGAATAGAACCATTATGGAGATGACTAGATGTTTGCTGCATGAGAAGAATCTACCAAAAGAATTTTGGGCAGAAGCAGCAAACACATCAGTTTTTTTACTGAATAGACTACTTACAAGGGTATTGGAGAAGAAGACACCCTTTGAAGCTTGGTTTGGTGTCAAGCCATTTCTAAGAAATTTGAAAGTGTTTGGCTGTTTGTGTTTTTCTCATATTCCACAGGTCAAGAGAGACAAGCTGGGAGAGAAAGCTGAACCTGGGATCTTAGTTGGCTACAGTTTAGTGTCAAAAGCCTACAGGATCTATCAACCACAGACAGGGAAGGTGATCATTAGCAGGGATGTTCAGTTCCTAGAAGATGAGCAATGGGACTGGACAGATGAGCCACAAGACAAGCACAAGGAGGTCTCATTGGAACCTGACGAGTTGGTGGATG
>BCNH02000001.1:8274926-8297375 GCA_001662345.2 Metrosideros polymorpha var. glaberrima | reverse complement strand
GAAGTATTTGTAGATAATCAAGCTACTCTGGCCATTTCACAGAATCCAGTATTTCATGGAAGAACAAAGCATTTTAAGGTCAAATATTACTTCATAAGAGAAGTGCAGAAGGCTGGAGAGGTGAAGCTGGTGTACTGCAAATCAGAAAACCAAATTGCAGATATATTCACTAAGTCATTTAATGTTGGTCGATTTGAACTTCTCAGGGCAAAGCTAGGAGTGTGCAGCACTTGATCCAGGAGGAGAGTGTTGATGTATCAAGGCTGCACTATCTATTTTTTCTATTTAAGTCAGTTTGTTGATGTCCTTTTTTCTAGGAGTTATTAGTTTTGTTTTTACTTGGTCAGTCCTATCTTGTAGGAGTGCTTAGCTGCACGTTTCTTTTTCTGTTCTGTTAGTTTGTTGCTGATTTTGTGGACCAAGCAAGCAGTTAGTTAGTGGGCAACGTGTGTTTATGGAAAAGCTTTAGTATGTATTTAAGCAATCTCAGTTTTCTGAAGTAAAGTGAAGTTCCCTTCCAATACATTCTGTCTTGCTGCATTTGCTGTCAATTCTCTTTCTGTTCTTTGAAAAACAACATATATACCGAAACAACGACAATTTTTTAGACGATATCTATCACATTTTTCCTAATAGTTGCTGACATTATACGCGCTACCGTTATGCTATTAATAATATAATAATCCAAAAATCACTCATCTCATGTTTTACGTATTATCTTTAAGCAATTAATAAATCATAAGCCAATAAAATTATCTTACTCACTCTTGATGGTACCCTACAAGTTCAGTGAAGTCATTAGAATTTTGGATGCGTGCTTGGAAGACATTCCACTGAGATTCTATGACATCCACCTGCAGGGAGATTCATACACTAAGAGAAGCATACTTTACAGATGAAGACAAATAAAAAGATCAGTTGACTTCTACTGTACAGAGAGATATGGTAAAGATACACATGTCCAGATGAATTAACGGAGATTGCTTTGAAGTCTATACTCTAACCATTCTGAAGCTTATACTGATTACTGAATGCAATTAATTAATAGGTCTAATCCATGCTTTAGACCTTTTATATCCCAACTTTTACAGGACTTCCCCCATTGTTTCTTCTTCTCCCTTGCTTAAGCTGCCCTATCTTTTCATGATTTCCCTCCCTGTTTTCTTCCCTCTTTCTTTCAGTGGACACAGCGCTCCATGCAGCTTTTCTTCCAATATATGTATAGGAATATGGTAGTAGACTCACGAACCAGGCAGGTTTGAGGTATTGACGTCGTTTCTTAGGCATTGAGCTGTTTACACTATCATTAACATGTTTGGAAAATTCTACATGATCTTGATGTATCATAGATGCCCATGATTTATCCAACTCCATTTGCGTTCGCTTAAGCCGTAGCAAATACTGGAAGACCCTACAGTACCTGGAAAATTCTTGATATCAAAACACAGTCAATTGTTCAGCATGCTAATTCCTTTCCAGAGAGGTGCTACTCTTGTTCAGAGTGCCCTTCTCCCAGTAAATCAACATAAAGAACTGCCGGAATGGAATCTTACTTAGAGAGAACATCTTGAGTAAAGAACAATTCGAGGGGCCAATCAACAGAAAAATCAAGGTAAATCCCATCCCATCCATCGAGGGACATCTCTGAGGACAAATTTGGAGGAGCAGCATTAAGTTTTCCCTTTATTAAATCTACTAGGGACGATTTGACTGGAATCCCAAATGAAGGCATCCTAACACCTCTCCAGATTTAGTTTGTCATTAGCAACATGTCTTAAAGGTAAATTTACAGATTCAGTCTCAGATGTAACCCTGCAGAAAGTCAACATAAGCACTAACCGCAAGGTCACTCTAGAGTAGTACTTGTCTTCCTCACCGATCGTCTTTAGCGCAGCCTGAAGGGGGAAATTGGAGACAAATAAACTGTCATGCCTAAAATTCTATTGCAAAATGACATAAATTCAGAATATGAGAAAGCTACAGCTTACCAGCTGGAAGGGGACCATAAGATCAGCTTCAGCAGTTAACTGACGCGGTGGCAAGCACATCAGCTGCCGACTTTCCTTAAGAAAACACTGGAAAAAAATTATTAGCCACTTAATCAAACAACTCAATTGCCAAAGGACTCCACGTAGTGTAATGAAAGTACAACTACAAGTTTAACTTAACTGCAAAGGACTCCACAGAGCAAACATATGGATTGAGTTCAACATCTGAGAAAGTATCCGCAAATATTTAAGTTACCCCTATTCCATACCTGGAAGAAATCTCCCTTTGCTAAAAGAAAATAGTCTTTTAAAGCCTTCAGATGGCCGTTCAAGTCTGCACGAACAACCACGAGCTGAAGAAAAAGAAGAATGAGTAATGAAATTTGAAAAAATACAGCGTACAGATATAAGCATCCATCACCTGCCAAAGATTACTGGCAGCAATTGCTCGGATGGAGTCAATGGCACATTCAAATGATCTCTTGTGAAACTCGGATGACTCCTATAAACATCAATCCAAGTAAAAATAAATGTAGGGGAAGCTTACATACTATAGTCATATCTAAACAATAAGAGAACATGCAGTCCTATGCTATTATTGAGTCTTGGCAACAAAGAACACTGGCAGTACGGACCTATAGGTCTCTAAGCATTGCTTCGATCTTATCAGCCTCAGACTCAGGAAATAATTCCTCTCCACTGAGCGTTGAGTCCACGAGGGGCTCCTTCAGAAAGGGAAATCGTCCAATGAACCCTTGAATTTTTTGAGGGCCTCTCTGCAATTGTTGATGACTTGCAGCATCGTGAATACGTACTCGGATTGCGGAGAACCCTGGTTGCTTTACCAGCAAATAATACTGATTCTGCGACACGCATATGGATATACTCAGGAAGTATATCCTACAAAATAACATAAAAAAAATTAAAGGAAACAGAGCCAGAAAGTTACAAAAGTTGGAATCACAAAACTTATGTCACATTACAGCAAAAGTAAGAGAATCGCAACAAGACTTCAAAGGCTCTGAGGGAAGAAAAGGTGAACAAGCATAAATGAAAGAAACAAGTCTCTAGAATAGAAAACAATATTGATGATACTAGAAACCAACAGGAAAAAATATATATACATACATGAAAAATCGTGCTTGTTACGTTACCTGAGTGATGTCGGATTTATTTTCTAAGTTTTATTTATTTTTATATACATAAGGGCATTATGGTCATATGACAATTCATATTCAGTATAAATATATTGTGATAGGTGTAGGGCTTCTGTTATATAGAAAACTGAGAGCCTCTCATTGAATTTTACGCTCTGCTTCTTCCGCTCTTCTTCTCCTCTCTATTTCTCCTCTCTTCCTTCCTCTCTCTTGTCTTTCTATCGCAGGTCCCTAATTGGCTTTGTGACATGTTATCAAAGCAGGTTTGAGTACCTATTTCCTTGATCTTATTGCTAGTTTGAGAGTCCTCTAATATCCCTTTTCCTTCTCTGGTGCATAGCCACCTAAAGCTGTAAGTTCTACCTGTTTTCTCACCTAGTCTCGATACATACAAGACTAGGAGAAATTAGATCCATCAGGTTCTGTTTGTGGCTATGGATTACAACACTTACTGATCAGCAGATTCAAGGATCAAAATATTTCGTTGATTATGGTTGACTGGTGTTGCAGGATTTCCATCAAAAATATAATTAATTGAATCGGGATTTTTTTTTTCTAATCAGATTTTTTCTTCTATACAGTAACCTATATTTATGAGAATTCAGCATCCCCTTTGTGAAATCGATGGAGCCAATTGGGTCTAATTATATGTCAATTTTGATTATATAGAGCCGAGGTTTGTTTTATTTCTTGCACCGAAGTTTCAGTCCTCTTGATCTGTGGTAGATATATTTATATTGAGATTATCATCATGAGTGACACTAAGTCTTCTACAAACAGTGTCAATGTTCAGATTACTATCATTAAATTAAATGGTGTCTCCAATCACTTATTATGGGCTCAAGTTGTCAAAGTCTATATTAATGCCAAAGGGAAACTCAAGTATCTTAATACTGACCCCCCTCCAACAGAATCTAAAGATTATGGTAACTAGATGAGAGAGAATGATACACTTTTGGTGTGGTTATGGAATAGCATGGAACCATACATTGCTGCTAACGTTATGTTCCACCCAACTACCAAGGGAGTGTGGGATGATCTTATGGAGAGTTACTCACAAGACAAAAACATGTCTAGAGTCTATGAATTATATGAGAAGATCTTTAATTTTAAATAGGGAGACAAGTCGCTTGGAGAGTATTACAATGCTTTGAAAGGTATGTGGGAAGAACTCAATCTTTACTAGCCCATCACTACTAATCTTGATCAACTAAAAACACAACGAGCTGAATTTCAACTGATCAAGTTTTTATCTAGATTGAATACTGACTTGCAACCTGTGAAGGGCCAGCTTCTTGCTGGAGAGAAAGTTCCTTTTATGAATGAAGCTTTTTGTCGGATTTAGCACGTTGTCCCTCCATCTTCTACATCATTTAAAGACAGTTTAGCACTTGTGGCTAGTAGAGCTGGTCATGGTCGTGGTAGATTTTCTAATATAGGTCACGGTTCATATGGGGCCGTGGTTGTGGTGGCAAACATAGTGGGTAGAGTTCTGATCGAGACAACCGTCAGTGTACATATTGTGGCAAATCTGGTCATAATGTTGACACTTGTTGGGCCAAGCATGGCAAGCTTGAGTGGGCTTAGCGATTAGTTACTACAAATGCTGTTGTGTCTCAAGGGAATGTTGGAAACGTGTCTTCTAGCGATACAAATTTATCTATCCCAACTGAAGGTAATTTTTCTGAGTTTGCGACTCGAGATGATCTAGTTACACAACTTATCAAGCGTGTCCAGCAATTAGAGGCTACCAATTCCTCATCCACTACCACTCTTGCAAGTATAGGTAATATGGTCTTTTACTCAACTGTGTCTCCTAGAACCTGGGTCATTGACTCGAGAGCTTCTAGTCATATGATAGATCGGCAAGAACTATTTTCTTCCTACCATAACTCTAGTCCTTCAACTCATGTTATTTTAGCTAATGGTTCCTCTACTCAGGTTGTTAGATCAGGGGCTGTTTCACTTACACCTTCTTTACCTTTATCCTCTGTTTTATATGTTCCCCAACTTACTTTGAATTTGTTGTCTGTTAGTCAGTTAACCAAAGCTCTTGATTGTTTTGTTACATTTTACCCCTCTTCTTGCATTTTTCAAGACCTATAGACAAAGAAGATGGTTGGTGGAGGGCATGAACGTGATGGACTCTACTATCTGGATGGTGTCTCTACTACATGAAGGATATATCGTGTCAAAGAACATAAAACCGGAATATGCATTTCGAACCGCAGATCATTAGTGAAATATTGTATCCTGTGGTTAAATGCTATGTTCTGGTAGCCCTCATAATATAATTTTCCGCCATCAATAAAAGATCCCAAGAACAGACACCGCCATCATATTCTTCCGCGGCCATCTCTATAAATCATCCACAAAGTTGGCTCCCCAGAAAGGGGGAGGTTGTTGGATATTCCATTTCTCCACACTCGTTATGCAAGTTTACATATCAATATAACAAGTAATTTCATAATCTTTTCATGCCTTGACTTTGAAGATGCTATATTGCTATAATCCCGAACCAGATGGTGCACCCTTGAGATGAACTTTTGTTCGCGCATATATATACCGAAACAACGACAATTTTTTAGACGATATCTATCACATTTTTCCTAATAGTTGCTGACGTTATACGCGCTACCGTTATGCTATTAATAATATAATAATCCAAAAATCACTCATCTCATGTTTTACGTATTATCTTTAAGCAATTAATAAATCATAAGCCAATAAAATTATCTTGCTCACTCTTGATGGTACCGTACAAGTTCAGTGAAGTCACTAGAATTTTGGATGCATGCTTGGAAGACATTCCACTGAGATTCTATGACATCCACCTGCAGGGAGATTCATACACTAAGAGTAGCATACTTTACAGATGAAGACATAAAAAGATCAGTTGACTTCCACAGTACAGAAAGATGTGGTAAAGATACACATGTCCGGATGAAATAACGGAGATTGCTTTAAAGTCTATACTCTAACCATTCTGAAGCTTATACTGATTACTTAATGCAATTAATCAATAGGTCTAATCCATGCTTTAGACCTTTTATATCCCAACTTTTACAGGACTTCCCCCATTGTTTCTTCTTCTCCCTTGCTTAAGCTGCCCTATCTTTCCATGATTTCGCTCACTGTTTTCTTCCCTCTCTCTTTCAGTGGACACAGCGCTCCATGCAGCTTTTCTTCCAATATATGTATAGGAATATGGTAGTAAACTCACGAACCTGGATATAAAATTGAAGATTCCTGATCAAGAATGCCATGTGCTCTCTAACCCGCCAGGCAGGTTTGAGGTATTAACGTCGTTTCTGAGGCATTGAGCTGTTTACACTATCGTTAACATGTTTGGAAAATTCTACATGATCTTGATGCATCCTAGATGCCCATGAATTATCCAACTCCATTTGCGTTCGCTTAAGCCATAGCAAATACTGGAAGACCCTACAGTACCTGGAAAATTCTTGATGTCAAAACAGTCAATTGTTTAGCATGCTAATTCCTTTCCAGGGAGGTGCTACTCTTGTTCAGAGTGCCCTTCTCCCAGTAATTCAACATAAAGAACTGCTGGAATGGAATCTTACTTAGAGAGAACATCTTGAGTAAAGAACAATTCGGGGGGCCAATCAACAGAATAATCAAGGTAAATCCCATCCCATCCATCGAGGCACATCTCTGAGGACAAATTTGGAGGAGCAGCATTAAGTTTTCCCTTTATTAAATCTACTTGGGACGATTTGACTGGAATCCCAAATGAAGGCATCCTAACACATCTCCAGATTTAGTTTGTCATTAGCAACATGTCTTAAAGGTAAATTTACAGATTCAGTCTCAGATGTAACCCTGCAGAAAGTTACGATAGTTGGTGTAAAATATTAGCTTCAAAAGCAACAACAAAAAAAAGTCAACATTGCTACAGTGAACTACTCTGTTCATTGTAGTCACCGATAGCAAACAAAATGCAGGGGAAGAGAAAAACAGAACATAAAGGAAAAGAGAGAAGGAAAAGAGAGAAGGGAAAAGAAAGAAGAAGAGAAAGAAAAAAGGGGGCTTTTGCGCACAAGCCATGGATGCCTCGCCAAGCCCGTTCCATTACGTATCGCAACGCTTGGTAAGTGCTCGTGCCCCTCATTCATCTTATCCGAATAGTTTTTGGATTTAGGGCTGAAATTTGGAATTATGTAAAATTTGAGCCGCGAAGTCTAATTTTGGAACGTTAAGTTGATTATTTTTTGGAGAATGATAGTTAAGGGTGTTGTGGAGCTGTGGGATTTTACGGATCTTGATTTGGATTTGCGGTTTGTAAGAAACGAATTTTTGAAGTTGTTCGCGTGCAGTGAACAGTACGCGACCAGCAGCTTTCTAGGTCTTTTTTCGTCGGTTTCCGGCTAGTTTTGGGTTGGTGAAGCTAACGGTGTTATAGTACGTCAAAAGATATTTCTTTTGATTGTAAGCTCGCTTGAATTGGAGTTCAATGAAAAGAGTTATGGCTCGAGAAAGTTTGTCGCTTGATCGATCATGTTTCGCGTTATTAAGTTTTCTCCACGATTAGCCTTTCTTGAGATCTTTTGTCGAACCGTAGTGAGCATGTTGACTAGGAAATAGTATAGTTTAGTCAAGTCGTTAGCTAAAGTGGTATTTTACTCGGTTTTAACGTCGATTCTTGTTTAATTAATAGGATTATGTGATCGTCGAGTCGTCTAGCTATGCATTGCTTGATTTTAGGCATTCTAGGTGAGTGATACTATTTCTTCTATGAACTTACAAACTCATGTTTTGAAAATGAATATATTTTAATAAAGTATGAGTTATTGAGAGCATGATTTCTGCATAAATTTGGATCGAACTTTTACTACTTTTGTGAACTGTTATTAGAAGAGATTGGTTGTTTATGCTCAAATCACTATGATGAGAACCCATTGAGGGGGAAGTATGCATACTGTCAGATCGTCCTTCTAGGACGAACCGCCGGCTTTATAGGTGGTAGACCTAGCTAAGAAGGGTAAACTTGGTCGCATTTGTCATGGCGTTAAATGTGATCATAGTGTTGATGATGAATATTAGATTAGTCGGTGGAATGGACCATCGACGAATATTTTGATTGAGATTACTCAATGGATCAGACCATTGATTACTGATGTTGTTGAATGAGTTCATATTTACAAAGTTTTGTTAAATTATATCAAATACCTCTGATATGTTATCTATATTGTATATTGGGATTGTGATTGATGAGTTTTGTTGTTATTGTGCTGTATGGATTGCATAGTGATTGTTCGATCTGCTTAGAAGAAATGTATTCTTCACTGAGCCGTGGTAGCTCATCCCTTTCATCTCATTATTTTTTTTTTCAGGTTCTTCAGCGAGTCGTAAGTAGGATATGAGCGCCGTATTAACAAGAAAAGGGTTTTTGGTATGAACAGTTTTACAGCTATTGAGAGTTTGAGTTGGCATTTTGGTGAATTTATGCATATGCCTTTTTTTTTTAGTGATTTATAGAAAAACTCTGATATTGTAATTATGAAACCTTTTGATCAGATATATATATAGATGTATATTTTGATATCAGGTTGAGTTCTAATTACAGTTGAGCCTGCGTTCTTTGGGTAAAAGGACAGCCGTGTCATTGCCCTTGTTATAGTTGGATTGGGGTGTGACATTTGTTGGTATCAGAGTATAAGTTATGATCTTTTGGGTAGAAATGGAACGTTGCGAGATTGTGTGATAGATGTTAATGCGTTAATTGTTTAGATTCTAAAGTTATGTTTCTTTCTTGGATCCAGGTAACCATGAGTTCTGACTCTAAGCTGCTTACCTCCCTTCTCAAGAATGGAAAGGGAAAGCGAGTGGTTACCTCCGATGATGGGAATATGCCTCAAGTTTCTCCAGGTACAGCTTCAAAGAGGAACTTGGAGAATCAACATAACAGAAGTTCTGACGTGCAGGAAGTCAATAAGGAGTCTCAAGAGCCTAATCCCCCAATAGATTTTGCTCAAGCAATGATCCACTGGTATCGTCAAGCGAAGGAGTTAAGTAAAGGTGGTACCGTTGATTCATGCACCTTTTCCAAGTTCCAAAAGGCGAACCCACCAACTTATGATGGGAAATCTGATCCTCTCGTGGCCGAGCGTTGGATAAGAAAAATGGAGGGAATCTTTAAAACTCAAAGAGTTCTTGATGATCAGAAAGTTGACTTCGCCACCCAATACCTAGAAGGTGAAGCTGAATATTGGTGGGATAGAGCTAGGCTCGCTTTTGGAGATAGGAATGCTACCATTTCTTGGAAGAACTTTGCTAAGATTTTTTACGCTGAATTTTTCCCAAAGTCATTCCAAGTAAAGATGAGTAGAGACTTTGTAAATATATCTCAAGGTGACTCCACAATTTTGGAGTATGCAGGCCGCTTCAACCAGTTAAGTAGATTCGCAGAACATTTTGTGGCCAATGAGGAAAATAAAGCCGAACATTTTCAAAAAGGGCTTTGACCTGAGATTCGTGCTACCATCGACCCTCTCTTATTGACAACTTATAACGACGTGTTAGAACGAGTGATCAAGGTTGAACAAGGGATCTTGGAGCGTGGAACACAGGGTGCTCCTCAGCATAAGAGGCCAAAATTCTCTGATTTTCATGAAAGTCGTGCAACCGGCAGCAGTAATCGAAGGAGTTTCAACCAGCCTGGGAATGTTAAAAGTTGATCTATTCAAGGCCCTTGCACTATTTGTGGGAAGCATCACAGCGGTCAGTGTTATTGGAAGACGGGAGTTTGCTTTTCATATGGCAAGATGGGGCACACACGACAAAATTATCCTATGTAGATGAATACCTCAATGGGTAATAGATTATGTTTTGTATGTGGATAGCCTGAACATTTAGCTCGTACTTGTTCCATGAGAAAGGATATGCCTTTAGCTAGTAGGCCACAGGAAAATCAGTAAAAACAGAGGACGACCGGAAAGGTTTTTGCCATGACAGAGGAGGATGCAGTGGCATCTAACAGAGTTGTTGCAGGTAATATTTCTATTGCCTCACGATATGCTTATGCGTTATTTGATCTCGGTGCTACGCATTCCTTCATTTCAACTGAATATGCAAAGAAACTTGATGTGCTGCCTGAATCTCTTGAATGTGAATTACGTGTCGATACTCCTACCAATGATTTCTTGATTGCTGACCGTGTATTCAAGAGGTGTATGCTCCAGATTGATAATGTTGAAATACTTGGAGATTTGGTGATGTTAAATATACGGGATTTCAATGTTATTCTAGGGATGGATTGGTTGTCAATATATCATGCTATCATTGATTGCTATTCCAAGAAAGTTGTCTTTCGACTTCCGAATCGACCTGAGTTCTCTTTTTCGAGAAGTTGTAAAGGCAATCTTCCAAGATTGATTTCAGTAATGCAAGCAAGGAAACTTTTGAGGAAGTGCTGTTGTGGGTATTTGGCATGTGTAAAAGACATAACAAAGGTTGTAAAGTTGGAAAATGTTCTCGTTATTAGAGAGTTTCCAGATGTTTTTCCTGATAATCTAACTAGTTTGCCTTCTAAAAGAGAGATTGAGTTCTGCGTTGATTTGATGCCTAGTACGACACCTATTTCAAAAGTACCATATCGAATGGCACCATCTAAATTAAAAAGAATTGAAAACACAGATACAGGAGTTGTTGGATAAGGGTTTCATTAGACCCAGTGTTTCGCCTTGGGGAGCTCTAGTCCTATTTGTGAAAAAAGAAGGATGGTAGCATGCGGCTTTGCATAGATTACCGAGAACTTAACAAGGTGACGATTAAAAACAAATATCCTTTGCCTCGGATTGATGATCTATTTGATCAACTTCAGGGGGCTCAGATATTCTCTAAGATTGACATCCGTTCTGGGTATCATCAGTTGAAGATAAAAGCAGATGATGTGCCTAAAACTGCCCTCAAAACAAGGTATGTGCATTATGAGTTTCTTGTTATGCCTTTTGGGTTAACGAATGCACTTGCTGCTTTCATGGATTTGATTAACAGGGTATTCAAGCAGTATCTTGACAGATTTATTGTAATGTTCATTGATGATATTCTGGTGTATTCGAGGAGTTTAGAGGAACACGAGCAATACTTAAGGTTTGTTTTGCAAACTTTACGTGAAAAGAAGTTGTTCATTAAATTCAGTAATTGTGACTTTTGGCTTGACCATATGGAGTTCTTGGGTCATGTAATTTTGAAGGACGGCATTTCAGTTGACCTGAAGAAAGTTGAAGTAGTTGTTCAATGGAATCGCCCAACAAATGTAACAGAAGTGAGAAGTTTTCTTGGGCTAGCTGGTTATTACAGGCGATTTGTGGAGGGATTTTCTAAAATTACTGGTCCACTTACTCGCCTAACTTAAAAGAGAGTTAAATTCGTATGGTCAGATCAGTGTGAGCATAGTTTTCAAGAATTAAAGAGGCGATTAGTGTCAGCTCCCATATTAACCTTGCCTTCAGGAAGTGGCGGTTTCACAATCTACTGTGATGTATCTAAGGAAGGTTTAGGTTATGTTCTTATGCAGGATGGTAAAGTTATGGTTTATGCCTCCAAACAGTTAAAAGTTCATGAGAAAAACTATCCCAGCCATGACTTAGAATTGGCGGCAGTTGTCTTTGCTTTGAAAATATTGTGGCATTATTTATATGGTGAGAAATGTGAAGTTTTTACTGATCATAAGAGTTTGAAGTATATTTTTACTCAGAAAGAACTGAATATGAGACAAAGGAGATGGCTTGAGCTTCTTAAAGATTATGACTTATCTATCCATTACCATCCAGGTAAGACAAATATAGTAACATATGCCTTGAGTCGTAAATCTTTTGGAAATATGTCGGTGTTAATTACTTCTCAGAAGCCTATCCTTGAGGATATGAGAAAGCTAGACCTGGAGGTATTGGTACATCAACTTGGTGCTGGATTAGCTAATCTTTGAGTACGACCAATGTTGATTGATAGAATTAAAGCTAAATAGAGTGATGATCCTCAGTTGGGGAAGATTAGAGATGGCGTAGAAGCTGGAAGACAAGAGAACTTCAGTATTCATGTGGATGAGTCGTTGAGGTTTCGTGGTCAACTATGTGTTCCCGATGATTCAGAATAAAAAAAAGAGATACTGCAAGAAGCTCATAGCATTAGATTTTCGATTCATCTGGGAAGCACTAAGATGTACAGGGATTTGAAGAGAAACTTTTGGTGGATCAATATGAAGAAAGTTGTCATGAAATTTGTCGATCAATGTCTTGTGTGCCAACAAGTGAAAGTTGAACATCAAAGACCAGGTGAACAACTACACTCACTTGAGATACCAAAATAGAAGTGGGAGCATATCACCATGGACTTTATCGTCGGTTTACTGAGGACGCCAAGTGGAAAGAATGCTATATGGGTGATTGTCAACCAATTGACTAAGTCTGCACACTTTTTGTCATATCGATTCGGCCTTTGATTGAAAGATATGGTGAAGTGGTACGTTAACGAGATAGTGAAGCTTCACGGAGTTCCAGTGAGCATTGTTTCTGATAGGGATCCTAGATTTGTATCCAACTTTTGGAAGAGTTTACAAACTGCTTTGGATACTAAGCTCAACTTCAGTACAGCTTTTTATCTACAAACAGATGGGCAGTCAGAGAGAACGACTCAGACATTAGAAGATATGTTAAGATCATGTGTTATCGACTTTGGTGGCTCATGGAACGAACACTTGCATTTAGCGGAGTTTTCCTATAATAACAGCTATCATTCAAGCATTAAGATGGCTCCTTTTGAAGCTTTATATGGTCAAAAATGCAGAACTCTTGTTTGTTGGGGCGATATTTGTGAGAAAAGATTAATTGGCCTCAAGTCATACAACAGTCTGAAGAAAAAGTCAAATTGATTCAAGAACATCTGAAAACGGTGCAAAGTCGTTAGAAAAGCTATGCAGACCTCAAAAGGCGCAGGGTAGAGTTCGATGTAGGGGATCATGTATTTCTAAAAGTTTCTCCTATAAAGGGTGTCATGAGATTTGGAATGCGTGGCAAGTTGAGTTCTAGGTACATGGGGCCATTTTTTTATTTTAGAGAAGATTGGTGAAATTGCTTACAAACTGGCTTTGCCACTAGCACTATCTAGAGTACACAATGTGTTCCATGTGTCCTTATTGCGGAAGTACGTGCCGAATCCTGACCATGTGCTAGACTTTACACCATTGAGGTTAAATGAGAACTTGACATATGAAGAACAACTCATTCGGATAGTCGATAGAAAGGATCAAGTGCTGCGGCGACACACTATCCCTTATGTGAAAATCTAATGGCAGAACCACACTGAGAGAGAGGCCACTTGGGAGCTTGAGGAAGAGGCAAGGCGCAAGTATCCTCACCTATTTAGTGATTGAGGTATATATAAATTTCGAGGACGAAATTTCTTTTAAAGAGGGGATAATGTAAAGTATGAGCTTCAAAAGAAAAAAAGAAAAAAAAGTCAACATTGCTATAGTGAACTACTCGGTTCACTGTAGTTACCGAGAGCAAACAAAACGCAAGGGAAGAGAAAAACATAACATAAAGGAAAAGAGAGAAGGAAAGAAAAGAAGGGAAAAGAAAGAAGAAGAGAAAGCAAAAAAGGGGCTTTCACGCACAAGCCACGGATGCCTCGCCAAGCCCGTTCCACTACGTATCGCAATGCTTGGCAAGCGCTCGTGCTCCTCGTCCATCCTATCCGAGTAGTTTTTGAATTTATGGCTGAAATTCAAAATTATGTGAAATTTGGGTTGCGAAGTCTGATTTTGAAGCTGTTAAGTTGATTTTTTTTGGAGAATGATAGTTAAGGGTGTTGTGGAGTTATGGGATTTTACGAATCTTGATTTGGACTTACGGTTTGCAAGAAACGAATTTTTGAAGTTGCTGCGCGCAGTGAACAGTGCGCGACCAACAGCTTTCCAGGTCTTTTTCCGTCGGTTTCCGGCTAGTTTTGGGTTAGCGAAGCTAATGGTGTTGTAGTACGTCAAAAGATGTTTCTTTTGATTGTAAGCTTGCTTGAATTGGAGTTCGATGAAAAGAGTTATGGCTCGAGAAAGTTTATCGCTTGATCGGTCGTATTCGGCGTTAATAAGTTTTTTCCGCAGTTAGCCTTTCTTGAGGTCTTTTGTTGAACCGTAGTGAGCATGTTGACTAAAAAATAGCATAGTTTAGTTAAGTCATTAGCTAAAGTGGTATTTTACTCGGTTTTGACGTCGATTCTCGTTTAATTGATAGGATTACGAGATCGTCGAGTTGTCTAGCTACGCATTGCTTGATTTTAGGCATTCCAGGTGAGTGACACTATTTCTTCTATAAAGTTACAAGATCATGTTTTGAAAATGAATATATATTAATAAAGAATGAGTTATTGAGAGCATGATTTCTGCATAAATTTGGATCGAACTTTTACTACTTTTGTGAACTGTTGTTGGAAGAGATTGGTTGTTTATGCTCAAATCACTATGATGAGAACCCATTGATGGGGGAGTATACATACTATCAGAATGTTCTTCTAGGCCGAATTGCCAGCTTTATAGGTGGTAGACCTAGCCAAGAGAGGTAAACTTGGTCGCCTTTGTCACGACATTAAATGTGACCATAGTGTTGATGATGAACATTAGATTAGTCGGTGGAATGGACCATCGACGAATATTTTGGTTGAGATTACTCAATGGATTAGACCATTGATTACTGATGTTGTTGAATGAGTTCATATTTACAAAGTTTTGTTAAATTATATCAAATACCTTTGATATGTTATCTATATTGTATATTGGGATTGAGATTGATGAGTTTTGTTGTTATTGTGCTGTATGGATTGCATAGTGATTGTTCGATCCACTTCAAAGAAATGTATTCCTTACTGAGCCATGGTAGCTCATTCCTTTCATCTCACTATTTTTTTTTCAGGTTCTTCAGCGAGTCGTAAGTAGGATGTGAGCGCCACGTTAACAGGAGTTTTTTGTTAGAATGGGGTTTTTGTATGAACAGTTTTACAGCTGTTGAGAGTTTGAGTTGGCATTTTGGTGAATTTGTGCATATGCCTTTTTGTTTTTTTTTTGTGATTTATAGAAAAAACTTTGATATTGTAATGATGAAACATTTTGATCAGATATATATATAGTTGTATATTTTGATATCAAGTTGACTTCTTATTACAGTTGACGCTGCGTTCTTTGGGTAAAAGGACGGCCTTGTCATTGTCCTTATTATAGTTGAATTGGGGCGTGACATTTGCATCTGTAAGGGCCCACCACGATATTGTCCACTTTGGGCTTCGCAACGCTCACGATTTTGTTCTTGAGAGGGCTATCCATACAACCCCCTCAAAAAGCGTCGTTGTAGTTAAAGGCGCACAGCCTCCCTTATAAGCTAATCCAGGACTCCCTCCCTAAGCGATGTGGGACGAAGAGCTGCGTACACCCCCTCAACGAGATGTCACTTACTCTTTCCCTCAGCGATACAACGTCCCCATGTGCCATCAGCGACATCGCGAGCGCCCACTGTAGCCCCACACGCCGTCGGGAGTCAGCTCTGATACCAACCTGTAAAGGCCCACCATGATATTATCCGCTTTAGGCCTCACGGTTTTGTTCTTAAAAGGGTTGCCCATACAACCCCCCTCAAAACGTGTCGATGCAGGTAAAGGCACACAGCCTCCCTTATAAGCCAATCCAAGACTCTCTCCCTAAGCGATGTGGGACAAAGAGTTACGCACACCCCCTTAATAGGATGTCATAGTTGGAATCACAAAACTTATGTCACATTATAGCAAAAGTAAGAGAATCGTAGCAAGACTTCAAAGGCTCTGAGGAAAGAAAAGGTGAACAAGCATAAATGAAAGAAACAAGTCTCTAGAATAGTAAACAATATTGATGATACTAGAAATCAACAGGAAAAAATATATATACATATATGAAAAATCATGCTTTACGTATGATGTCAGATTTATTTTCTGGGTTTTATTTTTTTTTATGTACATAAGGGCATTATGGTCATATGACAATTTATATTCAGTATAAATATATTGTGATAGGTGTAGGGCTTCTGTAATACAGAAAACTAAGAGTTTTTCATTAAATTTTACACTCTACTTCTGCCGCTCTTCTTCTCCTCTCTTCCTTCCTCTCTCTTGGCTTTCTATCGCAGGTTCTCTAATTAGCTTCGTGACATGGTATCAGAGCAGATTTGATTACCTGTTTCCTTGATCCTATTGCTAGTTTGAGAGTCCCCTAATATCCCTTTTCCTTTTCTGGTGCGCAGCCACCTAAAGTTGTAAGTTCTACCTATTTTCTCACCTAGTCGATACAAACAAGATCGGGAGAAATCAGATCCATCAAGTTCTATTTGTGGCTATGGATTACAACACTTACTGAGCAGCAGATTCAAGGATCACCATGAGTGATGCTAAGTCTTCTACAGACAATGTCAATGTTCAACTTACCATCATTAAATTAAATAGTGCCTCCAATCACTTTTATGGGCTCAAGCTATCAATGTCTATATTAATGACAAAAGGAAACTCAGGTATCTTACAACAAAACCCACTCCTGCATAATCTAAAGATTATGGTAACTAGATGAGAGAGAATGATACACTTTTGGTATTGTTATGGAATAGCATGGAACCACACATTGTTGCTAACGTTATGTTCCACCCAACTATCAAGGGAGTGTGGGATGATCTTATGGAGAGCTACTCACAAGATAAAACACATGTCTAGAGTCTATGAATTATATGAGAAGATCTTTAATTTTAAACGGGGGGACAAGTCACTTGGAGAGTATTACAGTGCTTTGAAAGGTGTGTTTGAAGAACTCAATCTTTACCAGCCCATCACTACTGATCTTGATCAACTAAAAACATAACGAGCTGAATTTCAAGTTGCCAAGTTTTTATCTAGATTGAATACTGACTTGCAACCTATGAAGGGCCAACTTCTTACTGGAGAGAAAGTTCCTTCTATGAATGAAGCTTTTTGTCAGATTCAGTGCATTGTCCCTCCATCTTCTACATCATCTAAAGACAGTTCAGCACTTGTGGTTATTAGTGCTGGTCGTGGTCGTGGTAGATTTTCTAATAGAGGTCATGGTTCATATGGGGTCGTGGCCATGGTGGTAGACATAGTAGGCAGAGTTCTGATTGAGACAGCCGTTAGTATACATTTTGTGGCAAATGTGGTCATAATATTGACACTTTCTGGGCCAAGCATGGCAAGCCTGAGTGGGCTTAACGATTAGTTACTGCAAATGCTGCTATGTCTGAGGGGAATGCTGGAAATGTGTATTCTAGCGATACAAATTTATCTATCCCAACTGGGGGGTAGTTTTTCTGAGTCTACGGCTCAAGATGATTTGGTTACACAACTTATCAAGTGTGTCCAACAACTAGAGGCTACCAATTCCTCATCCACTGCCACTCTTGCATGTACAGGTAACATGGTCTTTTACTCTACTTTGTCTCCTAAAACCTGGGTCGTTGACTCGGGAGCTTCTAGTCATATGACAAGTTAGCAAGAACTATTTTCTTCCCACCATAACTCTAGTCCTTCAACTCATGTTATTTTAGCTAATGGTTCCTCTACTCATGTTGTTGGATTAGCGGTTGTTTCACTTACACCTTCCTTACCTTTATCCTTTGTTTTACATGTTCCCCAACTTCCTTTGAATTTGTTGTCTATTAGTTAGTTAACTAAAGCTCTTGATTGTTCTATTATATTTTACCCTTTTTCTTGCATTTTTCAGGACCTTCAGACAAACAAGACGATTGGTGGAGGGCATAAACGTGATGGACTCTACTATTTGGATGCTGTCTCTACTGCTCACGCCAATGGTCTAGCTATTAGTTCTACAACCCCTCAATTATGGCATTCTTGTCTAAGACATTTATCTTTATTTAAGTTACAACAAATAATTCTCAAGTGTAAATCAATTTCCACTCTTGAGTGTGAGGCTTGTGAACTTGGGAAACATTATCGTAGTTCTTTACCTAGTCGTAGTGATTCTCATGCATCTACTTTACTTGAACTTGTTCATTCTTATATATGGGGACCTTCGCGTATTACTAGTAGAAATGGTTTTAAGTACTTTGTTACTTTTGTGGATGATTATTCTCATCTAAATTGGCACTATATGCTTCATGACCATTCTGAATTTTATCAGTTTTTCAATTATTTCATCGTGAAGTTACTAATTAGTTTAATACATCCCTTAAAATTTTGCGAACTGATAATGCTCTAGAATACTCACAAAAATCAATTTCTTTGTTTTCTTCTAATCTTGGCATTATACATCAAACAGGTTGTACTTATACCCCTCAGCAGAATGGTGTGGCCAAGAGAAAGAATCGTCATCTTCTAGAAGTTGCTCACTCACTCTTGCTTTGTATGCATGTCCCAAAATCTTTTTAGAGTGATGATGTCCTTACTGCTTGTTACCTCATAAATCGTATGCCTTCTACTATCCTCAATAATCAGTCACCGGTAAGTTTTGTGTACCTCGACAAGCCGTTATTCACTCTTACCCCTCCAGCCTTTAGGTGTGTCTGTTTTGTCCATAACTTATGTCCCAATGCTGATGAACTATCCCCTTGTGCCATCAAATGTGTTTTTCTCGAGTATTCACGTACTCAAAAGGGATATCGGAGTTATGATCCTTTGACTTGTACTCAGTATGTCAGTGCTTATGTTACTTTCTTCGAGGGCACACCATACTATTCTGCTGATGGTAAAGAGTTTCCAACTTACATTGTAGCAGATCCTTCTATCCCACAACTTATTCCTTTAGACTCTATTAGTCCTTCTCCTATGTCTCCTCCCTTGCAGGTGTATTAGCGGCGAAAGTAATCTACAACACCACCAGTCTCTAGCTCTTCCATGCCCTCTATCCAATCTCCCTCCTTGTCTCCTGGTTTAGACGATCTTCCTGTTGCACTTCGCAAAGGTACTTGTTCTTGTACACAAAAATGCTCTTTTGGTTACCTTATCGAGTGTTATGTGTCTATCTCAAATCTTCCTTCCCCATTACATGACTTTGCTCTATCATTACATACTCATACAATTCCTACCTCTACCACTGAGGCCTCGTCTCGCCTTTAGTGGAAGAGAGCTATGGATGTGGAAATTGAAGCTCTAGTGTCTCGCCAGACGTGGTCTTTGGTCGATCTTCCTCCTGGCAAAGATATGATGAAGTGTCGGTGGGTGTACACTATCAAGTACAACTCGAATGGCTTAGTTGAGCATCTTAAGGCCCAACTTGTTGCTAAAGGTTTTACTCAAACTTATGGGGTGGACTATTTTGAGACTTTTTCCCCTATAGCATGTCTCAATTTTGTTTGTGTTATTATTTTCTTGTTGTGAATTTTGATTGGTCATTATATCAATTGGATGTAAAGAATGCTTTTCTTTATGGTGATTTGTTTGAGGAAGTATATATGGAGTAACCTCCTAGGTATGTTGCTTAGGGAGAGAATAGTAGTAAAGTATGTCGGCTGCATAAGGCCATTTATGGTTTGAAACGGTCTCCAAGAGTATGGTTTGAGAAATTTAGTTCAATGATTTTTAGGTGTGGTTTCCACTAGTATTATTATGATCATTCTGTTTTGTTAGCAAGGAGTCGGGGGCGATCATTCTTGTTGTATATGTGGATGACATAATTGTCTTTGGCAATGATGTGACCGGCCTTTTTTAGGTCAAGTCTTTTCTTTAGTAGCAGTTTCAAATTAAAGACTTGGGAGCTTTAAGGTATTTTCTGAGTATCAAAGTTTTACGAAGTAGGAAAGGAATTAATCTGTCTCAGAGAAAGTATGTTCTTGATCTTTTGTCTGAGACTGGTACACTAGCTTTGTCATACCCCATCCCTCGAGCATGCGAAAACCCAAACTTCACTTGGGTCATTTTAATGCGACGTCCCAGGATACGTCGTCCACCCATTCTTTTTATCTTTTGATTAAACGCAAACGGAAGCAAACAGTTTAGCATTTCGCAAAAGAGCTTTCGGGCTAAAAGTTCCTTCCAAATGCCGAACCAAACCCACCCAAAGAGAAGAGCTTGAGCAGCTCTCAGAAAAGCTTCAATTATGTGTGTGGACGACAACCCCAAAAATGGCGAGGCTGCCTTGCCCGCAGCCTTTATATTTCCTCGAAATCGCACTCCTTGGAAATGGTAGGCCAACTCATCCAAAAGGAAAGCAAAAGAGAAAAATTCACAAATTTTTTTTTAAAATTGTAAAAAATCATTCACGTCAGCGATTTCAACCAAAATTAATTGGAAGGACTACATTAGCAAATCGTCTCACAAAACTGAAAAGTTTATGACTGAATTTACCGTCGTACAATAGGTTTAAGACTTTTTGGACAATTTTTTCCAAATAGATAGGTAGATACACACATAGAGAGAGTGAGTTTTGAAAATTAAATGCACTAAATTAAATGGAATGGAGTCTTTTACTTTTCATATAAAAATTCAAGAGTTTTGCCAAGAAAGTGGAAATTTAAAGGAAAATCTTTTGAAATCTCAATGTACATACAAATATAAAATCTTATATTTAGTTTTGTATAATGCAATATAATTGACTGTGTACTATGTATTATAGCTTAAGAAGTAGAAAAATGAGCCCTGTTGGTTTACCCGTCTTTCAAGGTCTGTCTTTGTTTGGGAGAATGGTGACAAATGGGACTCTGCAATCTAATTTATTTAAATGAGGAAGATGATGCTTGTTTTGTAAAGTGAAGGAGCTTAATTTATTGTTTATCCTGATCGTGCATATGCGTTATTCGTGCGTTTTGAGTAGTATAATAAGTCTTTGCCAAAAAAAATTTCGTTAATACCACGAAAAACTCAAAACTAGTACGCTTATGACAAATTTACCCCAAACTATTTTTTTACCACAAAAAACCCTAAATAGGTACATTAGTGACAAATTTACCCCAAACTGGTATATCTGTAACAAATTTACCCTTTGTCAGTTTCCGTCACATTTTACTGTCAAATTGCTAAGTTCAATGACACATGACAATTGACAGGGTGTACCGATTTGGGGTTATACCCTCCATTTGTCTCAGGTGTGCCAGTTTGGGATTTTTCATGCTATTAACCCAATTTAACGGAAACTAATTGAGGATAAATTTGTTATGGGTATACTAGTTTGGGGTAAATTTGTCATAGGTATATCAATTTAGAGTAAATTTATTACAGGTGTACAAATTTGGGGTTTTTCATGGTCAAAAAATTAATTTGGGATAAAATTGTCATATGTGTACTAATTTTGGATTTTTCGTGATAAAAAAAAATAGTTTGTGGTAAATTTGTCACATGCGTACCCGTTTATGGTTTTTCGTGGTATTAACCTCTTTTTTTTTCCTTTTTGACCATGTTAGAAATAATTAGGGATTTTTCAAAAGATTTTCTGTGTTAGAGATATTTTGATAATTTTTTATTTTTCATATCTCTCGAGATTGTGTATATATCTCTTTGTGATTGTGTATATCTTGATTGATATGTTATCTTAGATAATCATCTAATAAAGCATAAAAACAGGCTCATGTATGCTTCTTCAACATACGTAGGAATATACACAACTCTCTCCCCGCATATTACATTATTTAACTGACCAAAATGTGTTTACCAAATTGACATGGGAATATATTTCCAGTTTTTCATAGTTGGACAGATTCTAGTGCTATTGAGCGTTGCATGGGCCTATGCAAACGCGATGAAACAACGTACAATCGAGTAAACTAGAATGCTACTATTGCATTGTTGTTGTTATAATTTTCTACTTAAGGTCTATATGGAAGGTAAACGCGTGAAAGATATTGACTATAATACAAATGGAGTTCATGAGAACGATTCCAGTGCGGATGTTGAAATCGTTGAGTTGGAAAGCAAATCAGTTATTTGCCATCCCCGAACCCTGCATTGGGATGGAACTTCAATCTGTAGAGGATATTTAAACGTACTACGACGACTGCGCACAATCTATAGGATTTGGTGCTAGGAGAAATCGAACGCATAAATGTCGAAAAAACTAATAGGTTATTTGTCGAGAGTTTGTTTGTTCTAATGAAGGGTCACGTCCAACGAAACATTTGAAACCAGGAGATGTACCTATGCTTCAACATGAAATTACGAGAAGGATGCAAAGCCATGTTAAAATTGTCATTAAGAGATGGGACATGGGCCACCATGAAATTTTGGAAGAGGCATAATCACAAGTTAGCATTTTCACAAAGCATTATATATAAGGAAAAAGTCACCAAAAGCCCCAAACTTTGCCATTATGATACATT
>BCNH02000001.1:8217977-8270200 GCA_001662345.2 Metrosideros polymorpha var. glaberrima | reverse complement strand
ATTCTTTTATTTATATTTTTATATTTTTCTTCCCTGAGACCGACTTCCTTGCAGGCGTCTCCGAGAGCTCTCATCTCTGACCTCAAGCTCGCCGTCAGCGACTCGCCGGGGCTTCTCGCCTCCGACCGCCGACACTGACCACCAAACCACCGCCAACGGTCGCCTATCACTCTACTACTCCGGCCACAACTCCGACCAACTGAAACCAGTTTCCGGTCAAAACAAGCGAGATTTATTTAACCTATGACTTCTACTCTAAGCAATAGCAATCAAGCAGCATACACTAACAGCAATGAAGTATGCACAGAAAACTAACTCGGCCTGAGTCGACAATGCCGTCGGAAAAGAAGATGGCGCCTTCGGCGAGGATGTTCATACGCATTCGACACCTAGTTCGTTGACAAAGGGAGGTCGCTGGAATCGAAGACGGCGGTGGCTAGGGCGGCTGGATAGTGTCGGGTCACCGGAAAATGGCGTTAGTCGCCTCAGCAGACCACCTCTCCTCTCTGCAGGTCCAGCTCGTTCTCTACAACTCGAGCTCTCTCTGCGATTTTTCCAGAACTGAATTCCCTTAGCCTCAAGAATTTCCAGAACCGAATCCTTTAGTGAGGAGACGTCACCGACGTTCCGGGATCACCGTTGGCCATCGATGGGAACATCGAAATCCTCTCGCGAACTTTTTTTCTGGTGTTTTCTGGCTTTTTCTCCCCTAGTTCTCACAGAATTTTTTTTTTTTTATCAAACCTCAACCCCCCGAATCTATTATATCCCAAAACAGATTTAAATTCCTTTCTATATTCCAGCTGGCTTTTCCATTTTTTCTTTTTTTCAATTTTTTTCCTGCATTTTCCTTTCTCTGCGCGCACTAGACTTGAGGAAGATGATGAATAGTATCCGGGTCGGGTCGGCTTGACCCGGAAGACCCGATTTGATCAAAAAACCGAAATTAAGCCCCAAATTTATCGTTTTTTTTTTTTTTCATAAAATCGATGATTTCTTACGATTCCAAGACATGTATAAGATTTGAACGTGCGAAAATTTGGACTAATTGTCGTGTTAAAACATAAAATCCTCGAATTATCCAAACCGGGTCAAACTGAATTTTGTCAAATTCGGGGTCTTACTGACTTGTTCTCATGAAATTGACCTCACTATTGCATTTATTAGAGCTGTTTACATATAGGGTAAGGTTCAATTTCGATCTATCTTGCTTCTTTGATCGAAATCCCCAAATTGGGCTTGAAATGGACTAAAATGTACCCGAATTTTGGGGAAAATCAAATTTCATGCCAAATTGTGAAATTGGCTTGTCCAATTTACAATTGATAGTCTTTATGTCAAATTTCATGAAGGACTCAAAATGTAAAAATGAATAGAAATGGTCGGATTGAATTTTTGTTCCATTAGGGTATAGTAATTACCCAAGAATTGGGGAAAAGTATACTCCCAATGGAATTTTGTAAAATTGATGAAGCAAAAGTACAATTAGGAGAAAAATAAGATGACTGACTATTTTTCATATTTTTCCGATCTTGTTTGGTATTTTTTTTTAAATTTTGACTCAATTTAATGTGTAAGAAATTCGAAAAAATCTGAAAAATTAAGAATTTTTTTTTTTTTGCCAAAGTTAGTTCCTAGGTCGTGGCCAAGGTTTGTAACTTTGATTTTCATGATTTTTATGAAAAATTAAAAAAAGGACCAAAAATCAGGTGTTAACAAGTAGTTTTTAAGAATAGTATGGCGAATAGCTTCCTCATATCAGATCGTACCATGCTAAGCTTGGGCATTTAGTCCATCGAGCGAGACACGCAAAATACTTTAGGGACAACAATTATTTTTGGCCTGCCATGATCTTATCAGGAGAGCGGCATTAACTCCCAACCAATTTGTACATGGGTGGCCAACCTCGCCTCCAGAACTCCTAATAGTATGTTCATTATAGCATAGAACTCTTAGTACAAACCACCCTGATGCCACTTCCACAAACCAGTTATATCTCCCCCTCTGCATCACTCACTCTTACCCCGACGCCACAAAGCTCCACTCACAAGGGTGTGTGAGTATGGGAGAACTCTGGTCCATGACATTCTCCCCCACCAATTCCACAACGCCCTCATTGCGGGCTACTTTATCACTTCCCTGCATTTCCTAACCATCAACGCCGCTCCTTGGCACTTACATGAATGGCAATGCTTGTAACATCCTGATTTCTGGCTCACCAGTTTAAGGCGCAAAGAATAACATTTGGACATGTTACTCCATAACATCTGATGGACTTGAATCATGAATTATAGTCCGATGAAGAGTATTGGACCTTAAAGGATTAAGAGCCAAGTATTAGGCTGTGATATCCCGAATTTTGACTGTTTGGATTAATCAAAGGACGATTGTCGAAATTCAATTGGAAACAGGGATGATCGGATTTTTAGTTATATTTGTTCAAAAATAAAAGAAAGAAAAGAAAAGAAGAAAATGAAAACAGAGGCCGTTGCTCGCGGGTTTCGAACCGCAAACCTCCGCTGTCTCGTGCGCTTGCCACTCGGCTAAGGCACGACTGTTGGGATAATAACGCCAAAGGATTTATTTAAAGTATACGGCACGCGAATAACAGAGGAGAAACAACCGAAGCTGTCGCCTGTGAGTTTTGAACTCGGGACTTCGGACTATGCTGTCTCTTACCACCGACTAAAGTTCGAACAGTGAGACAGAAGCGCCAAAAGTTTTATTTAATGAATATGACGCGCGAGTAAGGGAGGAGGGGCAACCGCAGTAACCGAAGTCGCCGCCTTCAAGTTTCGAACCCAGGATCGGACCGTTGGTTTCATTCCCGGATATCACTTGGGCAAGGCACAAGTGGTGAAATCAAAGCCCCAAAAATTTATATTTAAAGGAATCGGCGCTCTTCAGACGTCGTCATTTTAGGTCAACAGAAACGACTTCAACTTTTGCAGAAAAACCCTAATTCTTCGCAAAAGAGACGTTTTGGGCTAGGCACGAACCGACGGACCTAATTTCTTTTATTTTCGGATTTCAAGAGGACCCATAATGGAAAATTACCATTTTACCCCCGAAGCCCATTTTTGGCCCATTTTAAGAACTTATTGGGCTTTTAGCCCATTGGGCCGTCAAATTCAAACCCGAGCCCATGTGAATAGTGTCAAGTCCACTTGAGTAGTGCGGGCCGTGAATAGTACCGAATTAATAGTGCCAAATTGGGAAAAGACCATTTTACCCCCGATGGCCCTTTTTGGCCCAAAATGAAGAAGCCATTGGATCTTAAGCCCGTTGGGCCCGTAAAAATTTGAGCCAAGCCCACGTGAATAGTACAAGGCCCACGTGAATAGTGCCGGCCCGTATGAATAGTGTCGAGGGTGGAAAAGACCATTTTGCCCTTCTAGAAGCTTGGACTTTTTGGGCAAAAATCTATTGGATGAAAGACAAAAATAATTAAGGGCTTGCTTGGTCTTCTCTCTCTCTCTCCTTGACCTCTTGTCAAATTATTAGGTAAGTTGTCTTGAATTATTAGAAGACAATAATTCAAGTTGTCTTGAAATTAAGAGCCAAATTGGATAAGAATTGAAGTTGTATTAATTGAGGGGCAATAATACAACTTGAAGATAAAAAGGCAAGACAACTCTCACTCTCTCTCCCTCTCATTTCCTCTCAAAATTCGGAGCTCTCTCTATCCCCTCTATTTTCTCTACTTTTCCTTCTTGTTTTGGCTCCCAAATCTTGCCGCCGAAACCCCCAAGCCATACCACACCTTTGCCAAGCTCAAGCCGCGCTCTTGGGGCCGTTCGGAGCGCCGTTGCCACCATACATCGCCGTGTAACCGCGCCGTGCCGAATCGAGTCGAGTCGCCGTCAAGACCCATTTTCCGTCTACGCACCGTAGCCGAACCACCACCGTCACCATCTTCACGCCGTCGCCTCCGTCGTCGCCGTGGTAGTCTCGCCGTTAAACGGTGAGTTTACCCCCTAATCCTTGATTAGGCTACTAATTGCACTTATGGTTAGTTAAGATGCAATTAGACTCTTAACTATGGTTAATTTGGCTAAACTATAGTTAGGTTATGCTAATCTTGGTTAAGATAGTTAACCTTGGTTAGGTTATGCTAATCTTGATTAGGATAGTTAACCTTGGTTAGGTTAAACTAATCTTGGTTAGGTTAATTAATCATGGTTGGGTTAATTAACCCGAGTTGAGTTAATGCTTAGAATTTTATGCTGATTATGCTGGGCACGTTTATAATGAGATTGGCCGTAGAATTTACCTTCCATGTGCCTAAAAAGATTTTGGTAGAAAATAATACATTTTTATTGCGGTATTGGTAATTGATGTGGCGATATGCTCGAATGCTGAATTTTATGTGATCGAATAATCCGCTAGGCTTGAAATGTGAGGTATGCAAAGTTTGGCATAAAAAGCACGTCGATGTGATCACGTGCGAATTTTATCATGAAAATGGCATTAATTGATGTGTGAGCATGATCGTGGCATGAGTGCAGAAAATGTGGTATTTCCATGATTATTTGATAAAATCAACCCTGAGGCGTGTTTACGCAGGGTTAAGAATTATTACCCTAGGCGTGTTTACGCGGGGTTAAGAATCGAGCCTGAGGCGTGAACTTTACGCGGGCTACCCTGATGCGTGTTGACGCGGGGTATAGTTGAGCCTGACGAGGCCAACTGTCGCACACCTGAGGCGTGAACCTTACGCGGGTTGTGGCGACGTCGCACACCTGAGGCGTGAACTTTACGTGGGTTGTGACGACGAGTTACGGCATGAGCACGTTTTATGAGTGCAGTGATTAAACAAAAAGAAGAAATGAGATTGTATGTGATTACCTGCCGTGGCTGCTGCTTCGTTTTAGTATGCGATTCTAACTGATAACATGCAGGGCGTGTGCATGTATCAAGGCGAGGTAAGAACGCCTGTGATTTGTTGGTTGATCGGTGAGTGAGTTGCTCGAACCTGCATTAGATGGCATGCTTAGGGATGCTCTGGGTGAATTGGTATCCTACGCGAGGCTTAGGCAGTTGACTTACTGAGATTTTATCTCACTCGTTGTTGTTAACCGTTTTTCAGGACCTTAGGCTGGAAAGTCGTCAGGTGCAGTTGAAGATGCCTTTGCATAGAGGAGATAGGTTAACCCGAACCTCGATGTGAGGACTTGTAATTATACACTTCCCAGGGTTAACCAATTTATTAATAAAATATGTTTTGGTTTGGCTGTTTTCCTGCTATCCCTGCTGTCGGGTGTTTGTTTTCGCGTCCGCATGCGTAAATCAAAACATAAAATGAATGGGTCGACGACGCGTCCTGGGACGTCGCATTTCTAATAACCCAAGAGAAGAGAAACGTCGGGATGGTCGCGTGCTCGAGGGCTGGGGCATGACAATGCTTGCCCAACAGAACAACTCCACTCCACTGGTAGCTTCCCTTGATCAAAACTATTCGTGAATCTCCGGTCACTTGTACTCACCTTGACAAGTGTGGCATCCATAGCCAACTACGCTCCCTCGGCAGCACCTTCTTTCGCCTACTAGGCTTCTCCTAGTCTTAGCAAACCAATGGAGCTTTCTCTCCTTATTGAAATTGTGGCAGCAGACCTCCTCATGAGATTCACCTATTGAGCCAGGAACGTTATTCCTATTCAGTGAGCAATTCGGTTTCTTCCTTTGCCCCATTAGCATCCTAGAAGTTAGACGAGAACCACACCTTGTCGGAGTCCTCTTTGACCCCAGCGATCACTCTTCGCCCTCACAAGATCGAGTAGACCACATGTGACATCTGAAAATTTACGGGTTTGATAATAACAAATAGGACGATTTTCTACGATATGACCACCCAACATTTGAAGCGTTAGAATTAAGTTGATTGTTATTGACATGTGTGTGATGCAGGTGATGATATTTAACTCGCCGCCACGTTATTTGTAGAAAGGGGCTGGTAAGTTCTGAAATTCATAATTGATGTTACCCAAGCTTTAAATTTCAGTTGATTTTTTCTTAATGATCGGTATGTGTTTATCAATGATTTTGGTGAATTTAAGATATTTTCCACAATTACCAATGTTAAGAACGAAATTATTTTCCTTGTTCTCATATTGATTTAATAATGTTTTAGTAACCTAACAACATAATTATTTTGGTACCAATCATTTTATTCCTCTTTTATGGGGTTCGACCACTTCCCATTTCATTTCTCGACATTTAAACCATGCTTTAGTTGAGACATTGAGGTTGGCCAATTTGACATTATGCCTTGCATCTGCCTTACATCATACATTTGGCTCAAGTCCATAAATGCTGCTGATGACTCACATTTTTACTTGGCCAATAAGAAGAAGAAGAAGAAGAAAAAGAAGATTCCTCTCATTTATTCCAACCCAAAGTATCTCCAAGTGGCCAATCTTAATTTACCATTTATGCCCTAGCTATGCCTATTAAGGCTACATGAATTATTTTGATTGGAACACTTAGCCTTTCTTTAACCCAAAGTAGTAATTATTTTTAACCTTGATTAATATTCATCTTCCTTATTTACTCTTAAACATTTCCATGGCCAAAGGGTAGGAAAGCTTTAAAGTGACAATCTTCTCTCCGTTAACTTCCAACCACCAACTTTCTACTCCCACCTTTCATTTTCAGAATCCATAGGTGAGCACGAAGGTCCCACACTCATAAATTCAAGCCTCAAACTTAGTCTTTCGAAAATTATTGATTTTAACTATGTAAATTATTGATTTTAACTACTTTCACCAATGGTTTTTTGTCGTTTTGAAATTAAGAATTGTTGATTTTCGGCTTTGTTTATTTGTTTGAAGGTGACTGAAAGATTTAAGTTTTCAAGTCCTAAATTTGAGGTAAGTGAAAATTCTAGGCATTCAATTAGCATAATTCACTTAGCACTTTGGACTTGGTTGATTGGTGTGTGATAGTAGTGGTAGTTAAATCTAATGTTAAGCGTGATTATGTGTAATAGTAATGTAAAAAAGTTGTGATGATTGATTTGATAAGTGCTGACATGCCCTAAAAGTATTCGATGGAATTTATTAAGGTATGGTAATCATATGGTATGTGAAAATGATGCATATGAACTTGGAAGTATAACATTTGTAAAATTTAGATTCATTATCGCTTCAGAACTTATTGAGTCTGATGAGTTTTCTACGTTTGAACTGTTTTCAAAATTTATTGAGTCTGATGAGTTTTCTATGTCTAAATTGCTTTCAGAACTTACTGCTTTCAGCACTTACTGAATTGGATGAGTTTTCTGCGTCTGAACTGCTTTCAGAACTTACTGAGTCCGATGAGTTTTCTGGGTCTGAACTACTTTCAGAACATCACATACTGAGTCCGATGAGTTTTTTGCATTCGAACTGCTTTAAGAACTTATTGAGTCTAATGAATTGAATCTAATGTGCTGAGTTTGAGATGATTTTTGGTTCACTCACAACCTATTGCTTATTACTCGATGTTGACTTATACATTATATGGTATTGAGAAATACGTGATGAAGTAAGAAGGCAAGTATATGAGATGAAAATCATGTAAATGTTTGCTTATCATTGAGTACATGAGAATAAAATAATTTTGTCACCCCTAAATTATATGGAGACGATGCCCTATATATCAGGATGCCTTGTGTATCAAGATGTCTCGGGAGTCGAGATGCCTTATGTGTTGGGATGCCTCGAAGTTGAGATGCCCCATGTGTAGGGATGCCCTAGGAGAGTTTGGGAGGAGAAATAAAGATGATAATGCATGATCATGTGTATAGATATATTTTGTGTTGATAAGTCAGTAGGTGATACTGGTGCATTATGAGGTAACTTGTCATCCACTTGCATCAAATGAACGATACTATGCACCATTGCTATTGATATGCCATTGACAAGAGAGGTGATGCATTAATCACGCACTCGTTATATATTGTACTTTGTATTACTGTAAACTCATGCTATTTTGGTACCAGATTAAGTGGTAAGGTGATTTTCTAATTTAAACCTAGAAGGTTCATTTATTAGGTTTAGTCTCACCCCTTATTTTTTAGACGTGTAGGAATGGATCCTCTAACAGTGCAATTTGGCGCCCCCATGCATTATGAAGCTATGTATGAAAGTATATATGTACCTGAATCTGAGACTGTATATACTACATGTAGATATATTATGTGGGTGGACGTGGGCCTAATGGAGTAGGTGTCTCACCATTTTGTTGCATGATATTTGAACCTCGACGAGGAGTTGATTGGCCCGTTGAGAGGATTTGATGGTGGAGATGTTGACAATACATCAAAGGGAGAAGTTATCAACCTATGATGTTGATTTTGTCATATGTGTAGGCCCGCTTTGGAGTATATGAATAATATGGGAGTTAGGTTACCTTTACCTTCCCTAGACTTTAGTATGTACCCAGATGTTATGATAAAGTTGTAAACAAACTAGTGATGTGTAATGTAAGTAAAGATGCATATGTATATTAACTTAACCTTATGTGAATTCCATTGTACGAAATGTGTTGATTTTGCTTCCGCATGCTTGTTAAGTAATAATGATAATATTAAGGGACGCGTGTCACGCATGACGTTTTTAGGGCGTCACACCATAGGCTTTCCTCGAATTACTCATCTACTGGAGGGATCCTACTCTAATACCATTTGTCACGGGTCAACAGATTTGGCTGCGGAATAGCCCGTGCGGCGCCTAGTGAGCTGAGACACACTAGGCCAGCCTTCCTTCTATAGTTGTTCCTAGGAACAACACGACAAATGGTTTACTCATATCGGATTGTACCACGCTTAACTAAGCTCAGGCATCTAGTCTATTAAGCGAGACACACTGAACACTTTAGGCATAGCAATTGGTTTCGGCTTGCCATAGCCTCATCAAGAGAGCGACATCAACTCCCGGCCAGTTTGTACATGGGAGGCCAACCCCACCTTCAGAGTTCCTAAGGGTATATTCATTATAACCTAGAACTCTTAGTACAAACCACTTTGACGCCACTCTCATGAATCAGTTGTATCTTTCCCTTTGCAACACTCACTCTTACCTTGACGCCACAAAGCTCCACTCACAAGGGCACTTGAGCACGGGAGAACTTCGGTCCGTGACACACACACAACACAATCCCATATAAACCACACCTCCAAGTGTTCACAAAAACTTCTCTTATGTCTTTACAAATGGGTTTCCCAATCTTGCTAACTATTGAGATCATTACTAAGTTGACATCAATGCAGTAACTAGGAGATAAACCTCAAGAAGGCTCAATATGCTTTGGCACATTAGATCATCTGGGCCCCCACATGAGTATGCCTCATCGATCAATACATATGAATTGGGCACATACATCGAGAGTTTCTAAGATCTTGTTTTTGGAAAATTACACATAATTTCCAGAACTTTGGGAGTAGTACTCATTTGCCCTTGAACTTGCAACTATTATACAATACCTCCATAAACTTTCATTTTGTTACGGTCATTAACCTCCGTTATCATTTGGGGTAGCATATACAATGCACATGACTTTTAAAAGCAAATAGTAAATGAAAATCTCAAGTGACTTTTTTTATATATTCTTTTATTGATCAATCTTTTTTTTTTTTCATTAACTGATATATAATGATTATTAAATGTTATCAAGACCTTTTTCCTTTTCACTTGACTTGTTTTTCTTTTTCTTAAAATATCTTATTAGTTCTATTAATATCTTCATCAATTTTAACGTAAATGAGGATTCTGGAGCAATCGTTGTGGTGATGCTTTTGTTAGTGTTCCGGATTTCACTAGAAGCTCTATCATATGCTTATTGTTAATGAAGAAAGAAAAATAGAATAAAAGGCTAATTTTTCCTTTATTTGATGATCTTTTTACATTTTGATTCCTTTTTCTCCGATCCACTAGTCTTGCTGACTAGATATTCACTCAATGGCATAGTGACCCATATAAGTAGAGACACATCTGTCATTCAGTAAGTGTGATATCTTGAAATTTATACTTTATGGATTAATTGACGAATGATTATCGATTCAAATTGAAAAAAGCGTACAATTGGATTTTTTAACGTTTTCACACTGTCAAGGTAATAAATTAGAATTTGATAGATGTTATATCATGAATTCAAATCCGATGAAAGGTTTTGGACGTTCCGTTTCCGATAATTCAAAGTTTATCGGTAAATCCTGAATTTTCATAGAAGAGTTGGTAAGCCGAAAATTAAGGAACGAAGAGACGTTTCGGGCTTAGCACGAACCAACGGGCCTACTTTCTAATATTTTTGGATTTCAAGAAAGCCTATAAGGGGAAATGACCATTTTGCTCTCAAAAGCCCATTTTAGGCCCAATTAAAGAGCTCATTAGATTTTTGACCTATTGGGCCCGCAAAAATTTCAAGTCAAGCCCATGTGAATAGTGTCAAGCCCAAGTGAATAGTGTAGCCCGTGAATAGTGCTGAATGAATAGTGCCAAGGGTGGAAATTACCCTGTTGCCTTTCTTGAAAATGAGATATTTTGAAGATTGCTCTAATGGGCTAAAGACAAGCTTAATTAAAGCTTTTTGTCTTTCTTTTCTTCTTATCCTCTCCCCTTGGCCAAACCATCCCCCTTGCCCCTCTCCTTGTCCCTTTCTTTCCTTGTCTCACTTAATTGCTAAGATTATCTTGAATTGCAAGAAGCCAAGGGAAGATATTTTTGGAAAGTGCAATGATGTTATCTTGAATGAGATAATTGCAAGACAACTCTCTCTCTCACTCTCTCTTTCCTCTCAAAATTCGTAGCTCCCTCCTCTCTCCCCCATTTTCACCCTTTTTCCCTTTTGTTTCACATCGTTCACCTTGCCACCACGCTACCTAAGACATACCTTGAAGCCGTGCCCTTGTCGCCAACGTTTAGGCCGCCATCGCCAAGCCGTGCTGTCGCGCCGAGCCCATACCGAACCGTCGTCCGCATGCTGCGCTGCGCCGAGTTGAGTCGCCGTTAATACCCATTTTCCGTCTACGCGCCGTCGCCGAGCCACCACCACCATCGTCTTCTCGTCGTCGCCGTTAAACGGTGAGTTAACTCCCTAATCCTTGAATATGTTGTTAATTGCACTTAGGGTTAGTTTAAGGTGCAATTAGACTTTTAACTATGGTTGGGTTAAGTTAAACCATGATTGGGTTAAGTTGACCTTGGTTAGGTTAGTTGACCTTGGTTAGGTTAATTAACCATAGTTGAGTTAGTTAACCATGGTTAGGTTAATTAACCATGGTTGGGTTCAATTTTCTATATATGCTTGGTAAGTTTTTAAGATGAAAATTGCCTTGGAAAAATAAGAGTAACATGCTTTGTGAGTTTATAGTAGAAAAGAATGTATTTTGGCATGAAAATGAAAATTGTTGTGGTGCCGTGTTGAAATGCTTAGTGTTATGCTTTGGAACCAAGTATTTGATTTGAAAAGTGAGGTACATGGAGTTTGGCATGAAAAGCATGTTCGTGTGATTACGTGTGATTTATTTATTGCATTTTTTGTGTGAAAATAGCAATGAGCATGACACATGGCATGAGCACGTATCGTGAGTGCATTGATAGAAAGAAAAGAAGAAATGAGATTTGAATGCCTGTATGCTCGTGTGATCACAAAGTGTACAGACCCTCAATGATGATTGGGGATGATGCTCGTGTGATCGAAGTCCTAGCAGGGTAGGATCGAGTTCCGCAGGGCTAGGACGATGAAGATCTATCGGATGCCTGACTGAGTCGGATAATGGATTGCGATGGAGGTCAGACCGATTCTCCTTCGGGAATGCCGTCTGCCTATGAGGAGAGGACGTTGCCGCGCCTGATGATTTTGGGGCAATGCCCGGTCATGCCGGAAGTACCTTACGTGGAGAAATTCATGGGTCTTGGTAGTGCCTTGCTCAGACTAATCCGTGTGTCTTGGCAGGGGCCTTACGCGGTCTGATCTGTGGGTCTTGGCGGAAGTCTTGCGCGGACTAATCCGTGGGTCTTGACTTAAAATTGGAATACGCCTGGATGTATTGTGCATGAGGGATAGTGCTGCGTGTTCTGATTGCCTTGGCTGATGCATTATTTTTAAAGTGCTATTATAACTGATAACATGCAAGGCGTGTGCATGTGCCAAGGCAAGGTAAGAATGCCTGTGAATTGTCTATTGATTGGTGAGAGTCACCGAACCTGATATAGATTGTTTAGAGCGATGGTCGCTCGCTATTGATCTGCCGTCGACGTTGAGTTGCATGTATAGGGTATGCTTTGAGTGAATCAGCACCTTGCGCAAGGCTTAGGTTGTTACCTTACTGAGATTTTTATCTCACCCGTTATTGTTAACCATTTTTCAGGATCATAGATCGGAAGATTGGCAAGTGTGGTTCGAGGTGCTCTCGTGTAGAAAAGATAGGTTAACCCGACCCCTGGTCTCTTTTTGTTGATCGTGTAGGAAGTGGCCCGTAAGTAAGGGCTTGTAACTATAAACTTCCTAGGGTTAACATGTTCATAAATAAAAATGCATGTTTTTGTAATGCTGTTTGTTATACTGTTTTTCCTTCTACCCCTGCTGTCGGGTGTTGTTATTCGTTTCCGCATGCGCAATTCAAAAGATAAAAAGAATGGGTCGCCGACGTGTCCTAGGACGTCGCATTTAATGACCCAAGAGAAGAGATGAAACGGGATGGTCGCGTGCTCGAGAATTGGGGCGTGACAGTAAGCAACTCTTATTAAAATTCTATTGCCTCTAGCACTACTACTCAAAACTTTAGAACATAGATATTTGACTACAACTGAGGTGGGACTTCCAATCAGATATTTCTCCTCTTGAACATATAATGTCCAACTTCTACCGTCGTCAGGTGGACATAACTGATAAAATGAAAATTTTGAAAGCACATATATTTTTACTTTTATTGTGCACAAAGAAGATTCATATAATTTGAAGATTATTAATCTCATGTTGGGATCAACTCAATTTTCAGTGTGGTGACGCAGTGCAACACGTTGCACTTGGCCATGAGCATGGAAAGTACGTTTGAGAATGTAGTTTTCAAGATTTTCTATTAGGGTAATATATTTCACGGCGACCCAGAGTTAGCTAGAAAAATCAAATATGAAATCCTTCAGTGTGGATTCCATCATTCTGTTCTAAGTTTTTGTTTTCTACATGCTTGGTGTGTTTTTTGGGAGTTTACAGGATCAGCAACGTAAGGCTGGCACAACAAATCAAATGACTAATGTTACCAAAAGCAATAACCAAGAAAACCTTATATTTAAAACCAACTTGGAGAAAACACTTCTTGATTGTTGACGCGGCTTCCTTCTCTGTTAAGAACATCGGGTCAGAGAGAGAGAGAGAGAGAGAGAGAGAGAGAGAGAGAGTAAATAAACAAGTTTGATTCCTTGGCTTCCGCGCATCTGATGCCGCAATCACCGTTCTTTGGGCCCTTTGCAAGCGCATATGATTCCTCGGCTTCAGCACACACGGGGCCTGCAACTGCATACGCGTTCGAACAAAGCCAGCTGTGTTGCATTAGATGTATTGTAGATGTTCGTGAATGAATATGATAATCGGCAAGTTGTGTAAATAAACAGTGAGGAACGACAGTCTGGCATGAAATTGAGCTGGTCTTGCGCGTGGAATATGCGTTTCCCTAAAGCATGTTCCACCCTCCGCTCTCCCCCAACAAACATTTTCACGATCGGATCTGCTAATTCAACGGTATCACAGTCCTCAAGTAGCGACGCGTGAGTTTCATTTTTTTGTAAAAATGTCACTAATCTCATTTATTGTAGACTCAACAATTGTACTAAACATTAGCACGTAGAAATGCATGTAAAATTTTATATAATCTTTTGAAATTTGAATAAAGAAAAAGAGTTAGTTTTTTTAATTTTTTGGGAAAAGCTAAAAGTAAACAAGCCATACTGCAATTGTAATTGTCTAACTAAACAAAGAAGCCTTATCATATTGTTTGTAATTTACTTCTGATGCTTGTAAAATTTCAGAGGAGTTGATAATCTACCAATTCATGTTAAAGTTGTTAAATTTTTTAAGGTATTGATATGTTACCAACAGGTTATCTAACGATCAAATTAATAATTTTTTCTTTTTATCAGTAGTATTGAAAATGTATTAATGATTATGTAAATCTACCAATTAAGAGAAATTTTCTAGTGCGAGCAACGCTTATTAAAATTCTAGTAACCCTAGCACTACTACTCAAAGCTTAATAAAGTAGATATTTCACTACATTGGAGGCGGGACTTCCTTTAGTAATTCTAAATGGTACTTGTGTGAAAAAAAAAAGTGAAACTGCTGGAAAAAAGTCGCCTTATAATAATGGGTGAAAAGTGAAATAATTGAATACCCTACACATTCCTGTCTGATCATTTGATCTTTCAATTAGTACATAAGATTTCTCCACTTGAACATAAAATGTCCAACTTTTTAGGTCGTCTCTGGAACATAATTAATAAAATGCTATTTTGCAATCCACAAATAAGATTAACATAATCCGTAGATTACTAATCTCATGTTGGATCAAGTCAATTTTCCGGTGTCATGACACAGTACAACACCTGGATTCATATATATCATGGTGACTTAGAATTAGCTAGAAAAATCAAATCCGAAATCATTCGGTGTCAGTACCTTCATTCTCTCCTTAAAAGCAGGAACTAAGACAACCTTAAATGCAAAACGAACTAATTCTCAAGTGTTGACCGGGAGATTGGGCAAATTATTTACCCACAACGTGTTTCACGAACAATATGCCTTATGCATAATTGACGCTTGTGTTTAGCTCCAAAGCTTAGTTATTGCTTTGTGACTAATTACAAACTTTGAGAAAACAATTCATGTTCATATTATCTCCTATTCCATAATTTATTGATGAGAGTAATAAATAAATTCAAAGTTTGATTATGAAAGTATAAATTATGAAAGTTTTCTTCTTCCTTTTTTGTCAACTTGAATTGTGAAAGTTTGATGCCTTGGTTTCCGCACATTTCATACCGTAATCACTGTTCTTTTGACCCTTTGCACATGGGCCGCAACTACATGCACGACAGTCGATATAAATAAATATAGGGACAAATGCATAGGAAGTCCTAAAATTTATCACGAAAGTGCAATTAAGTCCTAAAACTTTTAAAAAGTGCAATGAAGTTCTAAAACTTGTCACCAAAATGCATTTGAATTCTTAAATTTTCAAAAAGTGCAATCAAATTTCAAAATTTGTCATATTGATCCAATCAAGTCCTTTCATTGATTGCACTTTTTGAAAATTTTAGAATTTGATTGTACTTTGATAACAAATTTTAAGACTCGATTGCACCTTCTTAATAAGTTTTAAGACTCATTTGCACTTTTTAAAAGTTTTAAAACTTATTTACATCTTCGTAACAAGTTTTAAGATTTTTAGTGTATTTATCTTATAAATATAAGATGGATAGATGGGAATGGCGAAGTGAGTAGGGAGAGAATAAAATTTTCCGCCCCCGGGGCTTGCAACTGCATGTGCGTTTGAACAATGCCAGCTGTTTTGTGTATTAATATATAGTAAATGTCTGTAAATGAATACAACAATGATTGCGGATCCACGGATCTAGATTCGTCACTCTCGTGTTCTCAGGAATTGTCCTCCATGTTCACACGTAGACTGGACCTACACTCGTCCCCTAAGTTGGGCAACTTTGGTCTTTTTGCTAATTTCCATCTGTCGGCCACATCTTTTTTTTTTTTTTTTTCCAGATTGACCAATAGCGTTTGATTTTATGGTCTTCGTCAAAATTTTATACGACTTCTGTTTCAAATTCTCACCGACCCATAGCATCTAATTGGTTTCCTCTTGCTACTCCATTATTCCTCGTTATGTGTTGGCGCAGCCACTTTCTCTGTTAAGAACATCGGGTCAGAGAAAGAGCAAGAGATTTAGATCTTCTAAGCTGAGCAAACAACTGCTATGGCGAGCTCAGACACAGCAACTTCATCAGAGCACCAAGTGTTTTTGAGCTTCAAAGGATCCGACACTCGCTATGGATTCACCGACCTCCTCTTCCATAGCTTGACTTATGCTGGAATCTGTGTCTTCCGAGACGACGAAGAGCTCCGTGTTGGTGAAAAGATTGATGGATCGCTTCAACGAGCGATCGACGGCTCCAGGATCTATATACCCATCTTCTCTCAAACCTACGCTTCGAGCCAATGGTGCCTCCGTGAGCTTGCGCAGATGGTGGCAAACACCTTCAAATCAAAAGGTGATAAAGAGATCCTACCTATTTTCGTCGATGTGGAACCAGACGATGTTAAGCTGAAAACTCCGTTGTATCGCGATGCCATAATAAATTTGGAGCGCGAGAAGAAGTTGAGCAATGAGCAAGTAGATGCATGGAGAGAGGCTCTCATGGAGGTTGGTGCCTTAAATGGGTGGGAATTGAAGAATTGCAGAGGGTACGCTAGTTGCTTTCACGATACTAGTTTCCCCAATTTTCCTTAACACATATGTAAAAATTCCAGAATGATTGAGCTAAGACTTTTATTATTATCATACTAAATGATGAACCCAGGCTACATTTGTCAAAAAAATGTGAAATTATGTAACGAGATCATCTTCTATAATGGGCGAATAACGATATTAATAGCTAGGGTCGGATTGTTAAGGTCCCATTATATATCCATTACTGTGTAGTTTATCCGGTGCTTGAATAACATTACTTCTAGCTAGGTAATCGTGATTTCACATCTTTCCCCTACTAAAATGGTTTTTCATTGTGGCAGCCATGGCGAAGTGGTCCAATTGGTAATTGAGGAGGTTTTGAAGAAGCTGGAGATAAAACATAGATATGTGACTGAACATTTAGTTGGAATTGATGATTGTGTAAAGGCAGTGATAGAATTATTAGACATCAACTCTGGTGATGTGCGACTCATTAACATTTATGGCATGGGGGGTATCGGTAAAACGACTCTAGCCAAGGTTGTCTTCAACCAGCTCTCTTCTCATTTTGGAAAGTGTTGTTGTTTCCTTGAAGATGTTCGAGCAAAGTCATCAAGAACTGATGGCCTAGTTAGGTTGCAAGAAAAGTTAATATCTGAAATTGGCCTTCGTGCAGGAGCAAGGAGAATTGATGACATTGATTATGGAATGAATGTGATAGGAGAATCACTTTGCAATAAGAAAGTCTTCATTGTACTTGATGATGTTGATAACAGCGAACAAGTGGAGAAATTAGTTGGAAGGGGTACTTTATGTTCGGGATCTAGAATATTAATTACAACGAGAAATAGAGATGTTTTGAGAATCCATAGACTAAAGTATCAAATTTTAGATTATGAAATGGAGGTGATGAGAATTGATCATGCACTTGAGCTTTTCAGTAAGCATGCATTTGACAGAGTCTCTCCTTTAGACGATTACAATTATATTTCAAGGCAATTTGTATCGAGTACTGGGAGACTTCCGTTGGCTCTTGAAGTAATTGGTTCGTACCTCTACGCCAAAAGGCTAGAATTATGGGAAGAGACATTGGATAAGTTACGAAAAGCGCCGCACGAGGATGTTTTTGAAAAGTTGAAGATCAGCTATGATGCCTTAACTTTCAATCAACAACAAATTTTCCTCGATATCGCGTGCTTTTTCGTTGGTGAGGATAAGACGAATGCATTTTACATGTGGAAGGATTGTGAATTTTCCCCGGAAATTGAAGTTGGTGTCCTCGTTAGGAAGTCTTTGGTAAAGATTCAGAAGAATAATAAATTTTGGATGCCCAATCAACTCAGAGATCTTGGAAGGGAAATTATTCGTCTAGAGCATCCAACAAATCCTGAAGAGTGGAGTAGGATATGGACTTGTGAGGACTTCCTTTATGCGATAAAAACAGAAGAGGTAAAGCTCTTGTAGAGGGAATTAATGCGTTCTGACAAAAATTCCTATGCACTGACTTAGGATGCTCTATCTTCTTCTTGTTATTTTTCATAATCCTTTTTCTCTATAAAACAGAATACTAATATCATTAATTTGCCGTTGTCATTTGCAGATTAAAAAGAAAGTTCAAGCATTATATCTGGATGGATATCCACAAGGATCCCACGATGTCGTTGTTCAAAGTAAAGAGATTGGAAGGTTTGAATGCCTAAGGTTTCTTAAGTTAACTGGAGGAACCTTTGTTGGTGACACAGCGACTCATCTTCCTAAATTAAGATGGATTTCTTGGAATTATCCTCTATGTATCCATAAATGGACCAACATGTACCTAGAAAATGTAGTCATTCTTGAATTTTCTGGTGTTGACATCTTAAATAAGTCAAGATTACAAAACTTAATCAAGGTGAGTAATACGCTTAATTCTATTATTTTTCCTTGAAAGTAATAGTAGTCCGTTCCCCATTGAACATTGCATTCATTTTGACAGATGGCAAGCAAATTGAAGGTTCTTTCTCTTAAAAGTTGTCATAGCTTAATCGAAACACCAGACTTCTCTAGATGCTCGAAGTTAGAGAGCCTCACTTTCGAAGATTGTTCCAAGTTGAGTAAAATTGACGGCTCTATTGGAAAGTTGAAGTGTCTGATTGACTTGAAGATTGATATTTGCTCTTGTCTTGAAGATCTGCCCAAAGAAATCGGGGACCTAGTGAATCTAAAGCACTTCTCTGTAAAGCAGTGTAATGTGAAGAAACTGCCAGATTCCATTTGGAAGTTGGAATCATTACATGAGGTGTACTTTTCAAGTAACAGTGATGGATCAGATTTAGCAAGTTCATGGGAGTTACCTAGTGCTATTGGAAAGCTTCAGAATCTGAAAGTGCTTCTAGTTAACAGTCGCTATTTAAAAGGTCAACTTCCTCCTGGAATCGGAAGTTTGTGCTCTCTAACAATCCTAAATCTATCACGTACTCATGTTAGTGAAGTTCCAAGGACCGTTAGCAAGCTTACTAACCTGCAAAGATTGGAGTTGATGGAATGTCATAAGATTCAAAAGTTGCCAGCTCTCCCAACAAGTTTAACCCATCTACAACTATCATCTGCATCGTTGCAGGTAGTCCCGGATTTCTCGAACTTGACTAACTTGGTTGAGTTGGATCTAGATGATAGTGGAGGAGGAGGAGATGAACTGTGTACCGGTGACTTACAGTGGATTGGGAGGTTATCTAAACTAAATTGAGGTTGGGACTTCACTGTGTCCCTGCTCCTGCTGAGCTGGCTTCCCTTCCTCTGCTAAACCAACTTGATTTGTTTGGATTGGACCTGCAAACATTTCCGCAACTTTCCTTCTCTCTGCAAAAGCTAGGCATTGATAATTTCAACTCAATTGTGTCACTCTCCCCGAACCTCAGAAAGTTGACATGTTTAGAGCTCTCTCGGTCTCCAATGCAAGAAGTTCAACTCGATGGGCTCCAACTTCCACATCTAAGGGAGTTGCTTGTGCAAAGCTGTGAATACCTCGAGAGATTCAAGCTATCAAGCATGAGGAAGCTGAAAGATGTCCAAGTGAAACATTGTCCAAAGTTACTTGAGATCCGATTTTCTTGTGTGTTCGAATCACTTGAGGCATTGTCTATTAAATGGTGCAGGTCTTTGGGAAGGCTAGTTTATGTGGGGGAAGCAGGGCATGATGATAATCAGTCTGTTAAGGAGTTGATTACTCGTGAAGGGAGACTAATCCTTCCATCGAGAGCCTTAAATAAGTTGCAAAGTTTCGTGCTGGCAGGTTGCCATAAGATACTCGAGATTCAAGTTGTTGGTACCTCAGAATCATGGAAACACTTCAAACTTGGCAAATGTCCTTATGTGCAAAGTCTTGGTGGTTTGTCAAAATTAAAGAACCTCAAGTCTTTACGCATCCAATACAACGATGGGCTACGAGTTGTCAAGGGCCTTGACGAGCTCAAGTTTTTGGATGACTTACTAGTTCATGGATGTGGATCGTTGGAAAATTTGATTGATGTGTCAAGCACCAAATTGCCAAATCATTGCCGCATGCATATCTCCGGTTGTAGGAAAGACTTTCGTGGCACCCTCGAGTCTTACAAGCACGATAAGGTGAGCCTGACTGAACCTTCTCTCTCTCGCATAGTTGAGATTTCATTAACTGAAAAGAGAGATTTGGTATTTTAGTTTACTGATTGTTACCAGACCAATAGAGATGTCATTTACAAAAAAAGGTGCGTTCAAATTGATCTCACTTGTTCTAACACTGATCTAAATTTTTGTACACTTGCAAGTTCTATAATCCCAATTGTGTTTTCTCATTTTCTTCTCGTTTTCTACTCTTTTTTCCCTTTTTCTTTCCTTTTCGTCTATGAGAAAGTTTCCAAATTTTAGATAAGCTTGGGGACAAGGTCAATTGGTATCAAAATAAGGGGAATAATGACTTCATTAATCCAGAAGAAATGTCATTCTTTAGTTTGTTATCATTTAATAAAGGGATTTTTATGTTTCAAACGTCTTTTTAGATAAGGGGTGAATTGTTTAGATAAGTTTTGTGTTTACTTATAATGATATGATTTCTTACTTTTACTGTTTATTATGGAGATAAAATTGGTGCCTTGCAATTTTCATATCATATACTCGCTTCACGTGTCGTAGACGATTTGCTCATTGTATGTAAAGGACACACTGTTAGAGCATAACTTACACGGTCCACCAAATTAACTCCGTTGGAGGGGAGTTATTTTCTTCTGCTCATTTAAGTTTTTGTTACTTAGGATGATTCTTGTTTTAACTCCGAAAATACATTTACTCAATCATGTATGATGTACAAGAAAACTTACTTCTTGAATCGATAAGTACCAATAGATCTTGACCAGATAAATGTATGTACGCATGTACAATTTCAAATATAGGAGAAACATCAGGTCAGTAAACAACAAAGAAAGAGGGAAGGATGAGGAGGGAAGGCTTTGTCTACTTGATTTCACTAAGTGAATTTTCAATTGGATGATTTGTAGTTAATACGATGAGGCTTTGTGAAAATTGAGTTCATAGAAAAAATTTCTGAGCAACGAAGTTATTGTAGAAAAAACCTAAAATGTGCGTTCATGAGCAATTCATGAAAAAACTATACCTTCTCAGAGCACGGTCTTGCCATTTGATTGCTTTATTTTTCCGACTCTATCCAGCCTAGGAGTTTAATTGGTGGCGTTATTACTTAGTTTTGCATTGTCTAGGCCCGGTAATTTTCTAATAACACAATATTTATTCTCTCTCTTTTTTCTTTTTTTTCTTTTTGTGTCGTGAGGATGTTTATCTCTTAAGTGGATGCCGGACCCATGAAATATCCTCTTAACCTCATAGACCAAGTAAAATTTGAGCCAAAACTCATTTGGTTGGCTCAAATATGAATTGTTTGTATTGGGTAGTGTGAGAAACCAAACTCACATGTCGTGCATATAACCCGCACACATTTGTCCGTTCCTTAATCATTAAGTCTATTCCGTGGAGTTTATGTAATTATTAAATACGATATTGTTTCTCTTTTTTTATATATATATTCTTTGTCGTATTCAATCGCAACTAATATAATTGATCTGTTCTTGCTTTCATGGGTATCCTTTCTAATAGATTTTTTATCTTCCTATATAAAGTAAAGTTGATATCTGTATACATATTAACTTGATTGTATAGTTTTAACGAGCCATTCCTTTCTCAAACTTTCTCCCAAGATTGATTGTGATTTTTTCAGGATTCGCGCTCTCGTTGGACTTGTACGTGCTTTAGAAGTCTATGAGGTTATGAAGACAATTCACCTTTCACTCGTTTCCATGCTGTGCAAGTAGCAAGTGTACTTTGTAAGCGTTGTAAGAATAAGAAATTGATGTGAAGTTGATTTGATGTAGTTCAATGCCAAGTTCGACTTGAAATTGATTATTTTGTATTGAATTGTACACCTCATGCTCGAGCCTAATTGAATATAGTACAACTCTATTTGCTTGAGATTCAACTCGATTTAGCTCAATTACTAAAAACTAAACTGTAATGAAATACTTGGGCTCCATCTCAGGTCCTCATATAAAATTGTTTGCACCAAAAAATGTCCAATTATTGATTATTATCGACATGTGGAGAATATTTTCTTTTCAATATGTCCACCCATCTCCCAATTTCTCTTGCTCTCCTTATCGATGGTCCATTCGTACATGGTCACCCGAGGGTACTTCTCTTTCAACGTCATAATGGCAGTGTCTTTGGGAAATTGTTTATACCCAAAGCGAGTCAGGTCATCGAAGCAATGTTGAAGTATGGTTACTACCAGCCACATGTATGTCGAAGACCTCAAGGCTAGTATACTAGATGGAAGTTATATCCAGGTTTGATCATGGTTCTGAATTGTTGATAAACGTGGGAAAATGGAACCAGAACTTTCGGAGACACGGAGCAGTAGCGAACGAGCGTGAACTATCAAAGCATGACTTTGAAGGAGCAACTATTTTGAGGATAAGGTCTGACAACGTGGGAAAATGGAACCATAACTTTCGGAGGCATTGAAGCAGAGTTGCAACCGCAAGGAAACTACTCCTAGACCGTTATTGGTGGAAGGCCTATATATACCAGCGTTCATCAACTGAAACCAACCCCCCAGCACAAATCAACAAATCTACTACTTTTTAGTATCCTTACTTACTTGTACTACACTTTACTTTCCTTAGAATAGCTTTCAGATTCGCGTCATTGGTTGAATTCCGGCGTGTTTCACCTATCCTTGGTTTTATGTTGTTGATTAAATTCCGGCATAGTTCATTTATGTTTCAAGTCACGTTGTCGATTAGATTCCGACATGGTTTGGTTACATCTGGTTATTGAATCGAGTCTGTATTGGTTGATCCTGTTGTTGATTAAATTTTGGCGAGATCCGTGTCTGTACAGTCATATCCTATTTATTATATAGTTGTTCCTTGTGTTTGGTTTAAATATTTTCTATCCAGAGTTGGCGCAGAAGCTGCTCTCCTTAATAAAAATCGAAATTCAACTCAGTGAAAGACATTTCGTTGCGGGAGAAATTTCCGACGAAACATCTTTTTGGCATGCCTGGTGGGACTAATGTGGCTGATTTGAGGAAGTACGATGACACGTGAACGTACGAGGAATCAACTCAATCCTGACAATGTTGGCGAGCAAGAACAAGGCGGAGATGTCGACATCCTAAGACAACTCATTGATGAGCGAAGAAGACAATTGGAGCCAAGCCCTGTTATGTTGATGGCCATGAGGAGAATTCTCAACGAACACTAGAAGGAAAAGACTAACTGCATGATGAAATACCACATTGACGTGGTCAAACCCATGATCGTCAACACCTTCCATGAGGTCATGCATGAGCGAGTAACGTCGAGCCATTCAATTCAGATGAAGGCGAATTTTACCAAATTGCACCTTCTGGAAATTTGCAAAGGGCTGAAACTGTTGGTACGACTTAGACTTGTGAGGATATACCTATCAGTGGGGGCAATTTGCCTAATTCTACTCAAGTCAACACTGGAGAAAACAATAATGGCAATTTGGCGAATCAAAATGCTCAGCAAAATGCGCCATTGCCAAATGTTGAAAACATGCACCCAGTTGGGCCAATACCTCATGTTGACAATGTAAGACCAATTGGGATAGTGCCTCAACTTAATATAGCGTCTTCACCTACGGGGCAGAGCGGAAGCAGTGGTGTTGCCAACGATATATGTTCCTGAGAGGACAAATGTGATAGTTGATAATGAGGCTAGGCCACCACCTTTACCTAGGGAGCAATCTACTCATGTAGTCCATCGACAAGATCATGAACATGTCGAGATGTTCGAGGATCAACAATTGCAATGACTAGGCCACGATGTTGGAAATGCTAGAGCTATATACAAAAAATCGTACCCACATTGGATGGACGCAATCCCTTATCCTAGAGGATTCAAGATGCTAGACTTCCACTTATTCTTCGGTGAACACGATCAATCGACAGTTGAACATGCTAGTCGATTTGCTGCGCAATGCAGAAATGTATCTCATGTTGATTGTTGGAAGTTAAGGTTGTTTCCCTTGTCATTATCTAAGACGGCCTTCATGTGGTTTACATCTTTACCAGCCAATTCTATACATTCCTAGGAGAAAATGGAAACACAATTCCATAGCCAGTTCAGTTCTCGATGTGTCTAATACTGATTTGGCAACAATCTAATACTAGAACAATGAATCGGTGGATCAATTTGTGGCTAGATTCAATAGGGCTAGAAATAAATGCCTTACTTCACTCTCAGAGAAAGAATTCACAAATCTGGCTTTTAGTGAATTAAAATTCAATCTTAGAGAAAAATTTGAAGGCCAAAATTTTGCCGATTTATTTCAATTGGTAACGAGAGTGTCTAAGTATGAACAATTGCTCAAGGATAGAGATAGAGGACAACATGAAGACCTTACATAAAACATATCTTTTGGGGAATGTTATGAGCCATACTATGTATCTGACCAAGAAAAAATCAAATTTGCCGATGACAAGGGGGGCACATGATGACTCTTGGTTTCCTAATTTAAAAGAATCGAATGATTAATGAATCGTTCCATTCTTTTAAAGGGGGCATTTGTTTGCACCAAAAAATGTCCAATTATTGGTTATTATCGACATGTGGAGAATATTTTCTTTTCAATATGTCCACCCATCTCCCAATGTCTCTTGCTCTCCTGATCGATGGTCCATTCGTACATGGTCACCCAAGGGTACTTCTCTTTCAATGTCATAATGGCAGTGTCTTTGGGAAATTGTTTATACCCAAAGCGAGTCAGGTCATCGAAGCAATGTTGAAGTATGGTTACTACCAGCCACATGTATGTCGATGACCTCAAGGCTAGTATACTAGATGGAAGTTATATCCAGGCTTGATCATGGTTCTGAATTGTTGATAAACGTGGGAAAATGGAACCGGAACTTTCGGAGGCGTGGAGCAGTAGCAAACGAGCGCGAAGGATCAAGGCACGACTTTGAAGGAGCAACTGTTTTGAGGATAAGGTCTGACAACGTGGGAAAAATGGAACCAAAACTTTCGGAGGCATGGAAGCAGAGTTGCAACCGCAAGGAAACTACTCCTAGACGGTTATGGTGGAAGGCCTATAAATACCAGTGTTCATCAACTGAAGATAACCCAGAGCACAAATCAACAAATCTGCTACTTTTCAGTATCTTTACTTACTTGCACTGCACTTTACTTTCCTTAGTTATAGCTTTCAGATTGGCGTTATCAATTAAATTCCGGCGTGTTTCTCCTATCCCTGGGGCTGTGTCGATTAAATTCTTGCATAGTTCCTTTGTGTTTTCAAGTCGTGTTGTCGATTAGATTCCGGCATGGTTTGGTTACATCTGATACTGAATCGAGTCTATATTGGTCGATTCCGTCGTTGATTAAATTCCGGCGAGATCCGTGTTTATACAATCATATCCTATCTATTATAAAGTTGTTCCTCGTATTTGGTTTGAATATTTACTATCTGGAGTCGGCACGGAACTTGGTCTCCTTAATAAAACCCGAAATTTAATTCGGTAAAAGATATTTCGTCGCGGGAGAAATTTCTGGTGAAACAAAAACAAAAACCGCAAGTAATATAATCTTGATTTTCCTTAATTGAATACGTTAACATATGTAATATAAACATCATTCGTATTCTTAATTAGGCTTGCAAGCCACTTGAATATAGTCTTACAAAGCTTCAGCTTGTACTTGATTTACATACTTGCACCACACATACCGACTCAGCTACTCGAATTAGGCTTATGAGACTTTGAATCATTAATTAAAGGTTTGTTTCATAATACTATAAATAAATCTTGAAAATGGAATACTGAGTTCCAACACCCATCAAATTTGCTTGCTAAAAATTGATCGGAAAACATCATTTGATAATGGATAAAAATTTACTACGGAATATCAAAAGTTCCTTACCAAACACAGAATTATGGATAATCGTGGTATGTTTTAGCAATATGGTAATACTCTATTGACTGAATGAAGTGACTTGCATTTATAACTTCTTTTGGTTGGCCAAACAACAGAATGAATTTAGTAGGCGCTTCGTTAAGTGAACATTTGTAAGTCATAACTAATTAGCGTCATCAGACGTGCTTAAACTTGTTAAGTGTTGAATATTTTAATTTTCAACACTTAATGAGATTATCAAATAAGCATTAAAAATCATTTAGGAACTTAGGAATAAACTGGATAGGATTGAAAATGACAGAAAGTTCCAGTTTGAGCGGCATCAGAATGAGGCAACTGTTGCTATTCTGAGGACGAGGACAAATCACTCCTTTGCGCACGAGGAAGAAATAGTTGGTAGAGAAGATGATAAGAAGGAGATCATGGCACATTTGTTTGATTCCTCCTCCGGAGAGAGTCCTTCAAAAGGTACTAGGCAGGAAGAAATAGTTGCTTGTTTCGAATGATCTGTAGAACGAAGATCGCTAGAGATGGTTGGAGCTCCGATGTTTGCTGATGGATGGTTCATGGGAGACAGACACTAGTAACCACGCGCAATCAATCGGTTGTGTAGGCTACAGATGAGAAATCTTCATTATCTACATTGCTTGTATGAAGATAATGTATGGGAACCATTCAAAAAATGGCTTTTGGAGATGGGGAAGAATCATCTCATCCCGGTTAAAGCATTGTTTTGCATATCGGGCATTGTTTCCAATAGATTACGTCTTTGATAAACAGGAAATGATACAATTTTTGATGGCACAAGGCTTCAGTAAGTCAATGGATGGGAATAGGACCTAGAAGAGATTGGTGATGGTACTCGGACCTACTGTGTAGGTCATTCCTTGAAGTTGAAGTGGTCAATTCATCCACAGGTGAGATGAAGATGTCCGAGATGCAAGATCTTGTCTTGAAAGTAGCAGAAAATGAGTGCAAGATGGTTAATCTCAATGAAGGTGACATAGGCTGAGGAATTCGACATGCATCATTTGCTTCACAATCGTCCTCGCTACAGAAGTGACCTCCCTATTTGAAGTGACCAATCTAGGAACATTTCTCTCTATGAAGAACCTGTCCCCAAATTAATTTTATGGGATTTTGTCCAAGTGTAGGCATTGTCGAATGTTGGGAATTGTCCTATGAAGATTTTTGTTTCCCTCCTTCCAAGGGAGTCAGTTGAAGCACTTAATTAAATAATTGATGTTTATGAAAATCAATCCATCGAAAGTTTCTTGAATTCAATCACGCATTTACTGAAGTTGCAAACCCTTAAACTCTCTTGTTGTAACAAGCTTACAACAATTTAAGAGTTTTGGAAGAAATTGATCAACCTTAGATACCTCTTAATTGATGGATGTAACTCACTGAGCCACAGTCATGTGGGTTGAACTACTTGTCTTCTCTTTGGACTTTATTTCCAATTACCATAGAGTACCTGGAGTGGGGAGAGTAGATGAATTAGGTGGGTTAAAAAAATGGTAACCCGCTCATCAAAGGGTGGTTGGAGGAAACCGGACACCAACATTAAGTGGACAAATAGATGATTTTACTTTTCCTTGCATGTAAAATTAAAATTATTTTCCGTGCTGGTGATTTTTAACAGAGTTGCTCATAAAACATTGATTGGCAACTTCTTGACTTGTCATACGTTTTTAACTCATCGATACTTCTAGAAAAGTAGCAGCATACCAACTATTTAGAAAATATGCCAAGTACCAAAGTCTTAAAGTTACCAACTTCATACTAAATTACCAACCTCAATATAAGTCATTTTCCAACGTGTATTTAATTTTTTTCTTCGAATTACTGATTATTCCAATTATTTATCAAAATCTAATTGAATTGATCACAAACATGTGAAACTTACCAAATAGGAGTTAGTACCTTCATATGTTGATAGACTGTTATAACGATGGGTAATTACGAATAATTATATAAATGTTAGTGATTAACTCAAATAGAGTTTGCAATTTCTTATATAAGTTGGTAACTTTAGCTCCACAAATAGTTGGTAATTTTGAAAGGAGTTGATGATTTCTTATAAGAGTTATAACTTTAGCCCATTGGTAAATCCCAAACAATGTTAGTAAAATGATGGGAACAACTGGCACGTTTGAAACAATAAAATAAACATTAATAAAATGACTCAAACAGAAGTTAGTAATTTCGCATAAGAAGTAGTTTTATAAGTCTGTAAGCTGCAGAAATAATTATGGTAGATTAGTGAAATAGTTGGCAATTTGAAGCTGTTGAGATCTGAATTTCGCCTGTGAGCTAAACATTCAAAGATAATTATATCATGTATCAAGATTTGAACCCTAAAAACAAAATAGTCAGTTCATACGACCATCTTTCTCAATGCATTTCTTCTGCTATAAGAACTAGTGACATTATAGTTTATAACTACCTAGGTTTCATTTCATTTAGGCCATCTATGCATCCTGTAAACATTAAAGATCGAATTCTCCGTTCAAATGGCAGAATTCGACCTCCAGTCAGAAATGGAGGTGCTGCACCAACGCACGTCCACATTCCTGTCTTCTGGCCTTTGCATCTAAAAACTAGACATACTGCAATCTTAAGGTCTCGGACTTAGCGCCAAGAAATTAGGGATTATTAAGCATTTCGTCAAACTTAAGGGTTAACATCGGAATTTGACCCTTTATTGTAGAAGGAGATTTACCAAAAGAGTCCTAAACATATTGTAATTGTGTCAATTCACTCCTCAACCTTTTTTCTTTCTAATTGAGTCCTAAATCTTTTGCAATTGTGCCAATTCAGTCCAACCGACCAATTTTAATAGAAAATCGCTGACATGGACGTCAGTGTCCTACGTGGCGCGGCCAGCGCTAACGTGGACAATTTTTCATAATATTTTAACATTTTTTTTCTTTATTTTTCTTTCTCTTTTTTTTTTTTTCTCTTCCCTTTCTTCTTCCTCCAATCAGTCGCCCGAGGTCCGGCGACCCCCATCTAGAACCTCTGATTCTTCTATTTTGTTCTTTTCCTTCTTCTTTTTTTGTCATTTTCATTTAACCAATTTTATCTTTGTCATTTTCTTTGTCTTCCAACTAACCATTTTGTATCCGATAAATAAATAAACTAACCATTTTGTCATTTTTCTCCCTCCATTTACCTCTACACGCCTGGCCGATTCTCTCTCTCTCTCTCGGAACGGATTCTCCCTCTCTCTTCCTCCTGGAACAAGACTTTCCGCTCCTCTCCATTCTCTCCGTCAGCAAAGGCCTCTCTCTTCAAGCTCCAGCTATCCATATTCATTTTTTTTAGGTCCATTGAAAAGAAAAACACTTTGAAGCTCTCACTGAGGCCCTCTCCATTTTCTCCTTCACTTCATCTCTCGCACCATACCTTCTCTCTCCGTCATCCTCTCCGGCTTTCGCTACCACCGAAGCATCTCCCTCTCTGCCACCAACTCTCTTTCTCACCGAGCTCCTCCCGTTAGCAATCATGTAAATTCTATATGCAGAAATTCATACATTATTTGGATCTTAGATCTTCATGATTTTTCACAAAAAAGGGATTAAGTCATACCTTTATCCTTATAAATAATCTTGAGAAAGCAACAATCTCGAGAAAATGATTGCTCTAGTAATAAGAGAAACAAAGAAATTCGATTTCTCTCCCTTAACCCACTTTTCTCTTATGTATTTGTTGATGGAGGGAAAATTGTCTTACAAATCCTAAACCTATTGTATGGTAGCCAATTTAGTTCTAAACCTTTCAATTTTGCCAATGTAGTCCTGAACCTTTTGACGATTTGCCAATTTAGTCCTAAACCTTTCAATTGTGCCAATTCAGTAATAAACTTTTTAAACATTTGCCAATTTAGTCCTAAACCTTTTGACAATTTATCAATGTAGTCCTTTCGACCAATTATCCAAATAATGGGTTTATGACTAAATTAAGAAAACTTTAAAAAAATTTAAGACTGAATCAGAAAATCGTTAAAAAATTTATGACTAAATTGGCCACCGTACAATAGGTTTAGAGGTTTTTGGACAATTATCCCATTGATGGAGGATAGAATACAATCTTTTATTGTCTTGGGTGGAGAGAGGACCAAACTCTATTTATACAAGCTATCAATAGGTGCCTTTATTAATGTATTTAATAGGTGCTTTCCATCAAAGGATATTCTATATTCATAAGAGTCGCATCTCTTCGTAGGAACTGTAACTTCTCATTAGAATTGCACCTTTTCATAATAGTTGCAACTTTTCATAGCCAATACGTTTTAGCACTTAAATAGTTATTAAACCATCAATTAATAATATCATGTGGACCACAATTATTTTTACATAGTTTAATAAAGACCATAATGTGCCCAATAACGTTATGCTAAAACCTTTCTTAAATTGGCTATCACATAATAATCATAATTAAGTAAAGAAAACTAATGTTAGTCATAGCGGTTGTATGTACTACAACTATAGCTCTCTCCTTAACATGATCCATAAATGAGAAATATAGCAATGGTCCAACTATAAAGTCTTTGTTAGAGACTATCGTGTTAGACATTCATCTATTTCCATCATGTATACTAAATAGAAAACAGGATATATCATAAACACATAAATGAGCTTGGAGTGTCAAATGATTAATCTTAATGGAATCCTAATACAATATCAGTAATGACGTCCAATAATGTCCATCCTTTTAACATGTTCATTAAATGTTTTGAGCGGCAGTCCTTTTGTCAAGGGATCTATAATCATAAGGTTAGTGCTACTGTGCTCAATTGACACTCTGTTTGTTGATGTGAGCTCGTTGCATTTTTATAAATGAAATCTTGAATAAATTTGGGAATGACTTTTTCAGGCCCTGTCTTGGGCCCATAATGTTGTTTTCTTTGTGATTTCAGGTATTAGAATCTTTAAGGATGCTGCTGAGCCCAAGGTATTTGCATTTGGTTTTTGTATCCAACAAAATGCCTTTTACAAGTTGGACAAGCACCCTGTGGTCATCACAAGTTCAGAAACTTCTTCTTTAATGGACAAGTATTTAATTTCTATATATTTGACACCCTTAGAATAATTTTTTTAGAGAAGAAAACCGCTGCAAATCACTATAAATTTCCAATGACCTAGCAATAATATTGACAATCACAAGCCCTGAAATAAAGTTCCGCAACCATAACCCATGAATAGTGGCCTCAAAGCATGCCACAAACTCATCCTCCACAGTGGATGCAACAATCATTGACTGTACATCTGGCTAAGTCTTAATCTGAATATCCAATCACCTCAAGATGATCATATCTTTTATAGGTGAGCATATGATTCTTAGTTTCTTGCAAGTATCTGAGAACTTTATTTGCAGCTCTCCAGTGATATAATCTTGGATTACTTTGATATCTGTCCAGCATTCTGACAACAAAACTAATGTTTGGTTTGGTGCATGTTTGAGCATACATTAAGCTCCCAACAACATGTGCATAAGGAATACTTTTCATTTCCTCTTATTCCAATTCATTTTTTTTCGGATATTGCATAAGGCTAAATTTGTCCCCTTTCTGAATTGGAACTACTCCTACTTAACGTTTATGCATACTGAGTCTCTATGAGATTTTATTAATATAGGGTTTCTAAGACAGCCCTAACAATCCTTGTGATCTATCACGGAATATTTCTATTCCAATCACATATGTTGCCTCGCCCATTTATTTAATTTCAAAATTCTTAGAGAGAAATTTCTTGGTTTCATGTAACATAACAAGATCATTAGTAGCAAACAAAATGTCATCAACATACAAATCAACGGTGTTTTCCTTAAACTCAAAAGAGGTTATGGTATCATTAAACTTAACATACCATTGTCGGGAAGCTTGTTGTAAGTCCATATATTGACTTCTTTAACTTACACACCATGTGTTTCTTTTCTTTAACTGAAAAGCCTTCAGGTTGGTCCATATAAACCTCTTCCTCTAAGTTCCCATTAAGAAAGGCAACTTTGACATCCATTTGGTGTAACTCTAAATCGTAATGAGCCACCAAAGCCCTAATGATTCTAAGTGAGTCTTTCTTGGAGACAGGTGAAAAGGTCTCCTTGTAACCAATGCCTTCTTTCTGAGTAAAATCTTCAGCAACAAGTCTAGCTTTATACCGTTAGATATTACCTTTTAAGTCATGCTTGGTCTTAAAGACCCATTTATACTTGACCTTTTTAACATCCTTCAAACAATTCAACTATGTCCTAGACTTAATTTTGATCCATAAATTTTACTCTTCTTTCATGGCATTAAACCAGTTGGTAGAACCATCACATTCCATGGCCTAAGCAAATGAACCTGGATCATTACTAATTCCTAAGTCAATTTTTGAGTCTTGTAGGTAAACCACATAGTCATTAGAAATAGCTTACCTCCTTTCTCTTTGAGATCTTCTTAATACTCTTTCTTGTGCCTCAACTACAATAGGTTCATTATTGACATTTTCAATATGGAGTGTTGGTCATTTATTTGTTGTTCTTGATTATTGTTGAATTGTACTATAATATCAAGAACAACAACTTTCGAAGTTTTGGGTATAGGAACTTCCACCGTAACTTCTTGAATACAAGTATCATGCATTATTTCACTCCCATTAATGTCTCCATTTTCAATAAACCTAGCATTTATCGATTCAATAATTCAAGCAATCAAGACACGACTATGCCTTATTCACATGGGGTCGAGGTACATCATCCATTTACTTACTACTATATGTTGATGATATACTCATTATGGGGAATGATGGATCTGCCATCAAGGAATTCAAGAAATACCTACATTCCACTTTTCACATTAAAGATTTGGGACCCCCTTAAATATTTTCTCGAAATTGAAATTGCACGTCAGATAAAGGAATTTGTCTCAGTCAGCGCAAATTTGTCCTAGAAATCATATCAGAATAAGGACTATCAGGTTCTAAACCAACTATCATTCCAATTGAGCAAAATGCTAAGTTTACGACGGCTGAATATGATAAGGGATTGTCACTATTGAATGAGAATCCTCAACTCAAAGATCCCTCTACAAATCAAAGATTTGTTGGGAAGCTTATCTATCTCACCATGACCAGGTCCGATATATGCTATGCGGTACAAATTCTCAATCAGTTCATGCATGACCTAAAACAATCCCACATGAATGCTGCGTTGAAAGTAGTGAAGTTTTGAAAGGATGTTTGGGATTGAGAATATTACTATATCAGGATAACAACATGGAAATGATGGCATATTGCGACACAGATTATGATACTTGCCTTATGAGTAGAAAATAAGTTACAAGATTCTGCGTCAAATTGGAAAACTCACTACTCTCATGGAAAACGAATAAACAATCGATTGTTTCATTATCATCTATTGAGACAGAATATCGAGCAATGGTGAAGACTAGCCATGAAATTGTCTAAAATAAGAGAATTGCTTGGAGATCTCGATGTATGGGCAAGGGAACCAACAATCCTCTTTTGTGACAACGATGATGCTCTTTAACTCATTGTAAATCCAGTTTTTCATGAAAAAATGAAGCATTTAGAAGTTGATTGCCTTTCGTCAGAGATAAAATCTAGGATAGGGTGATCAAGACAAAAGGAATAAGGACAACAAAGCAACATGTAGACATCTTCACCAAACCTTTGTGTCAGAAGCAACATACGTATCTACTAAGCAAGGTAGGAGTTCTCGATGTGTATGGACCATCAGCTTGAGGGGAAGTGTTGGTGATACCATTATCCCTGATTAATATGATGAAATACCATTGGCACTGGTTGACATCGTATATTTGATATGATTGTCCTTAATTGATTTGCTGAAATATTGTATATCAAGGGATTGTCCTTTTACTTTTCTGTATATTTCTTACCCATATTAATTAGACTTTATGTACTATAAATAGGGTTGTACTCATACATTTTCAAGATGAGAAAAGCAATACAGATCTTCCTCCAGTTGGTTCATATTGTGTCATGATATGTTGTCAGGATTTGGCATTGAGAGCTTTGATTAAAAAAAAAGGAAATTGGTATGACAATCAAGCATGTACGGATTGACAGTTGCATGGAGTGTTGCTTGGAGCTGTTAAACAAATTCTTACATGAAGGAAGGCATAGTGAGACACCACACTAGTGCTAATGAACCACAAAAAATTGCTAAGTCGATTAGTAGTATGTTACTAGAGATAGCACATAAAATACTCTCTACTGCTGGTGTGGCTAGGAAATTCCTAGACGATGCGCTTAGTATGTTCCTCAATTTTTCTGCAAGCTTCATGTTATTCATGATATTTCTCTCGAAAAGTTATGCATAATCAAATGAAAATCGCCCCAAAAAGTTGTCAAAGGGATGAGTTAGGCATGTCGAAAGTTTTGGCCATTCAAACTCATTGCAGCGAAATGATTAAGAGAAGACAAGCTCTATCAGCGTGGCTACTCCTATTTACGAAAATTTTCGTGCTTTCCATGACATTCCTCTCGAAAAGTTATGCAAAATCATATGAAAAATCGCTCCTATTACATTGAGTTTGAGGGGGAAAATCTTTCAAAGTGCGTATCTCGTCTTTTTGACAACTTTTTTTGGTGAAATTTGTTTTGATTTTGCATAACTTTTTGAGAGGTATTTCCTAGAAAATACGAAGTTTCTCAAAAATACGAGGAACCAAGTTGTTAGAGCATTTCTATAGTAACTGGTCTAGTTGTATTTAGTTTGAGGGATTATGTTGAGTGAGCTCGATGGAAGGGCAAAAAAGTGCATGTTTCTAGGCTATGCACAAGGTAAGCGAGATTATCAGTTGTGGTACTCAGAATTAAATTCACCTATTGTCAGTAGAGAAGTTACATTTGACAAGTCTTCGGTGTTTCTAGGTACGAGTGTTTATGACAGTGTTTTTACAGATCTAAACGGTGTTTAGCTCAAGATGGAGTTATAACCAGAAACACCTGAGGTAGCAGGTACTTGTACGATAATTGACACAGATGGTGTTTATGGTGAGGTAGAGCTTGTAGAGCCAACAATTGTTCTAGCTGCTAAATTTGACAAGGTATGCGTTCGATCTCCTGACAAATATGGATGCAATAGTGGTTTTGCTTTATCTGTGATATAGGAGATTGTGTCTAAAAAACCTTGTGGAGTAGCTAAACGTGCAGGTCGGGTTAGTATTCCGATGAGGTCCACAGTTATGGTGAGGAAGGTCTCTAGGGAAATTAAGGGCGCGTTTGATAACAATTCTCTTCCAGAATTCAACTTCTAGCAAGAATTGATTCCGGCCAGAATCAATTCTGGAAGAGAATAAGAAATAAACTTCCGAAATGTTTACCAAACGCACTCTCATTTTACTTTTGCTTCTAGTAAGTTTACCAAATGACGGCCGGGGACTGGCGATCGGTGACGGCTGGTGACTGCCCACCTCTCGGCGACCTGCGACCGGCGATAAAAACCCACTGATGGGGATCGATGACTGGCAAAAATCGGCGACTGCTCGCCGGCCAACGACTTGCTGGCAACCGGCGATACAAACCCATCGACGGCAATCGGCGACCCGCAACCGGCGATAAAAACCCACCGACGGGGACCGGTGATTAGCTGTGGCTGGTGACTGGCGATCGGCGGCAGCGGCGGGCACTGACGAGAGCGGCGATGACCTACAAGCGTGATAAAGAAAGGAGAAGAAAAGAATCACTTTTGGAGAATCACTTATTTTACCAAACACAATTCTCATTCAGAAGTAGAAAATTGCTCTAGAAGTAATTCTTTACAAAACGTATTTCTACTCTATAATTACTTCTGGAACAGAATTAAAAATTATGGATGGTTATCAAATGCACCCTGAGCCAACGAGGGGCTATGGGAGAGTAGCGGTGAAATTTGAATTCCAACTAAGCGGATGTAATTGGGTCTAATGTCAAGCCAAGGCTGAGATTGTTGAAAATGTCTCAAGTTTGAGCTCGAAAAGGAAACTTTCCTATTTTGAGTAGGTTTTCTAGTTGGAGTAGGATTCCCAAAAAGGGATTTCTTATTTAAATCCTACTCTTGTCTTCATATAAAAAAATGTCTTCTTTGTGAAGAGCATCCCAAAGGAGCTTATACTCGTGAATTACATCCTGAATGTTTGAAGCCATGGAAAATCCGATGTTATGATTTTGTGTATTTTTTTCGAGATTGAGAAGTTGTTCACGAGTAATTGTGAGAGCTAATCATTTTGTGAGTTATTGGATGTAATTGGGGGTTGAGAAACACTTAGTGTTAGAGTGACTCGAGTGTGGTTGAAATTGACGTTTTATCGCTTGATTAATAGTAGAGCTTGTTAGAAAACATCCTTTAGATATTTTGATGATCACAAAACCATCTTGAAGTTCTAATGTTTATAATGACAAATGCAGATGATGAAATAAGTGATAATCATCATTGATCTTATACCGTTAGCAAAGACAAGAACCTGATCTGTGATAAGAAGGTGAACAAGTGCCACGAGAAGATATCATGGTAGCTTGGAAGGACCAGTCAAGATAGTGCTCGTAAGTATCTTTGATATTGATAACAGGTAATAAGATTGTTACTGTTATTTTGATAGTTCGTTAAGATTGATATCTTCATTGGTAATTGTCAACTAAGTTACTCGGGAAAAGGCACAGGATTGTTGTGCGAAGAGTAACAAAATTGGTATGACAATGGTGGATATTTGTACTGTAAGTACGACTATTGATGGTTCAAATTAAAGCAGTTAATCACTCGATTCCTCAGACAAAGACAAAACAAAGACAGTGACAATTGGCATAATACAAAGGATGTTGTGCGCCCTGCCGATAGTATCCTTAACGGATAAGAAGAATCGTACTAGCATCCTTGGCGTACAACCTATCCTTTGCGCATCCCAGCGTCCTTATGTACCAATTGACATACTGCTGTCCTTGTGTACGGATTGCGTTGCTGGTGTCCTTTTAGTCCTTTAGCTAAAAATGGACCGTTGATGATGATAACGGCTATGATGGAAGCTAAAGGCTTATAAAAGGCAAAGAAGAACACAAGTCTAGAGTGAGAGACAAGAGATACACAGAAAGAAAGAAAGAACAACAAGCGTTAGAGAAAGCTTTACATTTCTCGTTCGATCTTTTGCTCCTCAGTGCTAGCAAGCATCATTGTTCCTAGTCTATAATTGTCTAATCACTGTAATAGCATATGTGTAGTGAGACAAGCGTGTGTACGAGTAAACATGTCATGATAATGTCATCTATCTTACTGAGGAACGTCACTAGCCTGTTGTAATCTCCAGTGCTCATTACTAGTGGAATCCGGCCACTGTTAAGGCTGTTAATCTGAGAGTGGATGTAGACTTCCTGTTAAGCCGAACCACTATATATCTTTATATATATGCACTCTTACTTGCTACACTCTTACTTATTTTTTATTATCTACATCACACATACTGGTCCTCCTGTTCCTACAATTTTCAGTGGTGATTCCTATTATTCTGCGAAAGTTTTTAAAACTCATCACTCAACCTATTCAACCCCCCTTCTAGGCTGTTCGTTAGCCCCAACAATTCGTATCAGAGCAAGGTTACTTGTTTATTGAAGTGTCTTTTACTTCTGAGCATAAAGATCTTTTTATGGCTAACCTCAATATCCTCTTTGCTCCTGACTCTCATGCTCCCAACAACCCGCCTTACTTTGACAGCTCGAACTATAGCTACTGGAAGAATCGCATGAAAATTTATCTTGAAGCGACTAATCCATATTTATGGGAAATCATTGAAAATGGACTTGCTGTTCCAATGCAAGCACCTGCTCAAATAGATGAACAAGGAGGCCAAAATGTTCCTGCTGCTATTGATGGTGTTGTTGCCTGAGGAAACCAAAACAACGAAGCCTTCAGAAGACGAAATTTAAATTCTAAAGCAATGCATTTACTGTATTGTTCTTTATCCCCTTCTGAGTATAATAGAATTTTTTCATGTTCCACAGCTAAGGAAATTTGGGATCGACTTCAAGTGACATTCGAAGGAACTGATGTGTGAAAGAAACAAAGATGAACCTTCTTCTAGGAAATTATGAAATGTTCAAGATAAAGAGTGACGAAAGTGTGACTTAGATGTTCACAAGATTCACAACCATCATCAATGGTCTTGCTCAACAAGGGAAGATCTTCACTGATATTAAAAAGGTCAACAAACTCCTGAGATCACTTCCGAAGGAGTGGAGCCAAGTCAAAACCTCTATCAATGAAACCATGAGAATCCATGCTATTAGCATGGATGAACTAATAGGAACACTCATGTCCTATGAAACGGAATTACAAAATGAGGATCTGAGTTCAAAAGGAAAGAAAATATTGCTTTCACTTCAAACCAAAGCAATGCTGATGACACTCAAACATCAGATGAGGATGATGAGGATATGGCACTCTTCACAAAAAGATTCAAGAACATTATGAGAAAAGGAGGTAACCGAAAAGGAAGAAGGCCTATAAAGTATCAAGAAGAGAAGAAACATTACAAGAGCAGATGTGATTCTAAGCCGAAGGAAATCATCTGCTATGAATGCCGAAAGCCTGGACATGTCAAGCCAGATTGTCCCTTACTAAAGAAGAAGAAAGGGAAGTTCAAAAAGAAAAAGCAAGCTCTCAAGACAGAAACCTAGAGTGACACAGACTGCGAAAGCAATGATGATGATGCAAAACGGGCAAATCCATGTCTTATGGTAGACACCGATTCTGACAAGGAAACTGAGGTAGAATCTTCTGAACTCTCTTACCAAGAAATGCAAGAGTTTACAAAAGAAATTTTGATGAACTTAAAAATGCCTCAAAGAAATTTTCTAATTGAAAAAGGCAAGTTTGAAGTCTTACTTCTGAAAATGTTTCTCTAAAGAACTGTATTTAAAAACTCCACACTTATTTAAATGAGCATATTCAAACGAAAAGGAAGTTCAAAGTAAAGTCCAATTTTTAGAAAAGGAAATCTTTGAAATCACCTCAAGGTTTTCTCTCGGTTCGAAAACTCTCAAACATATTCTTTCAATACAAATCCCATACTATAATAAGTCTGGATTAGGACGTGAGGAACGTGATATTGAGAGTGATCATTTTCCTAAAACAAAGGAAAGAATTGAAAAGAAACCTCGCATACCTTTTCGTGATTACAAGAATCATTTTGTCAATCATTTTATTAAAGCCACTAGCAAGAAATTCCCTAACTGTTCCAGCTGTAGTGGTAATGATCATTCTCAATGTGAATGTCTGAATCAAAAGGCTAAGTCAAAAAGGGTAAACTGAAGGTTCATATATTCTAACAATGAATGACCCAAACGAGTATAGATACCAAAGAAAAGATAAGTTTCTATTATGTATGCAAGAAAAGAAGACCATCAGAAAGTGGTATCTAGACAACAAATGCCCAAGACATATGATTGGTGATGCCAAGACTTTCCTAAACCTAACTCAGATTGGTGGAGGAACTGTTTCATTCGGAGGAAAAGAGAAAGGAATGATAGCTGGAAAAGAAACTATCAAAGTTGGAAATCTAATCATTGACGATATAGCATTAATCAAAGGACTAAAACATAACCTTATTAGCATCAGTCAACTTTGTGACAAAGGTTACGAGATTAGCTTTAAAGATGGTATCTGCATAGGTAATGGAAAAGATTTGTCGTAAGTCTTCACAAGTAAAAGGCATGGAAACATTTGTCTTCTTGACTTGGATCATGATCATACTCATTGTTTATTCTCATCACAAGAAAAACAAGATTTGATGCATAGAAAGCTCCGTCATGTTAGTTTAAAACATATCTCCAAACTTGCATCAAAAGAACGTGTAAGAGGACTTCCGAAAATGAGGTATGAGAAGAATGATATTTGCAACGCTTGTTCTTTGGGTAAACAAGTTAAGAGTTCTTTTAAGTCCATAAACACTGTTGCTACTAACCAAGTTTTGAAGCTGCTCCATATGGACCTATTTAGACCAACTAGAAATATCAACTTCGGTGGAAGCAAATACTGTCTAGTGATTGTAGATGACTACTCCATATATACTTGGGTATTGTTCTTGGGTCACAAAAATGAAACTTACGATCATTTTGTAAAGCTGGCTCGAAAGATCCAAAATGAGAAGGTTACACCATATCATATATCAAGACTGATCATGGTGGAGAATTTGAGAACAAAAGCTTTGTTGATTACTGTGAATAAAATGGCATTGAACACAACTTCTCAACTGCTTATACACCACAACAAAATGGTGTGGTCGAAAGGAAAACAGAAGCCTATAGGATATGGCAAGAACTATGATGATCGAAAGTAATACTCTTGCTTATTTTTGGGTAGAAGCCATTGCTACTTCATGTTATATTATCAACAGAATTTTTTTGCACTCATTGTTGGATAAAACTCCCTATGAAATCTACAAAGGAAGGAAGCCAAATATATCATACTCCCCCATATTTGGTTACAAGTGCTACACCCTGAAAAACAAGAATAACAACATTGGAAAGTTTGAACCAAAATCAAATGAAAGTATATTTCTCGGCTACTCAACCACAAGCAAAGCTTTTAGAGTATTCAACAAAGTATCACAAGTAGTGGAAGAATCAATCAATGTGAAGTTCAACGACAATATGATGGAAACCAAAAGTCTAAATGAAGATGGGGAACCAGTCTGAAAGAAGATGGGGAACCAACATCAGTGCAAATTACTTAGACACCCAAGAATCAATAGACCAATCCACAAGAAAATTCCAAGGAGGAATTACCAAAGGATTAGAGATTTCAAACAGATCATCCAAAGGAACAAATCATTAGCGATACTGGAGAAGGTGTACGAACTCGTTCATCATTTCAACAAGTTATGAACTATCTCGCCTTATTGTCTCAAGTCGAACCCAAGGGGATTGATGATGCTATTCAAGATGAGTCATGGATTAAGGCTATGCAAGAGGAGCTTCAACAATTCAAGATCAATGATGTGTGGAAATTTGTTCCAAGACCACAAAGCAATCCTATGATCGGTACTAAATGAGTATTTAGAAACAAATTGGATAATAAAGGAAATGTTGTTCGGAACAAAGCAAGGCTCATTGCTAAGGGTTACTCTCAAGAATAGGGTATTGATTACAATGAAACCTATGCACCCGTAGCAAGGTTAGAAGCTATTTGCTTATTACTTTCTTATGCTTACTATCATGATTTCAAATTGTTTCAAATGGATGTTAAAAGCGTTTTTCTAAATGATTTCATTAAGAAAAAAGTTTTTGTTGAACAACCTCTTGGTTTTGAGGATTCTAAATTTTCAAACCATGTTTTTCAACTCAATAAGGCATTGTACAGTCTAAAACAAGCACCTAGAGCATGGTATGAAAGAGTTAGCACTTTTCTAGAGGAAAATGACTTTAAAAAGGGCACTGTTGATATCACCTTGTTTTCTAAGAGGAGTTGTAATAAGATTCTGTTAGTACAAATCTATATGGATGATATCATTTTTTGTTCTACTAACGATCATTTGTGTAAAGGTTTTGAGAAAGTGAGGAAAGGAGAATTTGAAATGAGTTCAATGGGAGAATTAAATTTCTTCCTAGGATTACAAGTCAAACAGTTGAAAGAAGGAACGTTTATCTTTCAAGAAAAGTATGCAAAAGAATTAATGAAGAAATTCGGTCTTGAAAATTGCAAGAAGGTTGATATACCCATGTCATCTCTACTGAAGATTGACAAAGACGAAGTAGGTAAGTCTATTGATCCTAAACTGTACAAAAGCATGATTGGATCGCTATTATGCCTAATTGCTTCTAGACCAGATATACTATTTAGTGTATGTATTTGTGCTCATTTTCAGTCAAATCCAAAAGAATCGCATCTTATGGCTATGAAACGTATTATCAAATACATTGCTACTTATTCAAAGTTAGGATTGTGGTATCCAAAGGAATCAGAGTTTATATTACTTGGATATTCAAATGCTAACTTTGCAGGTTGCAAGGTAGATAGAAAAAGCACCACATGTACTTGTCAAATGATGGCAATATGCTCATTTCATGGTTTTCAAAGAAATAAAATTCCATGGCATTATCTACTACCGAGGCTGAATATGTGGCACTAAGAAGTTGTTGTGCTCAAATACTCTAGATGCAATAACAGCTTAGTGATTATGTAGAAGATTGCTCAGGATCGGTCATCATGTGTGATAACATAAGTGTAATCAATCTCACAAAAAATCCTATACTGCATTCGAGAGCAAAGCACATTGAAATATGACACCACTTCATTAGAGAGCATATGAGCAATGGTGATGTTAACATTGAGTTCATGGATTCAAAGCACCAACTAGCAGATCTTTAGACAAAAGTTCATTTGAATTTATTCGAAATGAACTATGAATTTGGAATCCCACTGAGTAAGAATAAGGCATTAGCACTGCAGATATCAGACAATAAATCATCAATATGCACGGCTCCTGGTAAGTACATCAGCAAAGGTATGATTTTTTCAAACCAAAAGTAACCATTAGACTATAAATTTTTACCGTTCTGACATTAAAATTCTCTGTTGATTTTTTTGTGCAGCGTGATGTTTGCATTTATTGCTTTCATTTCTCTCTTCACAAATGCACACCTTCACACGTTCACTTATTTATAAGACACGTTCTCTAGAAACCTCCCCATCCTTCCCCCATGTTCTTTTTAACCTCTCTAAAAAACTCTTTTTCTACCCATCTCTTTCTAAACCGAACCTCTCTCAATCCCTCACCATGGCTCCCAAGAAGAAGCAAGTCACAAAATCTTCCAAAACTCGCATGACAACGAGATCTTCAAAAGAATCATTCACCTCTGAGCAAACCATTGGCGTTCAAGCAAGCAATAACCAAGGATAATCTACTGCACCCACTGGTAGCATCTCCACTGGAGCTCTTCAACCTCAACTTGTGCCGCCTTCCATCATGACTCCTCAATCGAAGGCTATGCAAGTTGTTAGCACGTTTGCACCTCTAAGCATAACATCAGAACTACAACTCTTAATCGCTCAAGTAGTTCAATCAATGAATCCAAAGGAAGTGAAAAAGCTTCTGGTTTAGCCAACTCAGATTTCTGCCCTGTTTCAGTTATCTCTCATATCACTTATCTTCTAGAAATTCCTGAAATCCCTAAAACCTCTAAGAATGGAGAACCAGAACATCAAGCTGAGGATGTTGAAATAGAAGAGACCACCACTGATGTGCCTATCACAACTGAGAAAGAAATCGGCATTGCCGCTAAAGAGAGTAGCTCAAACATTCCCATGGAAATAGAGGAAGCTCAAGTCGAAAAGAAGAAAGTCAATGATGATAACCGCGAGTATGCACAGCTCGAACCCTCTCTTGGTTTTATTCTTGATATTTCCTACTTCAATCCTGCTTTTATTTCAAATGATCATGAAAATCATTTTCTAGAGCTTATCAAATGTTAAATAGCCACTCATCGCACCGTCAATTTCAATTTCCTTGAAAGTCATGGCATTTTTCTCATCAAGATCTTTGAAAATCTTTCCTTGACCTACTTTTGCACTCTAGAGGAGGAAGTGTATCCTTACATCGTGTCTAATTTCTACTTGAATTTTCACTGTGTTAGTGCTGGAAGCTTTCAAAAGGTCAACTACAGTGTGAATGTAGGTGAACTTGATGATCTTATTCACCATCCTGTGAAATCCTTTATGAAAATTCCCACTACACCTCTTGAAGCTGCAAGTTTCATTTGTGACAGTACTGCTACTACTTTGAGTGACAAAATTCCTTTGAAAATATTTCATTTGAAAATGAACGTCCTTTATAAAATTCTGATCATGTGTCTTCGTCCAAAAACTGGCATCACCAATGATATTTTGCACTACGAAGCTAGAATCCTATGGGCTATACTTAATGAGCACAACTTCCCTTTGGCCCATATGATTATCTTTCACATGGCCAGAACTACAAGGTAGAAATCTAGAATGCTTCCATATGGTGCATTGATCACTCTCATTTTATTATCGAAAGGCATCAGCATTAGTGATGATCTCAAGGCAAACAAGATCTCGAACATGAAAATCGAAAAGGAAACCATCAAGAAAATGTCCTTGAAAATCACCAAACACGGCTGGGTCAATGCCAAGAACGAAGTCTTTCCTATAGGTCATGGTAATGATCAAGCTGCCAGGGAAATTCTTCAACTCCATTTGAAAGAAGGTGTTGAAAGACGGCTTCAAGATCCTGAAACAATAAAAACTACACCATCCCTGCCTCCAGCACCTCGACTGAAGCACGAAGGCAATGACTCAGGGGGAGTCGTCTTCAACTGATGAACCGTCCAATGCAGAGCTCATGAAGGCTATGATCAAAACGCAAAGTACCATTGATGCTCTTGGATAGTATCTCAAAAAGATCAAGCAGACACTTCTTTCACTCGAATGCTATAATCTTGTTCATCCATCATCAATGTCCTTTGAAGAGAGCCCCTCAGCCAAAAAGAAAGCCAAGAAACAATGAACCAAACCTTGACCCTGATTGTGCACATATTGTTATGTTTCTTTTGGCTGTTCTTTCAATGTTTTTCTCTATTCAGTTGATGTTTTTGAATGTCTCTGTGTTGATCAAGATACAATGAAGTTAGTTTTTCTTTTCACTACATTTTTACTCTTTTTGATTATGACAAAAAGGGAGAGAAACATAAATATACTAAATCGCATGTGAAATCTGGACTGATAATGGATTGATAATGGCATATCCTCATGTGTATCTGATCATTGATATTCATCTCTGATATTCACCTCATACTCATCTTATGTCCTTGAAATGAATATATCAACTATTCAGCAGATTATTTCACTTTCCGAGCATACTATTTGAAATGCTCCTAATGTTATTCACATCTGCGAGATAGTATTTTTGTCATCATAAAAAAGGGGGAGATTGTTGGAAAACATCCCTTAGATATTTTGATGATCACAAAACCATCTTGAAGTTTTAATGTTTCCAATGACAAGTGCAAATGATGAAATAAGTGATAATCACAATTGATCTTATACCGTCAGCAAAGACAATAACCTGATCTATGATAAGAAGGTGAACAAGTGCCACGAGGGGATAACATGGCAGCTTGGAAGGACCAATAAGATAGTGTTCATAAGTATCTTTGGTACTGATTAAAGGTAATAAGATCATTACTGTCATTTTGACAGTTCGTTAAGGTCGATATCTTCATTGGTAATTGTCAACCAAGTTACTCGGGAAAGCTCAGGATTTTTGTGCAAAGAGTAACAAAATTGGTGTGATGATGGTGGATATTTGTACCGTGTAAGTACAACTGTTGATGATTCAAATTAAAGAAACTAACTGCTGGATTTCTCAGATAAAGACAAAACAAAAACCGTGACAGCTAGCATAGTATAAAGGACATTGCGCGCCCTGCCGATTGTATACTTAACGGATAATAAGAATCATATTGAAGTCCTTGGCGTACAACCTATCCTCTGCGCATCCCAGCATCCTTGTGTACCAGCTGACGTACTATTGTCCTTGTGTATGGACTGCATTGTTGGCGTCCTTTTGGTCCTTTAACTGAAAATGCACCGTTGATGATGATAACGGCTATGATGGAAGCTGAAGGCTTATAAAAGGAAAAAAAGAGCACAAGTCCAAAGTGCAAGACAAGAGATACACAGAAAGAAAGAGAGAACAACAAGCATTAGAGAAAGCTCTACATTTCTCGTTTGATCTTTTGCTTCTTAGTGCTAGCAAACATCACCGCTCCTTGTCTATAATTGTCTGATCACTATAATAGCATCTGTATAGTGAGACAAGCGTGAGTGCGAGTGAACATGTCCTGATAGTGTCATATATCTTACTAAGGAACATCATTAGCTTGTTGTAATCTTCAGCCACTATTGAGGCTGTTAGTCTGAGAGTGGACGTAGGTTTCCTGTTAAGCCGAACCACTATATATCTCTGTGTGATCTACACTCTTACTTGCTGCACTCTTACTTATTTTTTATCATCAGCATCACACATACTGGTCCTCCTGTTCCTAGAATTTTCAGTGGTGATTCCTATTATCCCGTGAAAGTTTTTAAAACTCATCACTCAACCTATTTAGCCCCCTCCCCCCTTCTAGGTTGTTCATTAGCCCCAACAGAGCTTTTTGCTGCTCTCCTCGTAGATTTTTCATTAATTTAAGCTCAAAATCTTGAAAAGTCGTCTACTAGACGTTCGTAATGGACTGAAATAGCTACATATGTGGCACGCCCCAAACAGAGCTCATTTGCTATGGCAAAAGTGATTCATGATTCAGCAGAGGTTTCTTGCTGAACCGGCGGTCTGGATATTCCAAACTAAAGAGGGATCATTTGATTAGACTGAGACAAAGCAACATAATGGTCAGTTTAGAGAGAAACAGGGGACTTAACTCAGAAAATTTTCGTAAATGTGAAATGATTTCATCTTCTTACTATGATTGATGAGTATGACTTGCTGAGTGTGGATTGTACTTTTCAATACCTAATTGATGATGTTAATGTTGAGATTATGATTGTAAAATGCGGATCATTGATGTTTTCAATGTGATGTTAGGAGAACCATGACTTCAAATTGGATAATCTTAGAAAGATCACTAGATTTGTTAGATTTAGGATAATCTCATAGTTTGTTTTTCACATTTACTTAGGCATAGAACTAGTTTCTTAGTTTGAATAAAAATAGCTTTAGTTTAAATAATTTCACTTAGGCCTAATTCCATGGTTTTGGATTGTCACTTCAAAAAAATAAAAATGGTAGTAGTTAGCTTAGTTTAAGCTAAGGCTCACCCCAAGTAAATGGATTAGGTATAGATATCATATCAAGTTTGCTTAGAATAACCATTAGGTTGATTTAAATAGAATTTTTTAGATTAGTTTAGGCTTAATTAGATTTCTTTAGTCTAGGATAAGTCTCTGATATCAAGCTCATGGTGGATCATGTCTCGGGGCCCCCAGCAAAGCAATGCAATATTCTTTAACCTACTTGTGTTGGGTCAAGCTCATGGCGGATCATATCCTAGGGCTTAAAACAAGGCCATGTAATATTCTTTACCCAACTTGTATCAGCTTACTTTTTCAAACTTTATTCATACTCGTCTTTTACTACCATTATGATGTGTTTTCTTGATTTACGTATATTGTTTCATGTTGTGATTCGTTTATCTTCATTTGATGGGTAGAACGCACTTTAAAATATTAAAAAAAAAAAAAAAACATGCATAGACATTTAGTGGAAAAGAAACTTAGGACTTATAACTTGACAAAGACCACATGAATCACATAGTTGACAAATAATCGAGTTAATGTACCTAAAAGGTAATAATTAGATAATTAGTGTAACCAAGTCCCCAAACTTAGATATTTGGTTACATAAGAAGTGAGACATCCTCCCATGTCCCACTTGGCTCCTAGGCAAGCCTAATATGCTAGTGGTGACTCCAAAATAAGATAGAATCACTTAGCTTAGATCAATCAAATCGAAATTCCCAACGTCGCCCAATCTAAGGGTTTTGGAGAACCCGCGTCGAACGAAGGTGAGCACCTCGAATATGAGGGCCGTTCGTCTCTTGCTTGATTCACCTCTAAAGCCATTCCTCAACGCATATGAACCGTTTCGGGAGGGTTGCGATAAAATGTTGATCACTTTGAAAGTTTGATATATGACATAATCATAAAAGAAGTACTTCAAGGTCATATACCAAGGAAATGATAAATTTAATTGTATAAGAAAGATAGTAACGGATGCTAAAAATTTACGACTCATTTAGGGAAAAAGAAACATTTGCATGTTATCTAACATTATATCACTAGATTCGAGTAATGACTCTTCTTAACACCATTATACGAATATAAATTGTGAAATGAATAGGATGAGATAATGATAACAATCATAATAAATAATTTTTTAAACAAAATTGTGAAAAATGTATTGTGTAGCGAACCGCAAGGCTTAAAATGATCAGGATATGGAGATATTCGAGATCAGTCGATTGCCAACAAAAACTGAACTACCATTACTATAAAAAGAAGTCTGCTTAGAAGGAAATAAATAGTGTGCTCAAATTGAAATATGGGACGATCATGGCTTTGAGTAGGTAAAAGGTATTTCGGTATTGAATACATGTGGAGAAGTATGCCAATTATATGTGTTGTAAGTGTGACAACTACAACAAGAGCCCTTAAACATACAACCATAGTGCACTTGAATTCTAACAATTTCATTTCGTTTATTTAAATTCTGAAGCTTGCAAAAAACATACCACTAAGGATTTCATTAACTCCGCCAATTTCCCTTGAACAGAAATTTCGTGGCAAACCTTTTTACTAATTTTTCTCTTATATGTAGCATCACATAAAAAAAGGGGCTGAAATTTTTTTTTAAAAACAAAGACTGGAAGTTTAAATGAAATATATATAGGGGGNGGGGGGTTGGCCAACATTTAGGGGTGAGTGATTTTTGGGTAGTTGGTTCCCATTCCTGACCTAGAAGTGGGAAATGAACTTTTGACTTTCAACTAAGGTCTCGTTTTAAGGGGCTAATTACCAAAAAAGTCATAAATTTATTGCAATTGTACCAATTCAATCCTAAACCTTTTTTTTTGCCAGTTCAGTCTTAAATATTTTGCAATTGGCCAGCCGGCATTCACGTCAGCACTGGCCGGCGAAAATTCACCAGATAGACTGAATTTGAACAATTGCAAAAGGTTTAGGACTGAACTAGCAAAAAAAAGTTTATGATTGAAATGGTACAATTGCAATAGGTTTAAGACTTTTTTGGTAATTTTCCCCATTTCAAGAGTTACCTAAAACCCGCCTATTTTATGTTTGGGAAAAAGTCACAAAAAAATCCCAAACTTTGCCCATTGTGACACATTTACCCTAAACTTTCAAACTTCTATCTGTATAACACATTGTCGCGACCTATTTTTCCTAGCCCATGTCGGAAAAAAGGATAGGCTTAGGGGTATTGCCCAAAAGGACGGATCATGGGCCCATCGAATCGAGCGCGGACTCTCCCAAGCCTATACCTCGCGTGACATTGGATTTCGTTTTCGAGTTCTTAATAACCTAAATATTTCTAGGAGTCGCCACTAGTCATTTGGGGCTGACTAGAAACCAATCAAGACTTGGGAGTGTAGTCTCAATTTCTACGCAACCAGAGATTCTAGGATCGGGGACTTGTTTACGCTAATCACTTAACTAGTGCCCTTTCAATACCATAACACGATTGTTTGATTACTAAAATGTGCAGACTTCTTTCTTTTTTTCTTATTTTTTAAAATTCAGAATTTGAGGTATAAACTTACTAAATGTTCACACGATTTTAGGTTCACATCAGTATTATCGTGCAGCATAGCCATGCTTGGAAAATATAGATATGCGCAATCAAATGAATATATGGCAAGAACATACAAGCACTACAATAACATTTAATGAAATTTATCACTTTAACTTATTTAATATTAATACGTTTAATCACAAAAGGCTAAATTAGGGCCAATCAGGCATCGACGATCTACCAATGAGACTTGGGTGGGTCACCCAGGTCTCTAGGAAGGATATTGACGCATTAAAAGGTCCCGATTTGGACCGATCAATTGCCGGCGAGCCGAGGAACAAATTCAGCTAAAGAGCAGGACTTTCGTCAAACATTTGGTATGCATGGAAAGTTAGAGACAAATCGAAATAGTTGAAGATTATAGTGAAAAATCGAGCTCGGCGATCACTACTCCGAGCTTCACCATGCCGGGACTAACCTCCGTACATAGCCCGATTCCGGCTAGATCGCCAAAGATCGAGCCCCGGCGTCTCGGTCAAAAACAGGGGAGAATAGAGTATATCGAGAGGAAAAAAAAAATTGATCGACCTAATTTTCGACGGCAAGGCGTTTCGGCGATCATTGGGCGACTTCGGTGAGTCCCATGGCGTCTTAAAGATGGAGTAAGCTGATCAAGAGGTCGACACGCCTTGTGCTCCGACAAATCGGTCTCCCTCGACTCCGGTGACCTAATTCTCTCTCTCTCTCTCTCTCTCTCTCTCTCTCTCTCTCTCTCTCTTCGATTTTTCTCTCAAAACCCACTCATTTCCTTGCCATTTTTCACCAACCCAGGTTCTGTGGCCCGCTTATGCTTTTATAGATGAATTCGGGTGAGGGAAGACCAACGTGGCTCAACCCCAGCCGACCGAGTCACACACGGTCCTCCTTGGCCAACCAAAACGCCCGGCTGTCGATCCTAGTCTGACACAAATCCTAGGTAGGATCCTTGGCCATGATCAGCAAGGAAATAGAGAGAGGAAATATCTACCGATGGTGATCGTCTTCATTTTTCAGTGAGGGCGCAGTTGGTGTCGTCTGCGGGTGTAGGTGAAGGAGAGGATTTGCAGGCTGGCAAGGGAAAAGAAGAAAAGAAAATGGGCCTAGGCCCATGCGAGGGAGGAAAAGAAGAGGAAAAGAAAAGAAAAGGAAGTGGGCCGGGTCAGGCCTGGGTGGGGCCGGGTGACTCGGCCTGAACCATTTTTTGTTTTGTTTTTTTTTCTTTTTAAAAAGAAAAATATATATACTCACTTTTATTATTATTATTATTATTAAATTACAAATTTATCTATTTTTACATGATTTTGGTCTTATTCTTTTTTAGGAAATTATATTAAATTAAAAACGAAGACCGGACCACCAAAAATAGGTGTCAACACACATTTACCCCAAACTTTTTTCTGAAACATCATAAACCCCAAACCTATACATATGTGACAAATCTATCCCTAACCTTTTAGGGGTGAGTGATTTTTGGTTAGTTGGTTCCCATTCCTGACCTAGAAGTGGGAAATGAACTTTTGACTTTCAACTGAGGTCTCGTTTTAAGGGGATGATTACCAAAAAAGTCACAAATTTATTGTAATTGTGCCAATTCAATCCTAAACCTTTTTTTTTGCCAGTTCAGTCTTAAACATTTTACAATTGTTCAATTCAGTTCATCCAGCGACTTTTGTTCTGCCGGTCGGGCGATGACTGAATTTTTTTAAAATTTTTTTCCTTTTTTTCTTTTTCTCTTTTCTTTTTTTCTTTTTACTTTTTTCCGTCCTCACTCCTTCTTCTTCCTATGGCTGGTCGCTGGAGCTCGGCAACCCACCAGAGAGGACGGCCAGTGAGGACGACTTCATCGGCCGTCGAGCGAGGTCGAGCCCACCACACCGTCACTGGCGAGGCCCAACCTCACTCGAGCCTCGCCCAACCAAGGTGAGGTTGAGCCTCGCCAAGGCTGGGCAAGGCTCGAGCTCGCCAGTAGTGGTGGGGATGAGCCTCGCTCGACAGCCGACAAGGTTGTCCTCGCCTGCCAGAGGAAGAAGAAAGGGTGGGGAGGGAAAAAAAGTAAAAGGAAAAAGTAAAAGGAAAAAAAATTCAAAAAATATATAAAAATATACGGTCACAAGCCGACCGGCATTCACGTCAGTGCTGACCTACCAAAATTCACCGAATAGGCTGAACTGGAACAATTGCAAAAGGTCTAGGACTGAACTAGCAAAAACAAAAAGTTTATGAATGAATTGGTACAATTGCAATAGGTTTATGACTTTTTTGGTAATTTTCCCCATTTTATGTTTGGGAAAAAGTCACAAAAAATCCCAAACTTTGCCCATTGTGACACATTTACCGCAAACTTTCAAACTTCTATCCTTATAACACATTTACCCCAAACTTTTTTTTGAAACATCATAAACCCCAAACTTATACATGTGTGACAGATTTATCCCAAATTTTTTTTGTAGCACAAAAAATCCCAAACTTTTTTCTATAATACCATTTTTGGGTAAATGTATTACACATATACAAGTTTTGGGTTTTTGGTATCACAAGAAAAAGTTTAGGGGTAAATGTATCACAGTGGACATAGTTTAGGATTTTTTGTGGCTTTTACCCTTTATGTTTTGAGTTAAAAAAAACAAATTGTTATAATAAAAAGTAAAAGTTCCACTATTTCACTACAAATTATTTGTTGGTCAAGTAATTATGTTGTTGCTTGTTCAAGTTGAAAATCATGATTTAATTCTTAATGGGTGTGAAAGTTTTTTTATTTATTTATAAAAGAAGATATAAAAACGGTTTAAACCAGCTCGATCGGGTTGAATTGGATTTGGAGTTTATCCTTAGCAACATCCAAAACTGGACAAGGATTGCCAGCCCTCACAAGTGGTGACTGGGTGAGGCGGCAGTACCACTTCTTATGTCCTCCTCTTAGATCGATCTACAAACACCCCCCCCCCCCCCCCCC
>BCNH02000001.1:8200386-8217963 GCA_001662345.2 Metrosideros polymorpha var. glaberrima | reverse complement strand
CCCCCCCCCCCCCTTTTCTCTCTCAACCCTAATTTTAAAAAGCCAATTATGACTTCTGATCACAAGAAATTGATAAAGCTAACGGAGTCCCTTAAATGATGTTGTTTTGCGAGAATTAATACTTAAACGAACGAAATTAAAATTATAAAACACAAATGTATAAATTGCACAAGGACTCCTCGCAAATCGTAAATTTCACACAAAACTGGCTTAGGTTATACTACATGAGGTATGTAATCGATATGGAAATATTCTAAATGTGAAAGAGTCAAATCATGATTCGATTTGATTATAGGTTATCTGAAATCGCCTCAATTCTTCCGTCCACAAAAGGACGAGACAAATAGGGTGCTCTCCCTTTAATATAATAAAGAGAAATGCTTACCTGACCGTCCTTTATCAAATGATGGAGCGATGGTCAGTTTTCAGCTACAAACATAAAAGTATATATATATAGAGTAAAAGATGAAATTGTTTTAGGAAGTCTATGGTTTCCTCAAAAAGTGTTTGTGGCCTAGACCTCCACTTTCTTAATTTCTTTGGGGGTGTCAAATAAGAGCTGCCCTGTAACGTTTCTCCCCCAGAGAATAACAACACTCTCGTCCTTTCCTAAAAAAGCCTAAAAAAGCATAATCAGTCCATCCCCACATGGTACCCCGTTACACCGGGTCAGTGGTAAATAAATGCCATCGTAAAATTGCAAGTACAAAACAGTCGGGAATGTAGAGTGTATGGTACTATACGTTCCCTTAGAAATTCCTAGCCTCGGGGTAATAAAAGATGCCCGAAGAAACCCCTAAAAAACAAAGCATAAAAGACAAAGGTGAGGTGGAAAGCAACGCGAGCTCCATAGGACTCGTCTTTCCTCTCTCTTTCCTGGACCCCACGCGTCTTTCCCACCGCCTAACATTTGCCATAATTTGATTCCCTCGTGTGAACACAACGGCAAATGAGGTTTGAGGTTTGAGGTTTCGAGTTGGTCACAAGTTGCTGATTTTTCTTAGTCGACTCGGGTTGGATTGAATCGATTTTCAGGGAGAGCATTTCGGATCCGGTCGGATTTTCTCACCTCTGATCGCAGCTAAAAAAGAATCAAATTCCTAGGGCTGAAACCCCTAACCCCAGCTTCTGCCTTTGGAACACACCATTTTCTCAAACACTCCTCAACCCTAGCTTTTGCCTTCGGAAATGGCAGAAGCCGTACTCTTCAGCCTTACCAGTGGCATACTGAAAAGCCTCGCCACCGAAATCTCAAAACCTGGAGGCTCCTTCGTTTCTAAGAAGATCCAGTTGTTCTGCTGCGCCAAGGGCGAGCTCCAAAGTCTTGAGGGCACCATCGGGTTCATCCACGCTGGCCTTTTGGATGCCGAGAAGAAGCAATGGGGCGACCACCAGATCAAGGACTGGCTCAAGAGGCTCAAAGACGTGCTGTATGACGTTCAGGACTTGCTCGATGATGTCGCAACCCAAGATCGGAGGCGAGAGGTCACTTCTGGTAACAAGATGTCGAAAGAGGTACGCATTTTCTTCTCCAAATCAAATCAGCTTGCACACCGCTGCAGAGTGGCTAATAAGATTCAGAAACTTGGGAAGAAACTGGATCAGATTAAAGAAGACAAGAAATTCGATTTACAAACGCATCTGAGTGAGGAACCTGTTGCTACTGTGAGGGAAAGGACAGGTCCCTCTCTTGGGCGTGAGGAAATAATTGAGAGAGATGATGATAAGAAGGTAATCATCATACATTTGTCTGATTCCGCCTCCAGAGAGAGTGTTTCAGTTGTTTTCATCCTCGGTATAGGAGGACTGGGAAAAACCACGCTTGCTCGGCTGGTATACGACGATGTCAAGGTGACAGATGTCGAGGCGAAAGATTCTTTCCAGCTTAAGATGTGGGCGTGTCACGGGGATACTAAAATCTTTGATGTGGATGCGATCATCAAAGAAATGCTGCAATCTGCCAAAGATGAGTGTGAAGGGGATGCTGAGATGATGAGAAATCTGCAAGATATTGAGAGTAAGTCTTCGAACCAGTTGCGGCGGCTCCTTCTTAAGGTACTAGACAGGAAGAAGTACTTACTTGTTTTGGATGACCTGTGGAATGAAGATCGGGGGACATGGTCGGATCTCCAACTTTTGCTACAGGGTGGTTCATGGGGGAGCAAGATACTCGTAACCACACGCAATCAGTCGGTCCTGGATATCATAGATGAAAATCCAGTTGTTCATTATTTAGCTGGCTTATCTGAAGATAAGTCGTGGCTTTTATTTTAAAAAAGGGCTTTTCAAGATCCGGAAAAATCAGTAGATCCGAAACTGGAGAAGATAGGTCGAGAAATAGTTCAAAAATGCGGCTGTGTTCCCCTTGCCGTCAAAACTATAGGCGACCTTCTATACAACAAAAGCGAAGAGGAGTGGCTCAACTATAAAGAGCATGAATTTTCAAAAATAGTTGACTTGGACAAGAGAATTGGGAAAGTCCTCCAGCTCAATTACGATTCTCTTCAGTCGAGCTTAAAGCATTGTTTTGGATATTGTGCGCTGTTTCCAAAAGGATATGTCTTTGATAAATGGACAATGATACAACTTTGGATGGCACAAGGCTTTATTGAGTCATCGAATGGCAACAAGGACCTAGAAGAGATCGGGGATGATTATGTCTCCTACCTACTGGATAGGTCATTACTTGAAGTTTACAACCGCCAAGACTGCACAGGCAAGGTAAAAATGTTCAAAATGCATCATCTCATGCACGATATTTCCTTGAAAGTCGCAGGAGATGAGTGCAAGATAATTAATCTCAATACAGGTGGCAACAGAAAAAGAATTCGACATGCATCATTTGCTTCACAGTCGTCCTCACTACAGGAAGTGACCTCTCAACTTGAAGCGACCAACTTACGAACGTTTCTCTCTTTAAAGAGCAAAACATCTGCACAAAACTTGTCCTCAAATGAATATCATGGGATTTTCTCCAAATTTAGGCATTGTCGAACGCTGGGTTTGGCCTATGCAGATTTTTGTATTCCTCCTTCCGTGGGTCAGTTGAAGCACTTAAGATTTCTTGATGTTTCTGAAAACCAATCCATCGAGAGTTTGCCAGATTCAATCGCGGATTTGCTGAACTTGCAAACCCTTAAACTTTCTGGTTGTAAGAAGCTTTCTACACTTCCTAGAGACTTGAGGAAATTGGTCAACCTTAGACACCTCTTAATTGATCGGTGTGACTCACTAAACCACATGCCATGTGGGTTGAACCGCTTGTCTTTGCTTCAGACTTTATCCCAATTCATCGTACAAAAGAAGGACCATAAAGTACCTGGTGGTGTGGGGAGAGTAGATGAGCTAGGTGGGTTAGACAAATTGGCCGGGTCCATTACTATTCGAAACTTGGAGTTCCTTCAACCAACACCGGAACAAGGTCACTTGAGTAAAAAGCAACGACTACGTTCCTTGGAGTTGAAGTGGTCATGGGGGCATCAAGATGACAAAAGTGAGAACGATGAATTGATCGTGTGGGACAATCTCAGGCCACACCCAAATTTGGTCCATTTGACCATATCCTCTTATATGGGCAGGACTATGCCAAGCTGGCTTTCCTTCATCAACAGTCTTGTTGAGCTCAAACTCGATGACTGTAGCGAATGGAAGTACCTACCAACCTTGAGTGAACTTTCTTCCCTAAGAACATTGACTCTCCAGGAATTGGATGAGTTGGACTTTGTTCAACAGATAAGTGATATAGAACTACCAACTACTGTACGCTCCTTTCTCCCATCGCTGGAGAGATTGTTCCTCCTCAACTGTCGCAACTTGAAAGGATGGTGGGGAAGAAGGCAACTGGTGGGAGCAGATCAGGATCATTGGCGATACAATTCACAATCATCATTCCCAAAACTTTCCTCCGTTAAAATATTGGGTTGTCCCCACTTGAATTCCATGCCACTATTCCCCTTGATAAAAGACTTGAGCTTAGACAGAGTAAGCGCGAAATTGTTGGAACAACAAGTGAGGGCTGTTCCAACTTGTCCATCAGAAGTAGTAGAATCAACATTCATCCCTCTCTCTAAATTAGAAAATCTATATCTTAGTGGGGTGAATATGGAGCATACGATGCTCGAGACTTTACTTCGATTCCTTAGTAAACTCGAGTCCATGGGCCTTTATCGTTGCGTCGAACTAAGGAGTCTCTCTTGTGGCATGCAATACCTATCCTCGCTCCAACACCTCGAAGTTTGTGATTGTGAAGAACTTGATTTGTCATGCCATGACGACGAGCATGGCACCCAGTGGCGATCCCTCACGAAACTCCGTGGTCTTAGAATTGAAGAACTTCCAAAACTGGTGGCGTTACCCGAAGGGATTCAATACGTCACCACTATGCAATCTCTTGAGGTTGAAGGCTGTGAGAATCTGACGAGTTTACCGGAATGGATCGGTAATTTCTCTTCGCTCCAAGAGCTTCAGATTAATGGCTGCCCAGGTTTAACGTGTTTGCCTGATGGGATGCGCCGCCTCACCTCCTTAAAGAAATTGAGAATTGCTGGGTGTCCCGCTCTAAAATGGAGGTGCCAAAGAAATAGCGGTGCAGATTGGGAAAAGATTAAGCACGTTCCATGCTTATCATTAACATAAAAGTTTTGGGACCCATGTATAGTTCCAACTCAAGAATTGCTTGTATCTCTTATTGTGTTTGGGAAGATGAGAAACCTTAATTATCATTATGGTAGGCTCACTATCACCTACAAGTGTTCTAAATGTGCACCACTGAACCCAGTTCTGAGCATGATATGCCCTTCTGGTATGTTATTGACAGTAAGTTATTTTTCAGAAATGAAACAAAAGAAAAGAGAGGTGATTTGGCAGCCATCTAATGGGGCCACATGCCAACATCTATAAGACATCCACGGAGCACCAAAATATTATAATAGTTCTAGATTAGATTAGACACATGATTTTCTATAAATCTTGTCTCCCACGCGCTTGCTGCTTAACATAAAATACTCAGTCTTTTAGAGTAAAACGTATTATACATATATAGAACGCTCATTCTTTTAGAGTAAGACGTATTATACATATTAAGATAAAAAATAAAAAAATCATTTTTCCCCTCATTTTAGAAATTTTTTACTTATTTTATACGATTTTGTTAGTTAAAAATTATGTAACATGCCAATTGTAACACATACTCCAGCATTCGCAGAATATGATTACATCATCTCATGTTTGTATTTAAAGATAATATTCTTTAGTATATCATTAGATAGCACGAGGTAAAATTCAGTTGCTTGTTAGTTCTATGTAGATGAATCCATTTCATGATAAGTCTACGCACCATTCTCTCAATTTCAAGTATTTCTGTGTGAAATTAAGATATGAAAGCCCCGCCCGTCCTCTTAGAAGAAAAGATTGGCCCACCATGCGGAAGCAATTTAGTGCCATGTGAAAGTAGCGCTCTTTTGTTTTGAATTGTGTGCGTACAGCGAAGAAGAACACAGCTAAAGCAAGGACGTTGTGCCTTGGACAAAACAATCTCTGACGTGACTAGTAATTTTTGTTTCAAAACTTTAATTTGCAGGAGTATATATATATATATTACTGCAACCATATATTGCCCCTCCCAAATTTCATCTATGGTAGTTTTGCACAATTTTGGAGTTGGTTTAGTAAAATATTGATCGCAATACTTGTTTGTGTATGACTGTACGATGTGCCTTTATTATTGATTACGTTTCTAAGACCGTGACTTCCAAACCCATTTTGCACTTGCCGTAAACTTGAAATCATGGTATTCTCTGTGTTAATGATAACAATGCATAACTCATTCAAATTCAAAATATTTTGAATTAGTCCATTCTTATTTCATATATTTATTACTGCAGTTATTACTGTAACGGACTAATTCAAAATTCAAAATATTTTGAATTAGTCCATTCATATCTCTATAAATACAAACCCTATCCTAGAGTTAAAGGATAAGCGAAATTCATACACAAACTTAAAATATAATTCTTACATGGTATCAGACGACCAGTAGGATCCTTGGAAACACCTCCGCTATTTCTTCTTTCGCTTCCACTTTTCGACCTCTGCTATACATGATGTCATCTCCCGCTCTACTCTGGCTGTGCAACACCACCTTAGCCTCAAACTTTCCGATGATAACTTTCAATTGTGGAAAACCCAGTTGCTTTCGTTGTTTCGCAGCCAGTCCTTAATGAGATACCTTAACGAAACCATTATCTGTCCCACTCCAACCATCACCTCAACAGACTCCACTACTGCTACACCAAACCTTGCATATTATGAATGGATTCGGAAAGACCAACTTGTTCTTAGTTGGATGATATCTTCTCTTTCACCTGATGTCCTACCCTATGTGGTTGGATTAGCTCCTGTTGCCGATGTAGAAGGCTCTACAAACTGCCTTTGGATCTCTATCACATATAAGCATTCTTCAACTTGTTAAGGATAACAATGCATAACTCGTTCAAATTCAAAATATTTTGGATTGGTCCATTCTTATCTCATGTAGTTATTACTGTAACGGACTAATTCAAAATTCAAAATATTTTGAATTAGTCTATTCATATCTCTATAAATACAAGCATTCTTCAGCTTCATATGCAACTCCAAAATACATCCAAAGGTGACAAGTCTATCCCTACTTAACTCTGCGAGGTAAAGTACATTTCAGATCAATTAGCTACTGCCAATCGCCCTCTAGGGAATGAAGAATAAAATGCCATTGTCTTCCGTAATCTTGGTTCTAATTTTTCTGACATTATTGCTGCCTTAGCTACAAAACCTAATTCGATAACCTTTCCTGAACTCCATCGATTGCTCCTCAATCATGAGCTTCGAATGAAGTCTGCCACAGTGCCTATAGAAGCAAATGTTACCACTTACACCCCTCCATCATCCACCCCCATCACTCAACCACAACCACAACCGATTTCCAATTTCCAACTATCTACCACCCAAAATCCTTAATATCGTTGGCAAGGCAACCACCGCAATCATGGAAACCAAGGCAATCAATGTAAAAACAAGAAAGACCGATGCCAAATTTTGTTAGAAATATAACCATACAGCTGCAAGATGTTATTTTAGGTATTCACAGTCTAACTACAGTGCACCTCAGCCGACTGCTAATATGGTCAGGATTCTTCCTACCCCATCACAGCAAGACTGGTTTCCGGATACCGCAACTACGCACCATGTGACGCCTGACATTGCCAATCTGCAGATCTCTGCACCGCATAACAATAGCGAATCTCTTCGTGTAGGTAGTGGAGTAGGTTTAGACATTGATAATGTCGGTTCTTCCACTCTTAAAACCCCTATTAACAAGTCTTTTAATTTCTCAACTATCCTTCATGTCCCTACCATTACACGTAATTTGCTTTCTTTACACAATTTTACACGTGATAACAACTGCTTCTTTGAGTTTCATCCATTTCACTTTGTTGTGAAGGATTTGCAGACCAGAACACCACTACTCCAAGGTTCGCTTAAAGATGGATTATACTGGCTGCCAGGTTTTTATACCACATCTGCATCCGCCAACACCATCTCACTTGATACTTTTGCAACTGCCACTACCTGGCACGCCCGAATGGGTCATCCCCAACAAAGCAAAGTTTGCTCTTTGATTCATTCAAGTGATTTTCCATGTTCTACATTTGATTTCAATAAATGTGCTTTGTGTTTGTTAGGAAAATCTCATAAAACACCCCTACTCCCCACTCATAGTATTAGTAAAGCACCTCTCAATTTCATTTTTACTGATGTATGGGGACCTGCTCCAATCAATTATGTTTCTAGTTATAAGTATTTTGTTCTATTTATTGATGATTTTTCAAAATATACATGGTACTATCCTATTCAAAATCGATCTATGGTCCCTTCTATTTTCGAAAAATTCAGGACCATGGTTAAGAAACAATTTGAAAAATCCATCAAAGCCGTATAGTCTGATTGGGGTGGAGAATACAAAACCTTGAATAAGATTTTTTCAAACAATGGAATTCTCCATCGTGTAGCATGTCCACACACTCACGAGCATAACGGAGTAGCTGAGTGAAAAATTCACCATATTGTTGATACCGACCTTACATTATTGGCCCATGCATCTCTTCCCCTTAAGTATTGGCCTTACACTTTTGAAACCACAATTTACCTCATCAATAGATTACCCACACCACTCTTAAACAATATCTCACATTTTCAAACACTTTTCCATCAACAACCGGATTACAAGTTTTTGAAATATTTGGTTATGCTGTTTTCCTTTGTTAAAGCCATACAATTTGTATAAGTTTTCACTCTGTTCTACTCAATGTGTGTTCTTAGGATATAGTCCATTGCATATTGGTTACTGCTGTTTAGATTACAAAATCAAATGCATGTATCTTACAAGACATGCTCATTTTATTGAAAATATTTTTCCATTCACCACACTTGGCTCACACCCTTCTGAAATACCCTCACCATCACATCCTTGGATGACGATCTCCACGGTCAGTATGTCCTCCCACACGAACCATGGTGTTAATGGTAATATCCTATCTTCTACCCCACCCTCTAACACCTCCCCAACCACCTTTGAAGAACCATCACCGACATTATCAAATACTAATACTGCTTCAACATCTAACACGTTGGTTTCTAGTCCGTCTAATGTTGGTACAAGTTCTAATGAGACTATTTCAGACGCCTCTCCATAGCAGGCTATTATGATACCTCCAAAACAGGTTTGTCAAGCACCAAGAACCCATCCAATGCGATTGCGTCAAACCTATAGCCCAACACTAAATATCCATTGCCAGATGTGAACTTGACTGAAATAAGCTCTAAAGAAGAGCCACGGTGCTTCACCGAAGCTAATAAGCATGAAAAATGGAGGGGCGTGATGCTCCAAGAATTCAATGCTTTGTTGCATAATGGAACATGGGTTTTGGTTCCACCAAATTCCAAAGCAAATGTCATGGGCTCCAAATGGGTTTATCGAATCAAGACACATGTAAATGGTTCGATAGACCGGTACAAAGCCCGCCTAGTGGCCAAGGGCTACAATCAACATGAGGGTATCGACTATATGGAAATGATACTCCCATTGTTAAAGCAACCACCTTATGTACAGTTATTTCATGGACTGTGACAAAGAACTAGAAACTCCAGCAGTTGGATGTTAGTAATGCATTTTTAAATGGTAACTTGACTGAAGAAGTCTATATGGCCCAACCCTAGGGCTTCATTGATAAAGAAAGGCCAAACCATATATGTAGGCTACAGAAATCCTTATACGGATTGAAACAAGCACCACAGGCTTGGTTCCACCAGTTGAGCATCTTCTTAGAATCACTGAGATTTATTAGATCAAAAACTGATACTTTCCTCTTTCTACTACATCGGCCCAATTTCTCCATTTACATAGTCATCTATGTGGATGACATTGTTATTACAAGGTCCAACCCAACATTTATTCAAGACAATATCAACTGCTTAAACAAGGAGTTCTCCATAGGGGACTTGGGTGAACTTAATTATTTCCTGGGAATTGAGGTGCTCAAACATCCATCAAGGCTCCTTCTGTCACAACAAAAGTATGTTACAGATCTCCTCCACCGAACAAGAATGGACGATGTTAAACCAGTTCACACACCCATGGCTACAAATACCAGTTTAATTAATCAGGGTAAGCCACTTGAAGATGCCAGTTTGTACAGAAGCACCATAGGAGCTCTTCAGTATGCCACCCTAACTCGGCCAGATATCTCTTATGCGGTAAACAAAGTCTACCAGTTCTTGAAAGAACCACAGAAGACCACTAGAGTGCGGTGGAATGAATCCTACGCTACTTGAAGGAGACCGTTTCGCATGGACTGCTCATCAGTTCCCAATCCACCGCAGAACTCCATGCATACGTAGATGCAGATTGGGCCGGTTGCCCATTGATAGACGCTCGACAAGAGATTATGCAATTTATATGGGTCAAAATTTGGTTTCTTGGTCAGCCAAAAAGCAGCATACCATTGCACATTCCTCAACCGAATATGAGTATCGGGCATTGGTAAACGCCATGGCGGAAGTGGTATGGCTGTAATCACTGTTACAGGAATTGGGTGTCTCTCAATTAAAACCCCCTATCCTTTGGTGCGACAACCTAGGGGCAATGTATCTTACGAATCCACTTTTTCATGCTAGAACAAAGCATATCACTTCGTCCGCCATTTAGTGTCACAATGCAAACTTGAGGTTCGCTTCATATCCACACGTGATCAAATAGCGGATATCTTCACCAAGCCTCTTACATGGTGTTGCCATGATCTGCTCAAATCCAAGTTAAAGATCATCCAAAAGACCACCTTCAACTTGCGGGGGCCTGTTAAGGATAACAATGCATGACTCATTCAAATTCAAAATATTTTGAATTAGTTCATTCTTATCTCATGTAGTTATTACTATAGTTATTACTGTAACGGACTAATAATCCATTCTTATCTCATGTAGTTATTATTGAAACGGACTAATTCAAAATTCAAAATATTTCGAATTAGTCCATTCATATCTCTATAAATACAAATGCTATCCTAGAGTTCAAGGATAAGCGAAACTTATACTCAAACTTAAAGTCTAATTGCACCCCCATATTAACAGTTATTGTCAAAAAGAAGATTCTTTCACTCCCGTCACACTAATATTGAGCGGCTGGACAAGAGATGCCAAGAAGAAGAAGGACAATGAAGAAAAAAACCTAGGCGCTATTGATAACAACACTCAAGAATCGGCGACGTTATGGTTCACCAATGTCATGGTAAATTCTCTAGGACTACCGGACAATGTTACATGTTCACTGAAGCGCTTTTTGCATACAATACATGGTAACTAAAAGTTGCTTGGTGAACTTGATGCCATGGATCACGCGAATGGTGGGATTGATCGACTCGAAAATACAAATCCAATTCCACCATGTGCAGCTACCAAAGGATGTTATCGATTTTACGATTCGAAGGAAGCTTAAAGAAGACTCAGAAGATTCGTTCTGCTTGTAAGACAAAGGGTCGTACAAAGATCACCTGTCCAATATTTTCAAGCTTTCCTTAGCACTATGAGGAAGGCATAAAATCTGAAACGGTTGCAATGTTCGTTGATAGTACCATGTTTCTTACATTTACCTTTATTTCCAAAATTGAAGCTAAGCTGGATACAGGTCCTTGGTTTTTTTCGAGCAATTTACTGATACTAAAGCCATGTGACCCTGACACCGAGGAACATATTGCTATGAATTTTCGCATTGTGCCTTCTGGGTTCATAGTCTGGACCTTCCTTTTGGGAGAGTAACAGAGGAGTTGGATTACGATTTGGCATCGAAAACAAGCAAGGTGTTGGAGGTGAAGTTGGAAGCAAAGGGGAATAGTCCCTATAAAATTGGTTAGGCAAGAGTTGACCTAGATTTGGCAACCCCTTTGAGATCTGGTACTGTTGTCTATCTAGGCAATGGAAAACTCTGGGTGGATTTTAAATACAAACAACTCCTACATTTTTGCTATTCTTTGGGGCGTATAGGTCACTATGCTACTTTTTTTAAGGAAGTGTCCTATAAAGAATCAGGTTTGAAAAGAATAAGTTTGGCCAATAGCTTGAAGCTAAAGTTCTTGAGCTCAACCCCTTTTGGAAAATTTTCTATGGAAAGCCACCTCCTAATCTAGAGGAGGAATTCAGACCCCAAAAAAAAATCTAGAGCAGGAAGAAACAATTCCAGAAACTCTTGTACATACGACTCTCATGGAAATTACTTTGCCCAAAGAAGATAGTGTAATTGCAACACCTGTGATAGAAAAGCAACTAATGGGAGGAGGTTCTCTTCAGGAGAAAACAGGTGGTAAGACCTTCCTACATATAGTTACGGAGAAAGGTGCACAAGGAACAAATTTTGCTGCTTGAATCTCCCAGCCTAGATTCTTACGCAGGATCTTTGAGAAAGGTGCACAAGGTGACCTTCTAACCAGGGCTGACTTGGATCCTCGGCTTGATTACAAGGTGATCCTCACCAAACTAAGAGAAGCAAGCTTCCCTACGAGGGGTTCCACGACCTGTCCCCATCTTGTGGGATGAACTTCACAGATGTGTTCCTTATTTTAACACGCCGATATCCACACGCCTTGCACCCCCTTATTGAGAGAATAAGTTTTTTTCCCTTCATCACAGGAATACCCCCGAACTTTTTACATCCCAGAGTTTAGACAAAGCCTTTTGAGGACTTGCTTAGGTCCGATTGCTACTTGAATCTCCCAACCCAGATTCTTCCGCAGGATCTTTGAAAAAAGGCAAAGCTGGGCTAAAAATCCCTTTGCCGAAGAAGCAAAAGAGATTCAATCCTTATGGAAATCAAGGGAGCAATTCTTACTCCATTGATGATGACCAGTTACTTGATACTCCCATTCAAGTGGTGGAAGGAGCGAAAGATTGGGCTTTGGTAGCTAGCCCTAATAAGCCACAGGGGTATATGCAAAACTTTTGAGCTGGAATTGTCAGGGATTAGACACACCCTTAACATTCAGTCACTTAGAGCCTTAGCGGCTCTTGAAAGGTCAAATGTGGTGTTCTTGATGGAGACGAATAATAAAGAGACAATAGTGAATCGCGTTAGGCGATGACTTCAATTACAAAATTTTGTGGTGATGAATCCAGTGGGGTTTGCGAGAGGGTTAGCCATTATGTGGAATGTAGAGGTTTTTGTTGAAGTACAATCCAACACTGGGGAATTCATTGATATGATAAGTAAAGATCTAGAAAGAAAAAACTCGATGGAATTACCTTTTTACATGCTTGTCCAAAATATCAAGAGAGACTTCTATTGTGGCCTCAATTACACATTATCCATTCCATTAACCATCTCCCTTGTGTATGTATCGAAGACTTCGACAAAGTTTTGTATCATTGGAAGAAGGTTGAGAAAAGAGAAGCAGACCATTACAGGTTAGTTGCATTTCATGATCTTTTGAATGACTTTTTTTTTCTCTATTCAATTTTTATGATAGTAAAAGCTTCTTCTTCTTCTTCTTTTGTAAATTTTGACATCTAATATCATTTTTTTGTCTTTCTCATTTATTTTTATCCATTACCAACAATTCTTAATAGTTTTTTGTAAAATATCTTTTTTTTTTACTTTTCTCAATTTTGCGTTATCTACATTTTATTTCCTGTAATCTAATGGCCATTTTGGTATTTTACATTTTTGTCCTATTCACTTTGGTTGTCCATTATGTAGTTGGTTGACTAATACTTGTTGTGCCTACAACAGTTCGTCAAATGGCCAAACGGCAATATCCAATAAAAAAAATATTAACTATTTACAGTTAATAAACTACACAATATACCGGACAAAAAAAAACTACATAATATTACTACATATGTAAGGTTTTCTTTTTCATTTTTTCCCTATCAATTTTCTAGTCTCAACTCTCATAGTCCTTTGTCGATGATATTCCCATCATTCATCGATAAAAAAGAATCTCCAACGTCAGCCATTTCTACTTGTACATGTCATATTATCTGTAGAGATCAGCCTGTTAAGGGAATCCGTGATTAATCTTTTAAGTGGGTGATAATTAGACATCAATTTTAGCATGGTGGGCACGTGTGGATAGATCTGATCCAAGCCAAACCCACTAAGGCAGAGAAAGGACACTGCAAGGAAAAAATGGTCCAAACCCAGTTATGAAGAATCACACAAAGATGAACCGATTCACTCAGCAATTCTATAAATCACTAAGCAATTGTGGTAACTTCACCACCTACATAGCATGAACAGGAAGAGATTGCAAAACAGATATCACTTAGGTAGGTCTACCAGCAGGAGATAGAATTCTGTATTTTCCAACCCTGTATATGATTTATGACCTTGTCCCTCAATTGATAAAAACCAAATGATCATCTCGTTCTTGCCGGTAGTGAGCTGGAGTACGTCTAAATCTTGATCGCGAGTAACAAGCAATTTCTAATTTTTCATAATCAACAGCCTGGCTTAAGTTTGTAGCAAAGATTAGACGGAAATTTTCAAAGAATGCGTCCCCTAACGGAATGCCCCTAATTCTATGTTGCCTTGGCTAAATTGACAAAGAAGCCAAGAGAACTTACGCACTCAAAAAGAGAAATGAAATGGCAATAACAGATCCCATCTCAGACCATGATAAAACTTCATCGCAACCGAAGGTGCACCCTCTACCTAAATGACGTTAGGACACAGTTGCGACACATTGTAGACTAAGGATGCGCACTGCGCCACATAGATAATTCCATTTGATCTTGTCATGACCATCGAATCAAGTTGAAGAGACGGCAAGAACAAACTTCCTTGCCTTTATCTCTTAAATCTAATGAATAAACTCACAAGCTAACACAATATCTTCTGAGCTAATCGTCCTGGAACCAACGCCCCTCAGAGTTCAGACAGCAGAGAATCAAGAACCCTTACAAACAATTAGCCGGCAACTTGGCATAGGGCGTCAATGGTTCGGTTCGGTTAAAGATTGCGGCAAACCGAACCAAATAGAGAACCGAACTGAAAATCCATTTCAAGTTTGGTTCAATTCGGTTTGGTTCGGTTCAGTTTTTGGGGTTCAATTCTCCTCTTTTTTTTCAGTTCTTTTTTAATTTTCGGTTCAGTTCAATTTTCCTTATTCCTTTTTATAATCTTCCAATTTTTTCAATATGCCAAAATCTCGTTGTTCATAATTTGTACTTCGCAGGCAAACCTCATCAGTGGCATCAAGCTTCCTCTGGAAGTAATATTCTAGTGTGTCGATGGATATTTATAACCTAAGTCATATCCCAGTAACATCGGAGCTTCCAAATTATCTACTCATCTCAGACACATAATGAAATAAATTATGACTCGCGAATTGCCATCAAGGCATCGACCAACGCAACGACCCGTAAAAGTAAGAACAGGCGCCGGTGTGAACTTCTGTCTATTGCCTTGATAATCCTACTGTAAAAACAAAAGGGAAGTCTATTTCTCGACAAGCATAGGAATCCCTACCACGCAGGGATGCTACCTACTGACAAACAACAGATCACACAAGCCCCATTCACTTGAAGAAGTTTGAATCAAACTTTAGACGAATCAAGGTTCCAATTACTTCTAAAGCACACCAATTCCTCAGTTAGAAAAAAGAAGACAAAGCTTTCTAAATCTGACCCTCGTGAAAGAAGCGTATCCCGACAGTCAATACAGAAAAGGTGCCACAAGTTCCTAACTCCAGCCAAAATTTGAAGAGTCGAATTGAAATGAATGTTTTGCTCCAACTATCAAAATGGAACTTAAACTCTGAATCCCCTGCTGTTCCTCTTTCCTCTAGCCATCTCAAACTTTCTTCCCTTAGCCCGCACATATGGCGTTTTGTGTGGCTGTGAGGCACACCAGGAGCACAACCAAAGTGCTTCACTGCTTCCCGAGCATTCTTTGGACCCCTGAGAAGCACCTGCAAATGCAAAGAATTGTTTGTCTAACCAGCACTAGCTTCACATCAATGAGCATAGCAGCAGTGAACCCCACCACACAAAAACTACTATTGGCTGTCTGAGAAAAACTTCAACTCCACATCAATATGAGCATAGAATCAGTGAACATGCCGCATATGAAAACTACTATTCGCTGCCCAAGAAAGAACTTCAAGCTGCAACACCAAAATTTGCATTCGCAACACCAGGAATTTGACATCAAGCTACAACAACAGAGGTCTAAACTAAAACGTGCCATCGAATCAGATACACATGAAATTTGCAGCGACGCTGCAAGCAATGACAAGAAACGAATCCTCTCTAAAGCAGACAAATTTAAGTAGAACCAAATAGCAATAAGAAAATGGTTTAACAAGTACCAATCTCCAAGTGAGCCAACAGTCAGATGATCAACCTTCACCCGTGTAAGAGCAGCTACCTGATCTAGCTAAAGATTCTACCTTGAGCTTGCTAAAAAGAAATTACATTATATAAAAGCGAACTCCAACTCAAGCGGCCGTTTACACTTATAGAAATCCAGCTAAAACTCCGCTTCCCATCGCAGCTTAATGTAAAACATAACAAAATCAAAGAACACAAGCGCAACAACAACGGACCCACGAACCAGGCACCGGGAACACACGACCAGAGAAACCCATCAACGTTGAAGAGGAAGGAACCTGCGAATGCATCGAGGGGGTCGAAACCGCTGTCGCAAAAGGGAAGGTCTGGGGGCAGAGGAAGCCGGCGAAGAAGTTGCAGGCGACAGCAACCGAAGAAGCGATGGCGAGCACAACCACGAGCCTCAGCAACTCCTGCTTCGACAGGAACAAGAATCGCGGTGGCTCGGGCTCCAATGCAATCGGCAATCTCCGGGTCGCGGTCGCCGGTGGACCACAGACAGATCTGAAGCAAAACACTTCTGAAGGGAACGATTTGCTGGAATCAAACAAAACCCAACTAGGGACTGAGCACGTATATCATTTGCGAAATTTCCGTTGCAGAGGGATTTTAGGTCGACGAAGCACACGGAGAGAGAGAGAACGCGCGCTGCGTAGCAACGGACGATACGTTGATTGAGGGCGAGCCACGCTTACAGAGAGGGAAGGTAGAAGATGCGCAGAAGTGAGAAGTGAGAAAAGAGACCATAAAAAAAAGATTAATGGTTTGCAGTTTGGTTCGGTCAACCGAACCAAAAAAATATAATGGTTATTTTTGTAAGAAACCGAACAGAACTGAAATGCACCAATTTTTCGATTCAATTCGGTTCTTAGTTCGGTTTGGTTTTCAGTTCGGTTTCTGACACCCCTACTTGGCAATGATTTTCTAGGAAAGATTATCCTCAATTTACGACAAAATAGCAATCTCAGAACCCATCAGTATCATTTATTCCATAGGAATGCACTTCCGAAACTCCATAAAGGCAGCAATTCAGTTAATTCACCGTCTGGACCAAGAACACCACCAATTTTTGGACTAGGTATAAAAAAAATGATTTTTCTTCAGCTATGGAAATCCAAGCACAGGACTTACCTGCATCATCTTAACAATAAAAGGAGTTCATACAAATCTGAAAGAGCAGCACATAACAAATCCATTTGTCCAAAGTCAACGAATCATTGCAGGAACATGGATAAAGACTTGCAACCCCTCACGGCATACTTTGAACAGAACTAATATACTATTGTTCACCAATTTCACACATCAACCCATGCTCTCTCTGCGGCAAACATATGTTGTTCTGTCATTGTATCTTGGTCAATCCTTAGCTCTCTGAGGTTGCGGCTCCACTTTTCCTTTGCCTCTCAGGTGATCTTTGAGCAATCTCTCCATTCACAAACAGCTCAGCTACAACATATAGCAAGACCACAGTATAAGTTAATGCCCTTCTATGAAATCAAGATCAACTAGAAACTAAAGAGGTGAATGGTAACCATTCTACTCCAGAAATCAACTTCTGGCTAGAAGTTGATTTTTCTACTTCAGAAGTTGATTTTTCTACTTCTACTTCAGAAGTTGATTTCTGGAGTAAAAATGCGTTTGGTAAAACAAGAAAAAGTTTTTACT
>BCNH02000001.1:8170160-8194613 GCA_001662345.2 Metrosideros polymorpha var. glaberrima | reverse complement strand
CTTAATTCTCTCTCTCTCTCTCTCTCTCTCTCTCTCTCTCTCTCTCTCTCACGCCTACTCTCTCTCCCTTTCTCTCTTTCTTCCTTCTTTTCCCTTCAATTATTTGTCTTGAAGATTGTCTTGGGTTTTATAAGCTTGGTTTAATAAAATTTGGGATTGCATTTATGTGGATTCATGATGAGATAGACTTTCAAGACAAGAAGAATACAACCTTCTTTCTCACTCATTCTCACTCTTACTTTCTCTCTTTCTTTCCCTTTAGTTTGGCCACCACCTTCACCCTCTCTCTCTCTCTCTCTCTCTCTCTCTCTCTCTCTCCATTTTCCTTCTTATTTCACGCTCCTCCCCTTACCGCCAACCCATCTGTTCGCCATACCATGCCACCATCGTCAAGCCACACCCGTGCTGTCACCACCGAGCTAAGCCACGCCGTATAGCCGTTTCCTCACCACCGTCCACGCTACCGTTCGCCCGTGTCATGCCGTCCACCGCTATCGCCGCCATTAAATTAGTGAATCAACTCTCTAATTTTTTGTTAGGTTGCTAATTGCGTTTAGGGTTAGATTAAGTGAGGTTTAGAATTAATTGTTGATGGATTAGTTGATAGGTTATCTTGATAAGTAAAGTAGAAAATGGTGATAAATTATCATAAAAGTGATAAGTGATTGTGATAAGTTATCAAGAAAAGTGATAAGTGGAAGTGATAACCTATCAAGGAAAGGATGATAAGCTATCACCAAAGAGGTGATAAGTTATCGGCATTTGAATGATAAGTTATCATTAAATGGGTGATAAGTTATCATCAAATGGGTAATAAGTTATCGGTAATTGAGTGATAAGTTATCACTAAATGGGTGATAAGCCATCAGTGATTGAGTGATAAGTTATTAGAGAATGGATGATAAACTATTAAAGTTTAGTTTATAAGTTATCATGATTATGTGGATAAGTTATTAATTAATGTGCTTTGTGCTTGTGATATGTGGTATTTCTATATATGCTTTTGTGTTGTTTAAAGTATGGATTGGCTTGGAAAGATAATTGCATCTTAAACTATTGTTTCCTAGTTGAAAGGCATATATTTATTGGCATATATATATTAATTCACAAGGTGTCGTACTTGGATGCCAAGTTTCACATGTTGGAATAATCAAAGCTGCTTGAAAAATGAAGTACGTAAAATTTGACAGGATAAGCATATCCGTGTGATCACGTGTGATTTTATTATTGCATTTTTACATGTGAAAAATAGCAATAAGTTTAATGTAAGAGCATGCATCATGGCATGAGTAAGAACTATGGCTGCATTAGCTAAATGAGAAAAAAATAAAATTGACATACATGATTGGTGTGCTTGTGTGATCACAAAAGAGTACGGACCCTTAAAGGTTTGGGGACGATGCCTGATTTTATCGGATGCCCGGTGGAGGTTCGGATGCTGGATTGTAGTAGAAGCCAGACCGATGCTCCTTAAGGAATACCGTCTATCTCCAGAGGAGGTCGAAACGTTGTCGTGCCCGATAGGGCGGGATGATGCCTGATCATGCCAGAAGACCGCCAATCTTCAGGTTGTGCCATGGCCCAGAGTGGTCGAAATTGCCAACCTTCGGATTGTGCCGTGGTCGAGAGCGGTCGTAATCACTAGGTAATAAAATTGGAACACACTTGAATGCATTGCGCTTAAGAAATGGTGTTATGTGTTCTAATTTTGTACCTTGCGTGATGCATTGTTTATATGATGCTATAACTGATATTATGCAAGGTATCTGTCAAGGCGAGGTAAGAATACATGCGGTTTGTTTATTGATCTATAATGAGTTGAGTTGCTAGAACCTGTTATAGTTAAAGTAAAGCGAGAGTTGCTCGTTATTGTTCTGTCATCGATAATAAAATGCATGTTTAGGCTATGCTCTAGGCAAATCAGCATCCTACACGAGGCTTAGGTTGTTAATTTACTGAGATTTATTCCACTCGTTGTTATTAACCACTTTTCAGAACAATAGAATGGAAGGTAGACAAGTGCGGTTTGGGGTCCCTATAGACCAAGACCTCGAGAAAACACCGCATCCGATTCCTGGTTCAGATCAATGTACCCTCGGGACCCCGGTATCTTTTTATTGGTCTTGGTAGGAAGAAGCTCGTCATAAAAGGGTATGTACATGTAAACTTCTTGGGGTTGACTAGTAAATAAATAAAGTATGATTTGCTAACGATTGTAATTTTGTTTTTCATACAATCGCTGTTGTTGTGATTGTTCGGGTGATTATTAATTGTTTCCGCTTATATTAATCAAAAAATAAAACGAATGGGTCGATAACGCGTATTGAGACGTCACATTCAAAATAACCCAAGAAAAGTACAGGGATCGTCGCGAACCTTAGAGCCGGGGTGTGACAGATATAGCTCGAATAAAATTATCCCATAAGGGGACGTGGGACAAAGGTTGATAGGATTTCTAATATCCATACTATGAAAGTTATTTTTCTCGAATAACAAACTTCTTAAATTATTAAAATTAAAATAATATTTGAATTCTAATATAAAAATCAAAATAACAACAATTTATTTTTATTTATTCATAATTTTATCTATAGTTCTATATTTTACTATATAAAAATATATAAAAATATATGTTTAAGTAATAATTCATAAGAAATCTCCAAAGGTAAAACTCAAGTATGTATTTGGTATTTTCCAAAAGTAGAGGTATATACGTACTCATTAATTATTTTGAGGTATATATGTGAATTATCTGAGGTAGAAGTCATGCAAGATGTATAAGCTGTGATAAAATAACAGTGTTAGAGGCTAAATTATATTCATTAACTACCATAAGTTTAAAAATCTCGAAGAAAATTTATAAAAGGAAAATAACAAAATCGAAGGAAATTGTGCAAAAATGGAAACTATCCAAGATGGTTTTGTGAACCAAGTGAAATAAGGCGAATTTAGTCATTTAGGATTGGATATGGCCTCACCCATTTTTAAATGGTGATTTAGCCGATCGTGTGGATTTTTTAATTTCTTAGTACAGTGTAAAGTTTAATCACTTTAATCATAGAACTGTATGAATACACTTCATGTGAAATAGATAGAAAAAGATTAAAGAGATTAATTTCGCACCCTGTTTAGTTTATCACATCCTTTTAAGTGAACCGACCAAAACGACCTTCCATAACATGAATATCTGGCCAAATATTTATTGAACTTGCGTATCTAGTTTCCTCAATCTACTTAAGTTTAGAAACGATAGCTTTCTTCTTTTGTATAATTCTCTCATGTTAAATGGAACTTCTATTTAATTTTGCATTTTTATTGTTTATTTTGCCGAAAGCCTTTTATTGCTTATTGAAGGAAACGGATTCCTAATTCTTACTCTTGAGAAAGTGCGAAAAAATATGCCCAATAACCATTGCTTTAAATCACTGATCAAAGGCAGATCACCTAAGCAGAAATACCTTAAAAGCCACAAATTAAGAGACTCTTTTTGCGTTCTTCGAAGAGAGATTTGAAGAGTGTCCTCTTCAAAAAAACCTTCGTTCTTCTTTTTTCAAGGAGAGCATAGTGTAAAAATGTTGTCGTCTATCAAAAAACAACTACTGACATAATTTTCCCCAAAGGCAAAAGATAATGCTTTTCTTTCTTTCCTTTTCCATAACACTTGCAATCAATCACCATGATTGCATTCCTTTATTAGTTATAACTAAAAAGGCATCATGGGCGTAAATTAGGAATTAAATTAAGTAATTTCATCATCTCCCACTCGCCCATGATGGGCTGAAAAAAAACCTCTCTACTTCGTAAAAATTCATATTGGCAAATAATTTGTGCAACCAACATACTCTAAAAGCACGTTGTCATACATCTATTAAGAATATATAACAGCTTAAAAATAGACACATTTCCTTCGAGTAGATTTTGTATGCAGTACCCTAGATCAATCAGTCACATTTATATCTTTCTTGATCCCTTATATCCTGACATATTATATTCATAATTATGATTGACAAACAATCATAATTGGTCGACCTATGAACACAAAACTATAATGTGATATCAACAACAAATTGATCTTCCTCTTTCCTTAAACCTCTCAATCTCAGTTCAATTCATTTTTCTAGAAATGTTCCATTAGGTCGCATCAATTCATGACCATTGGCAACATTCTAAAATAACAAACACTGAATAGAAATCTTGAGAATAAGTAAGAGTCGTAATGGCACTAAATGAGGAACTCTTTTCCTCAAGAGTTTCACACGGTATTAAAGTTGAGATCGTAACTTTTGCCAACTCTTATTGGTCGTCTCGTGCATACGTAATATGAAATACTTATTACAGTATTCTCTCCTTCCCCCATAGAGCGTATATCTTTACATTTAATACCGCATAGATGATAGTTCAGACACTTCGAATGTCTAACTTGATTTCACATATCTACTCTTTACAAAGAATCCATCAGAACTCACATCTAGCATAAAAGATAAACAAAGTGAAATACGTGGGTTATTTCACTTTTGGACATAATAAATGTCATGTCCTCATCTTAACCCTCTGTTAAGGCGACATCTGTATTTTAAACTTTAGCTCTCAATTATCACCTAGATAATAAGTTTATAATTTATCTCGTCTCTATTTATCACACAATAAATAGATGCGATTACCCCAGTGAGTGGGCTAATCTCTTATCTGTCTGACATATTTTCATAGTATAATGCATTAAGTATTATGATACATGAATGTTATATGAACTCATAGACATTGATAATGATATAAAACTTTATAAATAGTGAACATTTGGGGAAAATACAAGAAAATAGTGCATCAACCTCTACGCAACCCTAGAGATTTCACATGACCATAGTAAACATCTCTAGGAATTGATTTCGTCATAGGATATGCTATCATTCTGTGCGTAGTTATGTACTGCACGTTCACATCCTTTCGTGCCACCATGTCTTTTACATAAAATCTATATATTTGGTCTTACAATGGAACTTGAGATCCTTGGTGTAAGCTATTGCTGTTTGGCTATCATAATTAACCAATAAAGAATCTGCAACATTCTCAACGATACCCAAATGCTCTAAAAATCTCCTTAGCCAAACACCCTCTTGTACTACTGCCAATAAAGCCACGAATTCGGCTTCCATCGTAGATAAGGCTATACACTGTTGCTTCTTACTACTCCAAGATATGGCGCCATTGTTCAGTAAGAACACAAAGCTAGAGGTGGATTTCCTCTCATCCAAATCTCCTCTCCAGTCAGCATCAGTATAGCCTTCAAGGTACAGATTGCATCCTTGATAACTCAGGGAATAATCAATAGTGGCCTTTAGATACCTCATGATTCTTTTGATGACAGTCCAATGTGCTTGACCTAGATTGAATTGGTATCTACTAACCATTTCAACTGCAAAACATATGTCAGGTCTTGTACACAACATAGCGTACATCGAACTCTCGACAACACTTGCATAAGGAACACGTTTCATTTGTTCATGTTCTTGTGGAGTTTTAGGACACATTTTATGGCTCAAACCTTCACCTTTTACAATAGGAGTATCAATGGGTTTGCAATCTTGCATATAAAATCGTTCTAGAATTTTATTTATATAAATCTCCTGCGATAGAGATAATGATTTCTTTGACCGATTTCTTAAAATCTTAACTTCAAGAATGTATGCAGCTTCACCCATATCTTTCATCTCAAAATTGGAAGATAACCAGTTTTTAACTGTATTAACTAACTCCATATTGCTCCCGGCAATTAGTATAATCAACATATAATGATAAGATTACAAATTGATCTTTGGATCTTTTGAGGTATACATAATGATTTTCTTCAATCATTACAAAATCATATGCCACTATCGCATTATGAAAATGTATATACCATTGTCTTGAAGACTGTTGAAGGTCATCTATCGATCTCAAAAGTCAACATACTTTTTGTTCTTAGCCTTTTATGATGAAACTAACGGGTTGTTCCATATAAATTTCTTCATCCAATTCTCCATTGAGAAATGCAGTCTTTACATCCATTTGATATAATTCAAAATCCATAATTGCCACTATTGCCATAATAAGACGAATCGATGTAAATCTTACCATAGGAGAAAAAGTCTCTTCGTAATCAATTCCTTCATGTTGATTATACCCCTTTGCCACAAGACGAGCCTTAAATTTTCAATTGAGCCATCAGCTTTACGTTTTATTTTGAGAACTCATTTGCTCCCGATGGCTTTGCGTCCTTTTGGAAGATCAACTAGTTTCCAAACTTGGTTTGATTCTATCGACTCAATTTTTTCTTCCATTGCACATATACATTTTTCCTTACCAGAGCATTCTAGAGCCTTATATACATTCCTTAGCTCATCTTCATCTTGTGGAGTGACCATAAAAGCTTCCCCTTCAATGTCAAAACGTCGACGGAGAATACTTTTACGACTTGTTCGTCGTATAAGAAATTGCATACTAGGTGCATCTTGCTCCATCACGGTCCCACTCGGATCAGATAACGACAGTATTGTCGTATCTTGTGGTTGTGATTGAGACTGGTGTGCATCTAATTCCCTACTTCTCACACCGCTCACACTTGGATGAAATCCACTAATTTCATCATTATGATCCAAGATTTCAAATATGAAGTAATCCTCACCTATTTCGCCCTTTTTAGGAAATTCATTTTCTAAGAATGTGACATCTCGTGATTCAAATTTAGTTACATTTTCACTTTTTACACATACCCTTTCGAGTGTTCAAAGTATTTTATAAAAATACTCTTTTTGCCTCTCGGACCCAATTTTTCATATTTATGATAAGGCTCATGCGTATAGACAGCACAACCCTAAGGTTTAAGTAAACTTAAATCGGATTTTTTGTCTATCCATAACTCATATGGAGTGGAAGTAACTGATTTAGAAGGCACACGGTTAAGTATATAGGCAACACTCAACAAAGCATCGCCCCAAAAAGAGATAGGTAAACTAGCTTATGCCATCATTGACCTAACCATTTTCATTAGGATTTTGTTCCTCCTTCCTACAACACCGTTTTGTTGAGGAGTATATGGAATATATAACTGTCTTTCTATTCTCTTTTCATCACATAAATTTTTGAACTCATCAGATAAATATTCTTTTCCTCGATCGGATCTCAATGCTTTTATCTTCATGTTCAATTGATTCTCTACCAAGTTCATAAACTTTTTAAAGCAACTTATTGCCTCAGATTTATGAGAAATCAAATTGTCATGATCGAATCGAGTGTAATCATCTATAAATGTGATGAAATAAACAGCCACATGCCTTGTTCTTACGTTCATTGGACCACAGCTGTCTGAATGGATTAATTGCAAAGGAAATTCAGCTCTTATTTTTTTCCAAATGGTTTTCGCGTTGTTTTTCCCGCTAGGCAATGCTTACAAATAAGTAAATCGACTTTCGCCTAACAAGCCCTCTTTGGCTAATATGTTCATTCTCTGTTAGCCAATATGACAAAGTCTAGCATGCTATACATTCACGTTATTTTCATAAGATGCAAAAGATGTAAATAGGGAATAACAAACATTAACTTTATTGTACTAAACATCCAGTACGATAAAACCATCTAGAAATAAATCGGAACCATAGTAACTTATTCCCAACGACAAGTTAACACCACAATTATAGAAATTCAAAATAAAACCAAGCTTAACCAAAACCAACACAAAACTAAATTTCGATCAATTTCTGGAGCATATAACACGTCATGTAGAAATAAAGTGCGACCACCACGTATATGCAATCGGCAGGTGCCAATGCCTTTAACATCCACTTTGGAATTATTTTCCACATATATCCATCTTGCTCCATGTGGAACTCGTCAGAATTCCATGAAGGCATCTTTATTCTTCACTACATGGTCTGTGGCTTCCAAATCTACAGTCCACAAATAATTATATTCAGTCAGATAAACTGAATTAGACACATAATTAGTACTCATACTAATAGAAAAAGGTATCTACCTTGTTCGGCTCACCACAATCACTAGCGAAGTGACCTTTCTTGCTACAATTAAAACACTTCACCCTTAAAATGTTTGCCTTCTTAAAAGGATGCTTTCATTTCTCATATTGGTTTGGCTTCAGTTTCTTTTTTGAAGCATTCGTTTCCTCACTCTTCCACCTCTGAAAACTATTAGGATGCTTGCATTTGGAGCCCAATGCCCCCATGTGAGCTAGAACTAGCAAAGTAAATATCTACATTGGGTTTAGCTGTTAGGAGGCGGTCCTCCTCTAGCTCAAGGCGGCGCATAGCATCCTTAAAGGTTTTTATGTTTTCATTGTGGGTCAGGTGGACATTCATATGCTCCCAACTTTGAGGTAAGGAATGAATCACTGCCTGCACTTGCTGTTCATCAGTCAGTGTATGACCAGCATCCTTCAGTTCACTAATTAGATTCGATATACACCTCAGGTGTTGTTTCATGTTTTGTCCATGAGGCATCTTGTATGAATCGAACCTTATAGTAAGCTATCTCAATTTCGTAACTGATGTCTGGCCAAACCTAACTGCTAGAGCTACCCACATATCTCTGGCATTCTCATAACGCTTGAACTCTTGCATGATATCATTTTCCATGCTACTCAGCAGCATAATGTGAGCAAGAGAATTCTTTTTCTTTCAAGCAACAAATGCTTCTTTGTCCCTTCTATGTTGTGCAGTAGTACCTTCTTTAGGTTCTTCCATAACTAGGTTCAAAGCCTCAAGTGCCTCTTGCTCTTCAAGCACATACTAGATTTTCATGTTCCAGATTTCATAATTTTCGCCATTCAACTTTTCTCCATTGTTCAGCTTTGCTACAATGTTCTTAGATGCTGAACCCATGGTATCTAAACATTTTTTATATACATGCACGATTTATTAATGTCTAGCATTCATGTATCTATTTTACACAAACTAATTATATTAATGAATAATTTCACAAAAGATTTAAGACTCGAAAGTTCACTGTGTTCTCAATCATCATATGATAATCTTTGTTTGAAATTATCATTAACATAATTATTAAGGCAAAATCAAGTTCTCTAAAGTTACTAAAACTTTGTAGAATTCCCACTCAATCATGTAACACATACAAGATATTATGAAGTGAAATAAATGCTAAAAAAATATTTATAATCAAAATACACCATAGAATATCCATAAAATATTTCATAAAATACGTTCAGTAATCATCCCATAATCAACACCAAAAGCTCATAAAAATGAGATATTTCAGGATGGAAATATTCATTATTGAAGACATAAGCAAATAGCTAGGCTATCCTCTTCTTCATAATCGGGAAAAAAAATCATTAAATTCCTTCAAAAAAGAAATGGTCACATACGACAGCCAAAGAGAGATCCTCTCAGCAGAATCCTTAAGCTCGTGCCATGGCACATTCATTCTACCCTCATTCGACCTTTTAGTTGCCCCGAGCATTATATATGCTCTCAAAAAATCCTTCACAAATCTCTTATAGTTGGAATGTTGTAGTCATCCCACTTATGACCTAAGAGAGTTGACTCTTCTTCTGGAAAGTCTTTGCGCGTGGCGCGTGACGGGTACGCGCGCATGTGCGCGGCTAGCTAACATCATGATGACATCATCTGTGACATCAGAGATCGTGACTCGGACCCTGAATTGATCAGGCCAATTGGACCAGTTGGTCTATGGACCGAATCGATTAGTGATCGGCGACTGGCATTGACCGTTGATCGGCTGTTGACTAAAAAAGGGGGAGGAGGCAGAATCTGTTTTTGCTTATATTATTGTGGCATGGATTATGTGTAATCCTCTTTTATTTTGCATTTGTTGCAGGAACAATACCGCGAATGTATCGTACCCCTAGAGTTTCAAGAATGCAAAGATCAAAAGAAAAATTGAAGAGGCTAAAGAATGAGCTAGTCGAGTATTGGTGGGATGGCAACATTAACATGATGGATTATGTAGTCGCGGTCAACAAAATGATAGGATATGATAAGAAATTATGGGATTTCTTCATATCATGTCTACTGTTTAGTGAACGACAGATTTAAAGTTAGATATTTTTATATCATATCCTATCCTTTGTTTGGTAGAAACAATGGATAGGACATATATCAATATAAAAGACATATATGCCCCTACGTAATGCTCATGAAATAATATCGATCTTATAAAAAAATATCATTCTCATAAACAATTAATTAGACTTACAAACTTTGGTGCAAAAAAAATTTCGATTTACAGGTATATTTGAAACATTTTCACTCGAAGTGCTTGTTTTTTCTCTAGTGTTCACTGTCAACATATCCCCATTTTCCTGCACTTGTTGGATTATAACGGAAACAAATAAAAAGGAAAACCCATTTTCCTACACTTGTTGGATTTTTAACGGAAATAGATAAAAAGGAAAACTCAGTAATGGCGTTAAGGAAGCAGCATCAAGTTCGTTGATTCATGTTGCAAAAAAAACCGCAACAAAGCTAACTCATGTTACTGAGTAGAATCAAGAAAGAAAAAAAGCACTTCATTTTAGCTATTATCTTTACTCCACACAACCAAGTAGCAGCACATATTTGGTCATCATTGACAACTTCATGGCAAAAAGTAGCATGTCAAGCAAACTTACAAGTCGCACAAATCTACCATAGAAAACTCACTAGCACACATCAAGCAAACTCACAACTTCATAGAAAAAAGAACATCTTTCGATGTTGTTCATCGTTATAAAACAACAAAGGGTCTGCACAATAAACCTATTACTTATAGACAAAATTTGGTACAACTTGGAGAAGTAATTCATCGCTCCAGTCCCATGGAAACTATAAACCAATCTCATCATTCATTCTCATCTCTCATCTCTTGGAGAAGCAATTCCACAAATATCTTCTTGTCCTCTCCTTGAAATCCAAGAAAAAGATGAATATTCTCAGGATCCTTCACAATTTTCCTGCATACTTTGATTCTATCCATAGTATGTAAAGACATTTAAAGAAGCTTCTCATTGATTTTTCTCTTATCATTGTCCAAATCTTTAGCATGTCTAATGCAGTTAGCAATCATCTCCATCCTCTTGTTAGATTTTTCCAAAAAAGAGCCAAAAGTACCTGTAATCTCAACTAACCCAACAGCCCATTTATCACTTGCTTTAGCCCTTTTTCTTCTTGAATGATTAGAACCATTTTTGTGTTTGAGAAGATTATAGTGGCGATAAGCTTTGACTTGCACCGTTAGTTGCCTCATCATCACGATTCTCATCTTTTTCATGATTTACAGCTGCATGAGCTTTTAAAGGGTCTTCGCTGAGATTTCCCTTGGCACGATCTTTTCCAAATATGGTTGCTAGTCGATCATATTGAGGGATGGACTTCTCTCTCAAAGAAGAAGCATCCAGATAGGTCTACAAAGAAAATATATTATTTTGTTAAAAAAGAAATAAGTAGTAAAGAAGAAGAAAAAAGTTACACAAACCTTGCAATATTTTTGCCAACTATCCTCCGAATGAATATCTACACAATGCTTTTCATGATCCCAGCCAAAGCCGCTTTGACCCTTCAAGTCATATATTTGATTGTACAACTTTTTCAAGTTCTTCATCTTCGACTCTATGTGAGAATTACCCTTGATGCCAGAATTAGGGAACTTTTCTTCAAACCACTTCCCTAACTTAGTCATGTAACCACTCTTGAAGCCGTTATCAGCTTTCATTCCTCGTGCAACTAGTTCTTCAAGACCATCTAAAAGCGCATTTTCTTCATCTATTTTCCATACACGTCGGTCTCTCTGTTCCCTTTTTTTGAGTTTGCTTGAAATCTCTACTTTCCATTCCTAAACATCTCGTTGCAATTTCAAAAAATTTAATGATAGACGATAGCAAGATAGAGAAAACATAATGATATAGATACAATATCAAAATCATTTAAATAAAGAAAAACAGTCTTGTTCCGGCTTCCATCACATATTACAAGGCCATTACACAATGAATAAAGAATTACCTCACTAGGCAAGAAAGCAACAATGCTTAAGCAGTTGTGTAGAGAAAAGGAATTGAGACAAAGTGGAAGTAAAGAAAAATAGTCTCTCCAACCATAGTAGATTTAAAATGATAAAGCCATAATTCAAACATTACATAAGGAATATATGTATCAATAATGACAAACTAGCACCAAATTACACATGTCTAATAGCAATGGAAAAAAAATATCTTATATCATAAGTCTTTCAACAATGTAAACAGATGATTTTTCAAATAATGCCAAATCAAACAACTCCCCCATGTCCTCGATTTGCATTCCACTCATTAAACATTTGTACTGCCAAATCTTGCCTCCATGTCGTCCAATGATCCAATGGCTCAACAACATCAATTGTTCCACATCTTCAATGGTGTTAGCAACTTCATCTAACTGTGCCTCAATTGGATCAATAGCCATTTCTCTTCTTATCAAGTTGTGTAGAAGGCAACAAGATATGATTATTCGGCCTTGCGTTCTAATTGGATAAAAAGATGGACTCCTAAGAATAGCCCACCGTAACTTAAGTAAACCGAAGCATCTTTCTATAACATTTCTAGCTTGAGAATGCTTCATGTTGAAGTACTCCTCAAGGGAATTTGGCGTACAACCTTCTGTCCATTCGGATAAGTGGTATCGAGTACCTCTATAAGGAGCAAGAAAGCCCTCCCCATTAATGTATCCAGCATGTACAAGATAATAGTTACCTAATAACAAATGATAAATTATTAATTGTCTTAGAATTGTCAAAAACTACATGACAAAGAATACAACATATTTATAAAGGTTTATCTTACCAACGGGAATCTTCAAACCATTTGGTTTAATTAAAGCATCTCGAAGCACTCTAGAATCCGCTACTGAGCCTTCCCATCCAAGTAAAATATATACGAATCTCATGTCACGTGAGCAAACTCTTAACACGTTGGTCATTATCTCACCCTTTCTATTTCAGTACCTTGGTTTATCAACCTCTGGAACACGTACCCTAATGTATGTGCCATCTAATGCTCCTAAGCAACCCTAGAAACATCAAATTAATGAAATAACCTTATTTTAAAATATTAAATTAATTTATGTGATAGCATAACTAACATACCTTAAACCATTTCCATCTCTCATCAGTGCATTCCCTTGGAACTGGTTTAGGTGAGACAAGAAGAACATTATGCATTCTTATCACCGCACTTAAAACTAAGTTAAAATACCAATTTATTGTCTCCCCAGACCTCATAAATCTGAACTTGATGACACGATTCTTGACATGATGGGCAAGTATATGTAGGAACATTGCCACTTGTTCTTCTATAGTTACAAGTCCATCTTCGTGTAACCCACCAATTGTATGTGCCAACTCGCATAGAAGAGTAAATGTACATCTATCCATCCTAAGTTGCTCCACACAATTCAAGTTGTTGCTGTTAATGAGGCGATCAAGGTGATCTAAACGAGCTTGGCTTCTAACAAATGTCTGATCCTTCAATATATGATTATGGTAGTACCTTTCAGCAACAGTGGATACCACAATCATATGCATCATACACAAAACCAACACCTATAGGTTCATCTCCTCTAACATCAGAATGCTAAAAATTTCGTCTCTATCATCGTGATCCATTTCTAATTAGGAAAAAAAACAATAACATTAGGCAAGTATAAACAAGCAGGCTAGATAATAGCAAAATCATCCAAACAATATCTCTTTTCCAAATCAATAGTTCTCATGGAATCTCAATGAATCGATTCATGATTATTGCCATATATACATAAATGCAAAAAAAGACGAACTAAAGTTTCGATGATCTCTAAACTACCCATATAACAGTAACGAGTACTCCATCTGACCAATCATCGCATATGTATCACCTAGCTGTATGCACCCAACAAAATTTAGCGTGCGCATGATTTTCATTATCCTCCAAAGCTAGAATGCCAATTGAGTGCTCAAGAATTGGAATTGCTTCACTATATTGACCTAAGTCACAGGATATTGTAGCCAAAACATGCAAACACATAACCAACCCTAAACTAGGTTTGTCATTGACTCGTTGCTCATACGAGGTCACAACTTGAAGTGCCAATTCAAGAGCTCTCTGGGGATTAGCCTCTGTAGCAATCATATCTCTCTTTTTGAATAAATATGGTCCAATGTTTACCTCATAAATACAATCCATGACAAAAAATCCACAATGCTTTCGTGAAATTTCGATGAAAACGTAGTGGAGTCGTGCATCTGAACAAAGGAAAAGAAAAAAGAGAGCGTAGGGTTTTTGGAAAATTAGCATGACTATTTACCTTTGTGAATTAGAAAATTATGATGCTACAACTCTTTTGCCGCTTTCGTAAAGCTTCAATGTCAACCGGAGAGCTACGGACAAGAAGACGATGCTTCCGTGACGATGAGAACATAGAGGAGTCTCGTGCATCTGAACAAAGGAAAAGAAAAAAGCGAGCGTAGGGTTTTTGGAAAAGTAGCTTTTATATTACGGATAAGAGAAATCCTATCCGACTCTATCCCACCCCCATGGGATTATTTTATCGGGGCTATAACCCCCTTATATCCGACTGTATCTTGTCCCAGGCAGCTTCCAAACATAGGATAGGATAAAATATATAATATCTTGAGTTTTATCCTGATGACCAAACGCAGCCTGAAATCTTGTACGATGTCCAGGGATGAACGTCGCCCATAGCATTATCAAACGCAGCATGCCTATTTTCTTCATTGTTTTCTTTTCCGTCAATTTCTTTCTTCATACCAAAAAAAAAAAGAAAAAAACTCAATCTTCATCCAAGATTCCGAAGCACCAATTACAGAGGTTGCCAAAATTTAAGATCTCTCAAAGATTACTCCATATTTTGCAAATCTTGAACTGGATAAATTAAAAAAGAAAAATACCGCCCTAACAGTCAAATAATGCGATTAACAAAAGTTTCAAATGGTTGAAAAATCTGCAATCTTTTCATATTTAATAGCCGGTAAATTTTTCGTCTTTTTATTTTTATATGTTTATCTTGTTAGGATATGTCATTATTCGTTTCTTATTAGATATGTTAAATTTCTTTTATGTAACACATATTGCAATTAAAACAAAAGGATGTGTCTTTATTTTCTGAAAAAAAGTTCTTATCTAATCCTAAAAAGGTCCTATCTTTAATTTTTGGCTAGATAAAGAAGAAAAAAATAAACAAAAATGTTGAAGAAATGGAAGAAAAGAGTGGCCATAAAATAGGAAAATGAAACGAAGTCTGCCTAGGATGTTGAAAATTTAAACTTCTCATAACTTGAAATAATTTGGCTACTTGTTTTGGGATCATAAAACCAGTGACTTAATGTGAACATCTTTTTCTTTGATCAATCACATTGATGATATAGAGATCAAGTACATATACTATGGCGTTTGACAGTAACATGAAGATACATGTATGTTCTATCCTTTTTTTTTTCTCCATTCTATGAGTCGATTGAATAAAAATCATCTACTTATATTTGGATTTGATTGCAAATATTTTGAGAAAACTATAAATAAAAAAAATAGAACAGATGATATCATAAAACACGCATGAGTAAATTAATTAGGAAATAAAAAAAATCAAAAGTACAGTCATTTGTATAACGATCTGTTGAAAAATAAAATAAGCAAAAAAGCAAATTTGTCTTCAATTGAATTGAAAGAAAAAGCATAATGATGCGAAAAAACAAGCCTTACCTTTATTTAGAGCCGTATAAAGAAAATTGAAAAAAGAAAAAAAAATAAGGAGGAATTAAAAAAAAGAAAAGAGGGGAAAAGGCCAACTGCATTGTATGTTGAGCGGGACGCAGTTTTTCATTAGTAGTGCTCTTTAAAAGGGAGTAAGCAATTATTATTCACAAAATTTCTTCATAACATACCATACGATTTCTTCACATAAAAATTGTGTTGAATAAATCGATATCTCTCCGCTAACCAAAATAAAATAAAAATTTGATATCTCTCTCCACGATTTGTACGACTTTCCCAATTTATTATTGTTGACACCCAAATAAATTTGCATATAGCTGATCACATGCTTGGCACGAGGAGAAGGATGGTAAATAATTCATGCATGATGAGATTAAGAAATTGGCACATCATTCAAGTGTCTTAGAAGATATTGTTGACTATGATAGTAGATTCAGTCACAACGTTATCATGGCTCACGAATAAAAACAATCGAAGTGGAAAACATGTATCAAGGAGCAGTTATTAGCAATGTGAGCAGAAAGATAGCTTGATATGTGTCGAAAAGCAGTTATTGACAACGTGAGCAAGAAAGTAGGCCAAAATATCGAGAGGCAGTTATTAGAAGAAAGGAAACTTGATGTATCGACAGTATTATGAATAAGCCTGACATGTCGAAAAGGGTTTTTACAGAAAAAGTAATGCGATGAAAGCAATCGCTGCCAAAGTGGACAAAAGAACAGATTCGAAGAGTCAAAGACGGTTATCAAAAGCAAGGAAATTGCGGGAAAGACTAAGTCAAAGGTTCAAGAGGCGATTTATCAAGATTAAACTCTGAAACGGTTATAGCATTCTCCTATAAATACCAAGGGACCTCAAGGCAGAAGGGAATCAGCAGAATACACAACGTTATTTTTCACTTATGCACTTCAGCTTTAGTTTTAGGTATAATTTGAAACATTTCCATTGAGTCAGACTCTGGATTTCTTCTGTCCAAAGGGGATATTACGTTGTCGAGTCAAACTCCGACGTTGTATCGACACGTTGTTTAGCTTCGCCATTGAGTCAAACTCTATTGAGGTTTAATGTCATGGTCCGTTTATAGTTATCTGTATCGACACGTTGTTTAGCTTCATCATTGAGTCAAACTCTGTCGAGGTTTAATGCCGTGGTCCATTCATAGTTATCTGTATCGACACATTGTTTAACTTCGCTATTGAATCAATTTCTGTCGAGGTTTAATATTGTGGTCCGTTTATAGTTATCTGTATCGACACATTGTTTAACTTCGCTGTTGAATTAATTTCTTCGAGGTTTAATATCTATATCGATACGTTGTTTAACTTCACTTTTGAATCAAACTCTGTCGAAGTTTGATATCACAGTTGTTCTCTAAATTAGTAATGCAAGTGTACGTATCGAACAAGTAATAAAGTGATAAATCAAAGTATCGTTCCCACAGAGATTGTAGACAAATCAATCAAATTACTTACTAAAGGTGAACAATTCTCCAATTTATCTAACCAATTAAAGATTTGCTAAAGCAATTGAAATTCTAAATAAAACTAAATTAACCTAGGTAGCAAATCAAAACCAAAAATAGAAATTCACAAACTAAACCTAGACGTTTCGAATATAAAGACTTAAGGAACAAAGGATTTTGATCAAGAGTTAAAAACGTTAGAACATCCGATTTCACTTAACTAATCAAGACTAATTAACCAATCCTCATCATGCAATCAAATTGAAATCATAGTGTGATGGTAGAACTTCCTAATTTAAATCACTATCATTGGTCCGGTATAGCAACCCTACTTAGATTTAGCAACTCACAATTGGTCCATGTGAATTTAAGTAAACCTAAGCGCATTAAGATCTATGAATGTTCCCGGATTCAATAAACCACCCTCGATTTACCTACTACTGAAACTACACAAATAATCTAGTATATTTCTATCTAAATTAAATTCATGGCTATATATCATAAATCACTCGCATGGAATCTCTTTTCGGTCTCAAACATGCAACAAAAATCATTCAAGTGGTGATCAAGCACTTAAAAGCATTAAAAACATTATATATAACTCACACATATGAGATCTAAAATTGCATAAACAAGTCTTGAAAATTAATCAATCATCGTTAAGCTACATCGTAGCCCTAACAAAAGAGAATTAGAACATAATAGAAGAAGAAACGAAAATATAAATAAAACCCAACATCTTCAATCAAAGAATCAGAATTCCGTCACCACTTTGTTTTCTCTTCAAAGGATTGGAAGAACTCTAAGAACGATAAAAGAACAATTTGAAAAATGCCCTCCTCTAGCTCTCGATATTATCCTATTTATAGAATAATATTCGAGACTTTAAAAATAAAGCAATTGCTTATCTAAAACTTAAAATTAGGAAACAAATCCCAGAATTCCTAATTTGGCTCTATCTTCTAATACTTTTGTGGATGACATATTCCTTTCCTTGGGTGGCATATTCCTTTCCTTCTTTTTGCCCTTTTTTCCTTATTTTCTTCATGGCTCATTATGCTGCGTAAACAAAGAAAATTTGAATAATTAGAAGGAAATCCAAATATTTTCTCATGAATATCACATTAATTGTTGCCTAAAATAAGTGAAATAACTCTATTTTTATAGACTTATCAGCAGTCCATTTGTAATTATCTATATCGACACGTTATTCAGCTTCGCCATTGAGTCAAACTCTATCGAGGTTTAAAAACGTGATTATTCATCTATATCGACACGTTATCGAATGTGTGGGTTAATTCCAAATTAATCAGTTATATGTCAAGCTAAATCCTTAATGCTCATCCAAATTACTTCTGTCCGAAATTGTCGCACAATCTCTTATATATAATTAAAAAGCCGAAGAACTAATTTCGGTAAAAGATTATTCGTCACAGGAACATTTTCCGGCGAAACAATTATTAAGATAAGAATTCTAATCATTTAATATTGCTCGCAGTCTTATGTGCCTTTCGTTCAAGTTGCCTTTTTTTTTCTCTCTCAAACATAAAAAAAAAAAATACCGACATGACATTTCTTGCTGGTGATAAGTTAGTGCTTTCACCAAATTCCCATAAAAAAAAAATTTTAGGATTCATGTTAGGACTTGTATTAGGACTCACGGAAAACCCATGTTCTCGTACAAGTTTTAACTATAATTAAATTTCCATAGAAAACCAAATCTTCATCGGTGCAACTCAACGCCGAAGAAAATCTATTAAATTTTTTTTTTTCACTGAGGCTAAAGAACAATGGATGGAACTTTTTGTTGTGTAACTAGCAAAAAAGACATACACGTGTATACATGTCCTAAGGATTGGAAAAAAGCAGTATGCCCTTGCACGTGACAGATGCTCCCCTTCTCTTCTACTCCACCTTATCCACTAAGGAGAAAGAACAAGGTCCACTTCAAGGAACAATCCCGAAGCCGAACGGGACGAAGCACCCGATGGAGAAGACATTAATCTTGGGATTGTTCCTTGAAGTGGGACTTGTTCTTTCTTAGGGGAATTGATTTGAGAAGTTAGGGGAGGGGGAAGGAGGAGAGTTTTATAGGGAAAATTCGGAGGAAGTTCTTTTAAAAAAAAAAATTGGTGCGAAACTTGTGGTAGTTAGAGGCAATTACGGTTAGGTGCATCGCTAAAGCCATCACTAGTCTTGTTAGTCCAAAACTTATGATTGATAATGATGGCCCTAGTTTGCTTAAAGATATTAAAAGACTGCTACACTCTCACTTTGAATTTAAAGTGCAACATAACTTTTGGGATGGAAATCGCTCTACTGATTGGCTTGCTAATTTTGGAATTGATAAGCGCTTGGTTATTAGTTTTTTTTCTTTACCTCCTACAGAGTTACTTCATATTTTATTAGGTAGAAATAGTAGATTTACGACGTTAAATTTTTGTATTCGGTTTTAGCCCTTTTTCATTAAAAAAAAAAAATAACTTACACATTCACTACTAGATAAATGGCGTGCATGATTGAATTAGTTTGGCAACTGAATTCTTTCACGTGTCAAAAAATCAATGGTAAATATGTTAGTTATTTGTAGCGGGCCTAATAGAAAAGGATTATTTATACGATGTCCGGACTCTACCAAGTGTCTGTGGATTAGCGTTGTCCGTACCATTATCAAACGCGGCGAGCCTATTTTCTTCATTGTTTCCTCCTTTTTTGTCAATTTCTTTCCCTGTAGGATAAAAAAACTCAAATCTTTATCCAAGATTCCAAAGCACCAATTCCGGAGATTACCAAGTTCTCCGGTTCGAAATTTGCAGGATAAGGAGGGAAAATTTTGAACTGGAGAATTAAAAATAAAAAAAATTACTGCCCTAACCAATTCGACAAAGATAATTGAAAAAAGTAAAAAATATATGGAATGAATTTAAAAAAGAAAATGGAAAACAAAAGGCCAACCGCATTTTATGTTGAGTAAGTCGCGCTTTTTCCACTCCCTCTTTCACTAATACACTCCATACCATAGTATTTTGACCATTTTATCCTTTGTGGGTCTCCATTTTTGGCATATGTGGTGTCCCTCCTTTTATTTGGTTTCTTCCTTTTCTTTCCTTGAGGGTCCCACTCCTTCTTCTTGCTTCTCTTTGTTCTCTCTCGACATGTATTTCGCATACCTTTTCCTAGATGAGAAAGAAAATTTCGAGTATTTCTCTAGAATCGGATATCGAGCATGCGATAATAACTTATTGGCAAAATAACAAGGCCAACCAAGATCGCCCTTATGCAAAGATGGGAAGGGAGGAGTGAGCATACATCTAGGCACCCTCGAGTTCGCATGAAGCAGCAGTTAGAGAGCAAAATCCACATGAAACAATTGAAAATTTAGCCCATGAGAGTTGAAGCGTTAGCTTGCTGATAGAAAAAGACTTATGATCATGGTTTCAATTTCTCCTTCCAGCTATCTCACCGTGTATTCTTTAGGTAAAGATCAAATGAATTACGGGGCGGAAATTCCTAAACAACGACGCTGATCCTCGACCCTCGCGTGGCTCCTCCATGTGCATCGCCTCCACATCGAACGCCTGAAGAATGCCGAGTCCTTCCACCTCCTTAGGTGAGCCATCACAACACCATCTTCTTCTCCGCTCACTCCCTTCAAACAGTCATCGCAGCGTCTCCAACAACGGCTCGTACAGGTGATCCTAGTACACCACGTCCGAGTCCACGATCACGTGGAAGCCCTCCCCTAGAGCCCTGATGTCTTCCACCTCCCCTCACCTGAGTGTCGCGACGCGGACCACTCCTTGTCAGCACCAGGGCCGTCGCGCTCACATCAACGCTGAACTGGAGGTTGGAGACCACATGCGGGAGGTCAGTGATAGTGACGTAGATGCCGAGCGCGACTGCGACTGCGATCGCGATCCCAACAAGGCCAGTGTCGGAGTTGAGCTTGAGGATGCTGAGCCACCAATGGCGAGAGAAGCGGCCATCGGAGACAGGGGAATCGCCGCGGGGTCAGAAAAGTGGGAGTCAAAGAGGTGGAGGAGTGTGGTAGCGGCGGGCTGGAGCTGGAAGGAGAGTTCCTGGGAAGGAAGTTGGCGGATGGTGATGGTGATGGTGGCGTTGATTGATTGGAGGTGGTGATGCTCCAGTTGGTTTGATGCAGCGGGACTGCCTTCTTCTTCGTCTTTGTTCATTTATTGCCATTACTCTTGTCTTGAGAATCGCCAAAAGAAGGGCCTTTGCTACGCACAACGAGAATAGAGAAAAGTAACAAGGAAGAGGAGTAGGACCAGCAGCGAAACAAAAGTAATAAAAGGACGCGAACTCACAAAGGATATAATGGTCAAAACATTTTGGTAGGGAGTATATTAGTGAAAAAGGGAGTGGAAAAAGCGTTACCCCAATTAATATTCACAAAATTTGTTCATGACATTCCATACTATGTCTTCACATAAAAATAGTGCCGACTAAATTGATGTCTCTCTTCATGATATGTACGAATTTCCCAATTCATTGTTAGGATAACCATTTTATTGTTCCCTCTTTTTTTTCGTTGATCATTTCGTCAAACATATAAAAAAAAAATGTTGACATGAAACTTTTTGTTACTTCCAAGTTAGCGTTCTCACTGAACCAATTATAAACGTGAAATGAAAAATATAGCAATTACTTCAATAACTCAAACAAATTGATTCGATGTGTATATCTATATATAACTTGGACAGTTGCCGTCATGAATGTCAAGTGTTTGCGATCCTCGCCATGTTGAGGAAGCCTTGCTAGGCCCCCCTTTTGTCTACTTTTGTTAATACCCATGCATGATGTCAACATGACATTCAAGGGCAACTTACCGATCGTGTTAGCATTTTCGTTAAGATCAATACGAACAGAAAAACCATATAATATGAGGATCAATGGAAAAAGTTTAAGGACAATATTAATAATCAAAATTGAAGGACAAGATGGTATACTCTTCTTCAGTTTTACCTCTTCTTTGAATATAACTTCATTAGAAATATGATTTGCATACGTGTGGATATGCCTGTTGAAGCCATTGATCATGTTAGCAAAACTCAGATGAGACCCACATGGGTGCGACGCTACCCTCACATGGCCCATGAGGGAGTTTCTTTAGTATTGTTGCCGATGGATCAATGGATAATTACACAAAGAGTTTCTGAACTTTGACATAAATGTATAATATCATCCCTAAATTTTAACCCAATGTGTCATTGAATTTTTAATATATTTAATGTAATTCTTGAAATTTTAATACGTGTTCAATATAATATCTAAACTATTTAAAAATATCCAATATCATCATTCAATTTATTCAAATTTAGAGATAAGATTGAACATTTTAATATAGTGTATGAACTAGATGAAACATTATAAAAATTTCGATATTCATGTTAAATAAATTAAAATTCAGAAATGGCATTGTACTAAAATTTATGGATCGCATTGAATAAATAAAGAAGTTCAAAGATGATTTTGTAATGGCCATTTATGTCAAAGAATGCGGCGTAACATGTTTACTGGTGATTGAATGATCATGTCTGCGCCCGTACAAGTGATTTCATGGACATAAGCAAAAGAATAATAATAAAACGACAGCGATGCAGATGAAAATCTCGAGAATAACAAAGCCCACGCGCACTCACAGCCCTTACGCTGCATTCCACCGTCAGCCGCTTTCGGCGTCAACCAAGGCCGCACGTGACGAATCCCGGCGCGTGAAGATCTCCTCAATTCTCTCTCTCCCTCTCCTCCCTGACCTATAATGGGCAAAGATCCAAACCGCCTTTTTAAGGAATCCAAGCATGGAATCAGGCCGAGCAAAGAACGGGGTCACATTTCCCAAAAAAAAAAAAAAAAATGAACTGTGTCAAATTAAAAAAAAATTGAGTGCATTAAAGTCTTTAAATTTATCACAAAAATATAATTAAATTATAAAATACAATTAAGTCCTTTCAAAAAATACAATTAAATCCTAAAAATTATCAAATTAATCCAATCAAGTCCTTTAATTGATAGTTGCACTTTCTAAAAATTTTAAAACTCGATTGTATTTTCGCGATAAATTTTAGGAATTAATTGTACTTTTTTAAAGTTTTAGAACTCAGTTGCACTTTTATGATAAGTTTTAGGGCTTATTACAATTTTTTTAAGTTTTAAAATTTAATTAGCACTTTCGTGACAAGTTATAGAACTTCTAGTGCATTTATCGAGAAAGTGGTTCCCTTTCTTATGTTTTTTTTTTCATTGATCATTTTGTCAAACATATAAAAAAAACTTTGACATGAAACTTTTCGTTAGTTCCAAGTTATCATTTTCACCGAACCAATGTGAAATGAAAAATATAGCCATTACTTCAATAACTCATATAGATTGATTTGGTGTGTATATCTATATATAATTTGGACAGTCGCCATCATGAATGTCAAGTGTTTGTGATCCTCACCATGTTGAGGAAGCCTTGCTAGGCCCCCCTTTTGCCTACTTTTGTTAAAACCCATGCATGATGTCGACATGACATTCAAGGGCAACTTACTGATCATGTTAGCATTTTCTTTAAGATCAATATGAACAGAAAAACCATATAAATGGAAAATTTTTAATGATAATATTAAATAATCAAAATTGAAGGACAAGATGGTATACTCTTCTTCTTCTTGACCTCTTCTTTGCATCTGACTTCATTAGAAATACAACTTTCATACGTGTGGATCATGCATGTCAAGCCATTGATCATGTTTGTCATAACTCAAATGAGGCATGCATGGGTGAGACGCAACCCTCACATGGTCCATGAGGGGAATTTCTTTAGTATCGTTGCCAATAGATTAAGGGACAGTCTCTAAACTTGGGAAAATTTCAAATAAGGATCCGAAGTGCCCTTATTTTTTCAAATAAGGGTCCGAAGTGAACTTTGTTTCAAATAAGGGCCTGAAGTGCCTTCATTTTTTCAAATAAGGGCCTAAAGTGAACGTTGTTTCAAATAAAAGCCTGAAGTGCCCTTTTTGTTTCAAATAAGGGTCTGATCTAAAGGGTATTTTCGTCATTTTACAATTAAAATTTTTTTTTTCTATTTTTTCCTTTCTGTTTTCTCAAAAAATAAGGAAAATTAAATAAAAAAAAAGATGAACAAGTGCTAATGCAGGTGCTCGGCCGCCGCCCCTACCATCGCCGGAAAGGGCCGGCGACGGGGGGGAATGGTCGGCGAGGGTCGACGGGCCTCGGCCAAGGG